>CANTUT010000606.1:0-320000 GCA_947687605.1 Reutealis trisperma
ATGTGTATATATACACATACATACATACATACATACATATATATATATATATATATATATATATATATATATATAGATGTATGTATGTATGTATGTATGTATGTATGTGTATATATATACATACATACATATATATATATATATATATATATATATATATATATACTATATATATATATATATATATATATAGATGTATGTATGTATGTATGTATGTATATATATACATACATACATACATATATATATATATATATATATATATATATATATATATATATATATTATATATAGATGTATGTATGTATATATATACACTTACATACATACATACATACATACATACATCTATATATATATATATATATATATATATGTATATATATATATATATGTATGTATGTATGTATGTATGTATGTATGTATGTATATATACATACATACATACATACATATATATATATATCTATGTGTGTGTGTGTGTGTATTAATCCTTTATTTATGATTCTGTATTAGCTTAGTTAAGGAATATGTGCTTTCCCTAGTATCCATAAAGTTTAGAGGAAAGATCCTTTTTATTTTACTCGTTTTGGCTTTGTAATAATTAAGTAGGATTTATTTTTGCTTGTTTATCTACGATTGTCACTCCATCTTGTCATTCATATTTGTTTCATGCATCATTTTATTCCTATTCATACATACACGAAAATTCCTTTTTAAGAGTTATTTTGCAATTTTTAGCCAAACTGAAAAAAATCATTTTTTCTCAATTGTGTAATTACCAAAACTTAATCCTCGAGCTCTCTTTGGTCACTCATGGATTAGTACTTTTTTTCTATTGGGATAAAATCAAATTATTTTTGGTGTCCATCAATTTGGGTTTTCTTTAATTTTCTCAATTAAAATAAATAAATTAAAGTGGCGACTCACTTTCACAACTTCCAAATTACAAAAATTAATTTTCTGAACCCACAGTGAGTTCTAATCGTGGAGTTTCTCTCAAAGAGCATTTCGATTCCTCGGCAGATTGGATCGGTGCTCGGGTGAGGCCTTAGTCTGACTGATGTTTCAAGGAGAGTTAACAGATATCACCAAAGTTGTGAGTAATACTTTCTAATTTGTTTTCATGTTTATCATGTAATGCATTTGTTTCATGTATATAAATATATATATAATTATGCATTATGATTGCATAAATGCATCCTAGCATCTGATTGTGAATGTTGCATTATGGATGATGATAATGATTAAATGTGGATGTTTGGATGAGATTAGGATGACATAGAACCACACAAAGTTATTATCATGATGATGATATGATATGGTATGATATGATTATGTTAATGTTTATGATGTTGGCTTGGTTTGAGCTAGTCTCATTGTGGCCATATGTTATAGATAATAGAAAGGGGCTTGATTTGAGCTGGTCTCACTGTGGTCGTTTTTGGAATTTTTAGAGAGCCAAGGAAGGGGGGTCAGTTCTCCATATTGAGATTTAGAGTGGTTTCTACCAACTAATTTCCATCCTTGGATGATTATGTGATTGATTGTCTCTATGGCACGATGTATCAGCATTTCATTATATAGAATGTTTATAGAATATCAGGTTTGCAAGTTAGTTAGTATCATTCATTAAGTTGAGATGCTCATTCTCATCTCCTTATTTTTCACATGTTGCAGGTTGAACTTAGGAAGAAATTAAAAATGTGTTATTCTTGCCATTTATCCATCAGCAGTGATGTTCGCCTCAAAATAAACTGTCCAAAAGTGATCTGCAAGTATACATGGCAATTGTAGTACATCGAAAGCACCCAAGGTCGTATCTCTCAAGGAATTATAAATGAAAATATTTGTCTCAATTTAAAGCAACTTAAATGAAAAGAATTTGAATGAGTTTATTTTTTAAAAAAATAATTACAAAGTAGGAAATTAAAAATAAATGTGGATTCAAATGCAATAGGTTTAAATGTAATGAATGAAGGATACCTAGGGTTTGTATTTAGTTTATCAATCCTAAATGTTCTTGAATATACCCAATTGATTATTCTATAGCCTTAGTTTCTAACAATTCAAAAAATAAAAATCAATCTATTAACAATCGCATTCATAGAAATTATTCTATCAAATCATAATTCAAAAACTAAAATCTAATCTTAAAACTTATATTTCTAATTTGTTTTAAGATCCTAAAAGAATGAAATATGGAATTGAACTTCAACTCTCGTTCCTTCATTCAAAACCTAAGTCAAACAATCAATCAATTTAATGAGGAATAATAAAAATAATCAAAAGGGATTATATTCAATTCCATATCATGAACACATTATACAAACCCTAGACAAGACTGAAATTAGTTCATGGGAAACATAATGATAATCTCCAAGTTATTAAAATCAAAAGAATTCATTGAATTAAATTCTTCAATTTAATAATCAAAAGATAAAAATAACTAAGAAATTAATCTTATAAAACAATTCAATGTTCTAACCCAATCTCATGGCGTCTTCACAAAAAATTCCCAAAATCACTAAAAACAATCTTCTCTAAGTGTTCAAATCTAAAAACTAAAATAAAATTCAAAGAATAGAAAATTGGAAGAGAAGAAACTATCCCTTAAAATTCCCCAAAATCCAAAATCAAGATCAAACCCCTTCTCTTCCTCTAGAACTCCCTATTTATAACAACAAAGCTTCTTATTTAGTTTCTACTTTCCTAAAATAATTGAGGATTGAAAATCCTTGAAAATCTTAAAAAATCTTCAATATCTACTCATAGGTGATGCAGCGGGCACTGGGATTGGCAGCGGGCACTGGGATTGGCAGCTAGGCATTGGGACAAGCAGGCAGCAGAAGGTTTCCTGTCGCTTGGCACTGGATGGTTTCAGTGGATGCTAGGACTGGACGCTTATAGGAGGCTTTTTGCAACTGGGCGCTGCTAGGCACTGGCAGGCGTTGCTGGGCGGGCAGTTGGGCACTAGTGAGGTGCTACTGGGCATTAGCAGGCGCTGGCAGGCGTTGCTGGGTAGGCAACTGGGCGATGCTATGCTGTCCAATGTGCGACGTTTCGCTGAGTTTTTCGATTTAACCCAAATATCTTCCATTTCTTCAATTATTATTGCAACTGAAAACAACTTAATAAACACATTAAAAGCATCATAAAATCATAAAAATAAACTATAAATTAACAATTAAAAGAACCAAAAATAAGATAAAATTATGAAAAAATAGGTGAATAGTGTATTTTTCAGTTATGTAATAAATTTATGTTATTTTGTATTAATAAAACTTTAGTTCTCTGCATTGTTACTATACCTGATGTGATCCTATATGTTAAGTCATGCATTCAAGTTGAATTGAAGTTCTAGTAAGTTAGAAATTAATAATTTTGATGTTAAGCTTTGGTGATAGATGTCTAATTAGCCAGAAGTTAATAATGGAGATATTACTATTAATGTTCCTAGCTATTACTTATGATAGTTTCAATTATTTTATAGAAGTTTATGATTTATTTTTTAGTCAGGCTCACTATGGGCATTGATAGCCATGTGTATTACCCATGTCTTAGTGTTGATCACGTGCCTTGGGTTTGGGTTGTGACATGATCAGTACACTTAAGCTATGCTAAAGGAATTGGACGACTTAGATAGTGATCTGCTAGCAGCATTAGATTGAATTGAAGCACAAAAGAAGCAAGTAGAATAGGCATATAACGAGAAGGTTTAGTATAAAGAATTCAAAGTTGGCGACTAAGTTTAGAAGGTCATCGTGCCCATTAAGTCTAAGGCTCTAAAACTTAGTAAATGGTCACTGAATTGGGAAGGTTCATTCGTGTGCAAAAGAATAAAGGAAATGGTGCATATTGATTATCTGACCAAGAAGAGGAATTATATGGTCAATCTATTAATGGAAAATATTTAAAACTTTATGTATCACCCCTTTGGGAAGATTTAAATTTATCTCTATTTGCGTAAAAAGATGTAAGCTGAAACTAGACTGAATATCTAAAAAGTTCGGTAATGATGTACAAAGGTTAACCTACGTAATGGCTATTTATTCATTAATAAAATTGAAATTTTTGCTCATGAAAGATGTGTTGTAAATTATAAATAATAAACTTACACATGATAAAGAAAAAGGTTGGCCCCTTTGGCCACCAATAGAATTAAAATCAAAAGATCGACCTTATGGCCATTGTTCGTACATGCAACTATTCAATAAAAAAGAGAAAAAGTGTTCATCCTGAAATTAAAAAGTTTGAAGTTGTTTAAAAATGGCTCATATATGTTTACAAATAAGTCACAAGGATTCAAAAATTTGTTCATAGCTCGATCAACTTCCCCGCACCTAAGCTTCTGGGTCAAGACTCTCTTTTGATCCTAAACAACATTTGCTTGATGCATGGCCTCCTTAATTTTGGCTCTAGCTTATTGAATGAAGGAGGAATTCCTTTGTATCTATTTATTCATTAAAGCCAATCGGTCTCTGAGCTCTTTTATTCATTATTTAAGGCTTTCAATTTTGACTAAAATTTTACTCTGTTGCTTTTAAAGAGACTTATTCTACCTAGAAGCTTGGGAGTTAGCTTCCTTTAGCTCCTTAAAATGCCGGTATTTTTTAGTATACTTAGCCATAAGTTTCTAATAATTAGCAAAAGTAGCATCCGCCTCCTTATAGTACTTGGAGAGCTCATCTAGAAACTCGAAAAAGGTATCATACCAAGCCTTGTCTCTAACCATAAGTTAGCACTCTGGTCCATGATCATAAATATAATTGAGAGATTCTTATAGTGAGCTAAGAGCTTCAACATTATGGAGGATGCCAGGGTTGAGGTCTCTCGAAGTTGAGATGCATTCAATGTGCTTTTTACTTGCTTGGCATAGGGAGATGAAGCTTCAGGAGGTATCTCATTTGGGATGTGATCTCCAAATCGGGCTAAAGATTTAGTAGCCACCTTCATCAATAGTCAATGGTAATATTGGTGAAGAAATCCTCATCATCACCCCATTTCCTCTTCCACCTTTTACTGGAGTAAGTTGAACAAAATGAGGAAAGAGGAGAAGTCATCTAGGCAAAATAGTAAGAGAGGATGACTACCTCTAGAAGCTCGGTGCCTTTTGGAGACCTTAACAGACCGAAAGGTGGTGGTGGCTTCTCTTGAGGCTTCTTGGGAGAGATTATAGTCGGCTGGGAGTTTTCTCTTATTTTTTTCAAAGGACTGGCAGGGGACATGGGGTCTTTCTAAAGTTTCTCCTAAATCTCCAGAGCCTTTGGTTTAACTTCAGGGGTAGACTCTTGCACAGGAGGATCCTAGTTAGAAGCCTTAGAAGTGGAAATAGATGATGTAGCCAAAGGCGAGCTAGATGACAATGAAGGAAACTTGACTGTGACCTAAGGAAGTGGCTTCACTTTTGACACAGAAGGTTTATTGCGGCCAGCTTGCACATAAGGTGCTTGAAGTAAAATCATGAAATAAAAGGAAAGCTAAAGAAGTTTGGGATCAACCCTACCAATTTCTTGGCCCAATTTTCCCTTCGAGAACATTAATTTTGGATAGCTATCTAGGGATCTCCTTGATTGGCTTAGGCAAGGCATCAGAAAAAGAGAACAAGTGTGAGTCGTCAAAGTAAGAATACTAACCACAAAATTCAAGTTCTATACCTAGCTGAATGATTAAATGCTTATCTAATAGCTTGAGCCAATCTTTGTCACTTGGCCAATCATTAATACATGAGCCAGCCGATGTAACTCGGTTCTTCTTCCTTCTTTTGAAATAAGTCAAAGGGATGCCAAATGGTATATCCGATACTATGGCTAGTTGATTGAAGGAACTCTAACCAGGCTCCATCCTAGGCAAAGGTGGCCTCTTAGTCAAAGTTGCATATGTCTTATAGGAGCCTTTCCATGGTTAGGATCTCTTGCTAAACTTTGGCCAACTTTTCTTTCTGTATTAGAACCTTTCATTTAGCTTCGTGTTGGATTTTAGACTGGCTCTTCTTAATCAGTCAAACCATCTCTCTCGATCTCATATAATTGTATTTAAAACCATAAAAATGTTCAAAAGCAAGGATCTCACGAGAATGCATAACTTTGGTTTTGGCCGGCCCTAAGCCTTACATAGCATGAGATGAACCATTATCAGAATAAGCTAATCTAGTGAAGGAGGAGTAGCAAAATCTTGTAAACTTCAAATATGCTTCACTGAGTTTGATGTTTTATTTATTACGAACTTAGCATACCATATGGAAAATGACTTGGTTCATTTTGGGGACTCAAGAGATCGACTAAGGTAATTTTGACCTTTTTTTCCTCATTTAAATCATTGATTTCTTTTATTAATTTGGGAGAAACAGAAAGCTGAGCAGCTAGACCTTGATTAGTTAAGAAGGGGATAAAAAAAGGAACCTGTTGGATGAGGTCAAGTTGACGTGTACATAGATTGAGATAATATACCTTAACACCACACTTGCTATCTACTATGGTGCTGAAATGAAGATCTAGAGTCAAGAGAACACTGAGCCAAGACTTAATCCATTCTATAAGAGTACTGTCATTTTTTAGAGAAAGTTCAAAGTATTTAAACTAAATCCAGCTTAGGCCAAATTCAACAAGAAGAAATTGATAAAAAGCAGAATTGTCACAATGACTAGTATTGTAGAAGAATTTGAAAACATCTTGAAAATCAAGCTTTATGAGATGATGAGCCTAAGCCTAATGCTTATAATTTGGAACTTTACTAAGGGGAGGTTTGATAAAAGGGTAGAAAATTTCAATAAAGTAAGCTTGGAGCCAAATCTGCACCATCCAAAATGGACCACAGATAGTGTTGAATGATTGAGGATTTCTATAGCATAGAAAGGTGTGGATGCTATGGTAAAGATGGGCATGAATATAATGGCTGAGAGCAAGGCATCACTTAAAAATAAGCACAACAGTGATTTTTAATTCTTTTATGACTTTGACTGAGGTAGTGCAAGAAGAAGAATGTGTAAAGCCAGTAAAAAGGAAAGAAACATACTCATAAAGGCTCGGATTGACATAAGATCTAAAATGGGTAGTAATGAAGTTGCTATAACTGCAGTCGGTCTTACTAAAAGAAACTTTGAGCTCGTCTATATTAGTTTCCAAAGAAGCATCAATAGGTTTGTTTCAGAGAGAAGGCTGAAAAGAGTGGTAAGGTTAAGAAGAGTGATTGACATTAGGCCAAACCAGAAAGTAAAGGAATTACACTTGATTGACCAAAAAAGCAAAGCAAGATAAAGTAATTCTTTCAACAGTGAGACTCGATTAAGAGTAAACTCTAAAAGGAGGGTTATACCTAGGTCATCCTAAGATTTGGCAAAGTAGACTTTTAACCATTTGTACTAGTTAATAAAATCATCTAGGATAGTTAGCCATGACCTAGGGGTGTTTTCTGTGAATTAAAGGGTAAAAATAATTTTAACTACCAAACTTAGAGGCTAAAATGGTGCTTAAAATAGTGTTCTACTGAGAAAAATTATTGGAATCAAGAATGACATTATAGAGAGTAAGATCAAGCTTGATAGGATTCAATACCTGAAGAGAAATTGGCTTCATCACTTTCGGTCATGGTTGCATAAGTGACTTTAGGGGTATCGACCTTGATTTCCTTGCTCTTGGATTTTCCCATTCTGGACAATTTAATCAAAATGAGATTCAAGGGATTTGTTAGAGAAATAGGGAAATGGAAGTCGGTAAACAATTGAAAAGATCAAGCAACAAGAAATTCAAGGAACTTACTTGAATTTCATTGAAACTAATGAAGAACACTTGAAGATCATTGAAGATTAAGAAAAGGGTAGAGAAAACTATTAAGTTGAGAGGATTTGATGAAAATTCAAAATTATAGAGGTTAAAATAGGAAAATAACTTCCTATATTTATAACTAAGTAAATGCAGTTGTGAGGCACAGAGTACAAAAAGACATGACGGTTAGTTGCCTCTAAATTAATGATTTCAAGGTAATAATAATTGTTCATAATGGTAAAAAATGCTTGTTCGGATTCCAGAGAAAATATTCTATGGGTTTAAAATTTGAAATTAGGATGCCAATAGGTACGATGATTCAGTTCCCAGCATGGTCTTACCTTCTACCAATGACCGAACAAGCACTATTACTAAGCAAATGCTAATTGAGCTAAGCATCTGAATTCTAGGTTTCACTGATTTCTATCTTTAATTAGTTTGGCTCAACTGATATTGAAATGGTGCGACCTTTTGCCTTCTTAAGACAAAGGCTTCGCTTAAGCATAACAAGTAGTGTTGCATTTAGAAAAATAATTGGAATCAATAATGACAAGACTAAGAGTAAGACCAAGCTCGGTAGGAATCAATACTTGAAAAGAAATTGGCTCATCATTTTCAGTCACGGCTGCATGAGTGGTTTTGGAGGTACCGACCTTAGTTTCTTTGCACTTGGATTTTCCTATTCTGGCTTATTTAACCAAAATAAGATTCAAGGGATTTATCAGAGAAATAGTGAAAGGGAAGTCGATAAACAATTGAAAAGATCAAGCAACAAGAAATTCAAGAATCTTACTTGAAAATAGAAAAAAGACTTCCTATATTTATAACCAAGGTAAATGCAGTTGTGAGGCAAGGAGTATGAAAAGACATGATGGTTCAATTGCCTTTAAATTAATGATTTCAAGGTAATAATAATTGTTCATAATGGTAAAAAAAATGCTTGTTTGGATTCTAGAGAAAATATTCTGCATGTTCAAAATTTGAAATTAGAATGCCAACAAGTGCAATGATTTAGTTCCTAGAGTGGCCTTCTACTAATGACCGAACAAGCAATATCATTAAGGAAATGCTAATTGAGCTGAGCATCCGAATTCTAGGTTTTATTGATTTTATATTTATTCAGTTTGGCTCAACCGACATTGAAAAGGTGCGACCTTTTGTCTTCTCAAGACAAAGGCTTTGCTTAGGCTCAACAAATAGTATTATGCTTAGAAAAATCATTGGGATGAACAATGACAGGACCAAGAGTATGACCACGTTCAATAGGAATCAATACTTGAAGAGAAATTAGCTCATCACTTTTGGTCATGGCTGTATAAATGGATTTGGAGGTACTAGCCTTAGTTTCCTTACTCTTTGATTTTCCAATTCTAGTTGATTTAACCCAAAGATGATTCTAGGGATTTGTCAAAGAAATAGTGAAAAAGGGAAGTTGATAAACAATTGGAAAGATAAAGCGGTAAGAAATTCAAGGAACTTACTTGAATTTCTTTGAAACTGATGAAGAACGGTTAAAGATCGTTGAGGATTAAGAAAAGGGTTGAGAGAACTCTAAAGATGAGAGGATTTATGAAAACTCAAAATAACTAAGAGAGGTGAAAATAGGAAAACAGCTTCTTACATTTATAACCAAGATAAATGCAATTATAAGGCACAAAGTATGAAAGGACATAATGGTAGCTCTAAATTAATGATTTCAAAGCAATAATAATTGTTCATAATGGTAAAAAAATGCTTGTTCGAATCCAGAGAAAATAATCTATAGGTTCAAAATTTGAAATTGAAATGCCAATAGGTGCAATAGTTCGGTTCCTAGAGTGGTCTTACCTTTTTCCAATGACCGGAAGAGCACTATTACTGAGTTAATGTTAATTGAGTCGAGCATCCAAATTCTAGGTTTCATTAATTTCTATGTTTAATTGGCTTGGCTCGGCAAGCATTGAAAAGATACAACCTTTCGCCTTCCCGAAACAAAAAGTTGCAAGGGGCATTGTTGACAACAACCCAAAATCAAGAGGTGTATTGAGGTAGTGGATTTCAATGGGTGCTTAAGATGTTGTGAAACCATGTGCTAAAATGATAGAATCTCATTTTTGGAGGTGACAAGTATTACGTGTTAGGCAAGCTTGTAAAGAGCTATTAGTGGAGATTTCTTCTATTAGCTATTTGTTTATGAGACAAGATGCTGATTGGAGAGAGCTTTTGCTAGAATGTAAGATAGAGAGAAATGAGGAGCGAAGTGACTTACCTTAGAAAGTCTTTAGTTTGATTGTTGTGAGTTGCTTAGACTATATTAGCTAGTTGTCTTGGGACTAAGAGTGTAAATGAGTCAAACTATTTGCGAGTGGCTTGGTATTGGGCTTGATAAAAACTCGTTTGCATTTGATTCGTTTTATAGACAAGCTAAACTTGAGCATTATTTTAAAGTTTGATGAATAAATGAACCGAGTTGACTCGTAAAGAGCTCGATTATAATCTCGTGAACAAGCTCGCGAGTAGCTCAACAAATAGGTATGTGAATAATTTGATTATTATTATTATTATTATTAACTTAATAATTTTGGCACTCAAAAAAATATAACTCCTATAAACTTTTTAATAATTCAATTTGGCTTAAATATATGTACTCTAATATTTTTTATTACATAATCTAGTATTCTAATCTTTAAAAATATTTTTTTATTAATTAATATCTTTATAATACATGTAATGCTTGATTTTATGATTGGATTTTTTCATTAATTGAATTTTTTTATGTTAATTTTAAGTATTTTTGTTATAATAATTTTATTAAAGATAAATATTTAGAAAGTTGAGTATTTTAATAAGTTATATAAATGAGTTTTAAAATAAATCGAGTTTAGTTCAATTATAATTTATTATGATTCGAGTTTAAATATAATTTTTAAACTCAATCCCAGCTCGAGTCCAATATATATATATATATATATATATATATATATATATATATATATATAAAGCCAATTTTGAATAAATTAAAGTTCGACTCATCTCACCTCGACTTGATTATACTCCTACTTGAGACTTGCTTATAAAGAGGTTAAAAACCAAACCACATCCTGATGTTTGGGCAAAATGTCAAATATATCATCGGGATACTTTTTTTTTTTTGCCAAAATTTAAACTTGAGTCTTTTATTGAAAGTCAATTAATCTTTTTTGTGGCCCATTAATGTGTGTTTCTCGCAAATATACAAAATCCAGTGAGATAATAAGAAATCAATTATTATAAAGAAGAAAATATAAAATATTTGTCATTATCTTCTTCGTCTTCAATTCAATGAAACCATTATAACAGATTTGAAAACACTCCGTTTCCCTCCAAATTCAGCCACCAAATCTTCAGTTTAGCTTGTACCCACCACTCCTCTGTTTCTATCTCTGTAAAAAAAAAAAAATCACCAAAAATTTTCTGGAAAATCATTTAGAAGAGCTCAAAGTGGTCAACCAAATCGTAGTGTTTCTGCCATTGAAGAAGTTGATCATACATTTATTGCTTTGGTGTTTCTTTTAATTTCTGGAGTTTGGTTCTAAAACTTGGCAATTTCTCTTTTGGTGGGTTCATCTATTTGTTACCTTTTGGTTCCAAAACTTGCAAGGTTTCATTTAGGAATGAGCCATTTTTACTCCTCATCACTATCATTATATAATTTTTAAGATTAATTATAAATACTATTTGAGGTTGGCATATATATATACTCTCATCTTTACTATGTCAAATTTAATAATATTAGTACCCGAAATTTGTTAATAACTCAGTACTTTAATCCTTCAGTTATAAATTATAATTTCTTGATCACAATTTAGCCTCAAAAATTTTTAATTAGATTTCACTTTAATCCTTAAAATCAATATATATATATATATATAGACACATACACCTACTTGGTCTTTGAGGATGGACATGAGCTACATAATCTAAAAAGATGGATAGAAGATAGCTGCCTTGGTACTGATAAGATGTGGCAGGTGACCAAATGTTAAAAGAGACAATAGACCTTTTTAGAATCAATGGTCTCTTCATTAGTGTTAATGTCAAAAGAAGAACTGTTAATGTCAAAAGAAGAACACCAAAGTCAAGCTCCATAGTCAATCTCTCCCATGTGCAGCTCCAGCAAGCTTCCACTCTCCCCATGTGCAGCTCCAGCAAGTTTTCACCAATCACGCCTTATCTGTACATAATAACCCTATATATATGTACTTCTCTCTGTATATTAAACATATAATAGATATCAATTCATTTCTGTATTTTCTATCTCTCTGTTGTATCTCTGAATCATTCTAATATTTAGCATACCTCTGAATCATTCTGATTTATAATATGGTATCACAGCCTAGTTATTTTTTAATATTTTTCTTCTGAAACAAAAGTTATTGTTCATTCAATTATATGCAATACGTCCATAATTCACAAAAATATAACCATTAGAAAACTCTCGTAATAAGCTTCAAAACAAGACCAACTGGAGCTCTGTAGGAAGCCGCATGCACCCACACGCGCTGCCTAAAGTCTGTGCACTGTAACCCACGCTCCCCACGCACCCCACACACCACTTGAGGTTGAAGACGACCATGTCATCACCACATCATACACACGTCAGCATCTGTGTCCACGTGTGTGACACATGTTAGTCCACGTCAGCGTTACACATTATCATCTGTCAGTCCATGTGTTAGGCCACGTCATCGGCATGTTAGCACTTGTTAGTCCACGTGTACACCACATGTCTGTCCACGTCAGCTAGGGATTCGCGCCCTGCCGACTGACCCAATCCGCGCTCTGCTTAGCCCAATCCGTGCTATGCCGATCTATTGATCGAACCAAACCAAGAAACTTTGATCGGCCGGTTCAATCATTTTCAGACCAGTTTTGGACAAATTCTAGGCCTTCTGAATTCAATTTTGGCCTCTGTTTTATCAAATTCCAACTCTATCATCATTTTTTGGCATATTATTCCTTAAAATGGATAAATCAGACGTTGCCAGACCAATTGCAACAGTTTTAGATGGATCAAACTACAATCTTTGGTCTCAAGGAATGAAAAGTTTTTAATCAGGAGTAAACTCTGGCGTGTAGTCACTGGAGATATCAAGAAACCAACTCAAGAGGTAAGTGAAACTGATGCAAAATTCGTCGATCGACTTGAAGATTGGGACAGCAAAAATCATCAAATCATCACTTGGTTTAGAAATACATCTGAACCATCCATCAACATTCAATTTGCTCAGTTTGAAACAGCAAAAGCAATCTGGGATTTCTTGCAAAACATTTCCAAAATTTCGGTCTTGCACACTATTTCCAGCTGTGGACAACATTACACAGTCTCAAACAGGAATCAGGTCAAACTGTAAATGATTTTCTAGCTCAAGTGCAACCAATCTGGAATTAGTTATCCCAATCAAAAATCAATGAAGACCATCTCCACCTCATTCAGGTTTTAATGGCTCTATGACCTGAATATGAGGCAGCTCGTGCTGCTTTACTACACCGATAACCTCTCACAACATTAGATGTAGCAATTCAGGAACTTATTTTTTAGGAGACCAGACTAGGACTGGAAAAGCAACCAAGCTTAGGACTTGCTCTAGAACTACTAGATCCTCAAATAAGAAATTCAATAGTCCAACTTGTAAGAATTGCAATCAATCTGGCCATAATTTTGCTAATTGTCCAACTGTAGAATGTAGATATTGTCATGGCCAAGGTCATATCCTTGATAATTGTCCAACTCGGCCACCCAGACCAAGAGTAGGATCTTCAAGATCCAAGAATTGACCTAAAGCCAGATCTACCTCAGTCAGTGCTGCTACCACAGAAACATCTTCTGGCATCTCTATGAGTGATCTTGAGGCATTACTCAAACAGGTTATCACTTCCAATTCCTCTGCCGCAATGTCAGTTACTCCAGGTAATTTCAAATGGCTGTTTGACTCTGCTTGCTATAATCATATGACAACTGACATTAATCTCTTATCTTCTGCCACACCTACATCCTCCTTACCCCTAATCCAAATAGCAAATGGAACTACAATGAAGATCACTCATATTGGTCAAACCTCTACCCCTGACCTTAATCTCTCAGACACTTATTACATTCCAAACCTATCACTGAATCTTATTTCAGTTGGTCAGTTGTGTGAACAAGGACTAAATGTGAATTTTTCACCTTTTGGCTGTCAGGTACAAGATCCACAAACAGGATAGATTCTTGGGACAGGTTGCCAGGTGGGGAGATTATTTGAACTTGTGTCACTTCATCTTCCTTAGCGATATATTTCTGTCGCTACTACTATTATCTCTCCTAGTCTTCAATGGCATTTACGTCTTGGTCATGCTTCATCCACTAAACTTCAGTCTTTAATCTCTCGTGGATTGTTAGGATCCATCAAGTTTGAACCATTTCATTGTGTTGAATGTCAGTTTGCTAAATTACCTGCGTTATCTTTTAATAATAATAATTCTATTTCTGCCAATCCTTTTTATTTAATTCATTATGATATTTGGGGATCTTCTCCCATTTCTTCTATAAATGGCTATCATTATTTTGTGTTATTTATTGGTGATTATTCTCGTTTTACCTAGATATATTTTTTGAAAAGTCGCTCAGAGTTACCACAAATTTATATAACATTTGCCAATATGATTAAAACTCAATTTTCCTCTAGAGTTAAAATTCTTCAAACAGGTAATGCCATGGAATATCGGGAATCCTCCCTGCTTCACTTTCTTCAACAACAAGGCACAGTTGTTCAATGTTCATGCCCACACACTTCCCAACAAAATGGCCAAGCTGAATGAAAACATCATCGTATTCTCGATTCTATTCGTGATCTTCTCCTCTCAGCTTCTTGTATAGAAAAATTTTGGGGAGAAGCAGCACTCACTTCTGTATACACCATTAATCGGGTACCAACCTTAGTTCTTTAAAATTTATCTCCCTTTGAAAAATTGTATGGCAACACTCCAGATTATACAACTCTTAAAACTTTTGGCTGTGCATGTTTTGTTCTGTTGTAACCTCATGAACATACAAAATTAGAACCTCATGCTCATCTCTGTTGTTTTCTAGGTTATGAGATTGAACATAAAGGTTACCATTGTTGGGATCCTATTTCTAATAAACTTTGCATTTCTCGTCATGTCACCTTTTGGGAAACCATCAAATTCTCCACTCTCTCGAAATTTCATAAATTTGTTACTACTAACTCTTTCTTCTTTACAGATCCCTCTATCGAGTTATTTCCTAGTTTTAATGTAGGTGATTTTGATCAAATGGAGACTGGTCCCTCCCTACCTACTCCTCCTGAAAATGCTCCGACTGTTGATCCTACACCTGAACATACACCTACTCCTGATACTTATCCTCGTCGTTCAACCCGAGTAAGAGAAACCCCTAGTTACCTTCAAGATTTTCACTATTACTCTGCCATTGCAACTCTTGATAAGCCTCACTCTTATCATGAGGCTAGTACTAACCCTCTTTGACAGCTAACTATGACTAAGGAAATTTAAGCATTGGAGAAAACTCACACTTAGGATCTAGTTGACCTTCCTCCAAATAAAATTTCAATTGGCTGTAAATGGATTTACAAAATCAAAACTCGCTCTGATGGGTCTGTAGAATGTTACAAGGCTCATTTAGTAGCCAAGAGATATACTCAAGAATATGGGATCGACTATGAAGAAACCTTTGCTCCAGTTGCCCGGTTGACATCTGTTCACAGTCTAATAGCAATTGCTGCAGTCTATAAGTGGAAACTTTTCTAGATGGATGTTAAAAATGCTTTTCTAAATGGTGACTTATCTGAAGAAGTTTACATGAAACCTCCTCTTGGATATCACTCTTCTCATAAAGTCTGTAAGCTTCGAAAAGCTCTGTATGGACTTAAGCAAGCTCCTCATGCATGGTTTGCCAAATTTAGTTCAACTCTTACTCAATTTGGTTTTGTCTCCAGTAATTATGATTCCGCATTATTTGTTCACCACACTGATCATGAAATTATACTATCGTTACTTTATGTTGATGATATGATCATTACAGGAAGTGATAAATCTGGTATTTCTGAAGTCCAAACTTATCTCAGTTAGCATTTTGAAATGAAGGATCTTGACACTCTCAGCTGCTTTTTAGGTCTTGAGTTTTCACATAATTCTCATGGCTACTATTTGTCTCAAGCAAAATGTACCTCTGATCTACTTTTCAGAGTAGGTCTTACTGATAGCAAAATTGTTTCAACTCCTTTGGAACTCAACTGTAAACTTACTCCTCTAGATGGCACTCCTCTTAATGATCCTACTTTGTATCGCCAGCTAGTTGGAAGTCTTGTTTATCTCGCTGTTACTAGACAAGATATATCCTATGCTATTCCAATTCATGTCTGCTCCTCGATCTTCTCATTATGCTGCCGTTCTTCAGATCCTTCGTTATATCAAGGGAACTATTTTTCATGGTCTACATTTTTCTGCCAACACTCCCTTGGTATTATCTGGCTATTCAAATGCTGACTGGGCTGGTAATCCAACTGATCATCGTTCAATAACTGGATATTGTTTCTGTTAATGTCAAAAGAAAAACTGTTAATGTCAAAAGAAGAACACCAAAGTCAAGTCAACGTCTCCCATGTGTAGTTCCAGCAAGCTTCCACTCTCCCCATGTGCAGCTCCAGCAAGTTTCCACCAATCACGCCTTAATCTGTATATAGTAACCTTATATATATGTACTTCTCTCTGTATATTAAACATACAATAGATATCAATTCATTTCTGTATTTTCTATCTCTCTGTTGTATATCTGAATCATTTTGATATCTAGCATACCTTTGAATCATTTTGATTTATAACAATTAGGAGAAGAGGATGGGAAGCAGCAATCGAAGAGTTTGTTTGGAAGCTTAAGTCGTTAGAAGGGGTCAAAGAGAATAGATTGAAGAGGATAGACCGAAGAGGACAGACCGAAAAAGCTTGGTCAAAAAGTCTTCTGTTAGGTTTTCCGTTGAAGATGGTACAGCTGTCTGTTTTATATTAGATACTTGTCCTTTTATAAGATACACATAGCCAAATTAAGATCGAAATGACATTTATAGCCTTATTGAAAATCTGGGCATGGATTGCAATATAGGCCCAAATCTTATGGGCTTAATATATATATATATATATATACATATATATATACATATATATATATATACATATATACATATAGATATATATATATACATATATATATATATCTATATCTATATCTATATATATATATATATATACATATATATATATATATATATATTAAAAATTATATAAAACCATGCGTTCAGAATTCATTCAAACAACCAGTAACCAATGTGTGAAATTTACTAATGTAAATAAATATGCCCTAAAATGTTCAAACTTGTTGAGAGAAAATAGGGAGACTTGATAAAATTTTTGCATGAAATTCGCCGTCGAGTTATAGACTGGAGTACCTTTTTTTTCTTTTTTTTTTTTGGTAAAATAAAAATACAATATTTAATCTGAGAAAAATATTTCAATGCAAATAAACTTTTATTTAACACTCAAAATCAAAGAACATATTCATACAAATCACAACATCAACAGCAACAAGGAAAGACAATAACGATCTTGCAACTTCACCAATGGTATGTTTGGGATTTTTTAATATTCAATTTGTTTGTAGATATTATTTTATTTATTTCCAATTTTTATTCAAGTATTTGGAGATTTAAAATTAAGTTATTTTTTTTTTCTTGAGAATAACACTAAAATTGTTTTAAGGGTAAGAAAAAAAAATTGATGCAATTAAAATATACTATTATATTCTTCAAAATTTCTTATAATAGAGATGTTAGAATTATTAATTTATGCATTGAATTTATTTTTGGAAAACTTCAAAAAATTATACTATTTTTTATAATAATAATAATAATAATAATAATAATAATAATAATAAATATGAAATTTGAATTTTGAAGATGAAAATTTCATCTCTAAGAACTTTGTTTTGGAGGATTCTCCAGGTTTCCATTCTTAATGCATTAATTTTTTGTGAGAGAGAGAGAGAGAGAGAGAGTACATCTTTGCATAATAAATATTATACTTGACAAAAAAAAAAAAAAAGCATAATAAATATTATATATTCTTGGAGGCTATTTTTGTAGGTCAATTAATTAAAACTAGGGTTTTGAAGATTTTGAATTTTTGTTTCAGATTCACTTTGTGCTTCTTATCAGTCGCCAAGGAAAAGTGAGATTAACCAAATGGTATTCTCCATACTCCCAAAAAGAAAGATCAAAGGTATTATCTTTCATTTTCTTGCTTTCTTTTTTATATTTATAAAATAATGTTTCCCTTCGATATATTTATTTTACTAAAAGATAATTGGTAATATCAATGAGCTTGTAATTTAGTGATATTAAAATGATCATATCTGAAAAGCTGAGAGTTAAAAGTTAATTCTTTTTTTTTTTTTCTTTCTCCTTGTCCATATATTTGTTTATGATTTTTGAAAGTTTGCTTTCACCACCCTAATGATCATTAATGATACAATGCTATACCATTTTCATGCCATTAAATATTCTCCAATTTTTATTATCTGCTTATTATTCGACCTTAAATATCTTTTTTTAATTTTCGATCAAAAAGAAAAAAAAAATTCATTGTTGATGGTTTGTTGAACTTTGCAAAGGTGATACGTGAGCTCAGTGGTATAGTACTTAATCGTGGTCCCAAACTCTGCAACTTTGTGGAATGGAGAGGATTAAAGGTTGTTTATAGAAGGTTGTATTGTAAGCCTAATTTCACACACTCCTTTATTTATTTATTTATTTTTATACTTATGCACGTGCATATGGCAATCATGACTAGGTATGCAGGTTTATATTTCTGCATGTGCATTGATGGGAATGACAATGAACTGGAGGTTCTTGATATTATTCATCATTATGTTGAGATATTGGATCGTTATTTTGGCAGTGTAAATCTTCTTAATCTTAATTATTTTACATAGTTCATTGATATAATTCTTTGAATTGATTTTTTTTTATTATTTTTCTCTTATTTCTTATTAGGTTTGTGAATTGGATTTGATCTTCAATTTTCATAAGGTATTAATTATATGTAGTTACTTATTAGACCTTATTATTACATTATATTAATTACTAGTTAGTTCTTCTCATTGGGTTGATTACTCGAGTTTGTTAATTTGTATTAGCATTTATTAGTTTCATTAGCTTGTATATAAACCACTTGTATTCAATTTTATTGTATCAATAACAGAAGCAGCGTAGCTTTCAATTTCTTTACATATTTTAAATATAATTTTCGTTGTGAAAAAATATATATTTAAATATATTTTTTTTTATTTAATTTGTGTGTTGTAAACAATAATACCCTAAAATTAAAATTGACTAAAGTTATGGGTAGAGTACTTAATTGTTAACTACTTATAGGGATGTCTCCTTGAGAAAGTTATTTATCCTAAGTTAAGAGCAGGGATGGATCTTTGAACATATTAATATAGAGCTAAAAAAATACATATTAATATAAGCATTGCGATTAGAAAATTAGAAAAATTTCATATAAAATCTTTAGAAAATACTGAAGCCTAAAATTGCTTAGCACAATTCTTTACAGGCTTACTATATATTGGATGAGATTGTGATTGCTGGTGAGCTTCAAGAATCAAGCAAGAGAACAGTAATTCGACTAATGTCAACACATGTATGATTTTTCTTAATTTTACTTTAAATATATATATAATTAATTTCATAAAGAGATTTTAGTTTCTATTAATTATTTGAATTTCAAATTGCAGGATTCATTAGTGGAGATGGCTAAAGAGCAAGCTAGCTCAATAAGCAATATGATTGCACAAGTGACCAAATAGGAGCAACACCAAAATCTTATTTATTTATTTTTATCTCCATTAATTAATTTTCAATAGACATTTTAATATGTTTAAATTTACCCTTATATCCTTACATTTACATATTCAATTGGCATTATATATTTATTTTTTAATAAATTTATTATGATAGTTTTAATTAATATTTTATCTTTTTAAAAGTTGTCATAAAACTTGCATTTTTTTTTTCTAAATTTGATTTATTAAGTAATATTCTCATGTCAATTTATACATCTATAAAATTTATATATTCTTAAACCATGCCTTTTAAATTATATAAAAATAGTCTTTTGAAAATTAAAATGTGAGAATCCAATAAATTATAGGCCAAACTTCTTGTAAAATTTGAAATTATTTGGAATGTCAAAAATTTGAACATTCAAAAGCTACAATTCTAATTTTCAATTATTTATAGCACTACAAGAAATCATGCATTTTATGATAATTAAAGATGCATAAAAATATAAAAATTGTCATAAAAAATTCATTCACAATAAAAAATTTGTCATGATCCTATCACTTAATACACTGTCGCTAAAAGTGATCGTAATTTGTGACAATAAAAGTTTTAATAAATAATATATCATCGTAATAAATACTTTTAGTGGTAAGTATTATTGTGACTATAAATATATAAATTGTCACCTATATAGTAATGTTGTCACAAATAATTTAATATACACATTAAAATATCGTAACAACTTCAATGGTTGTCATAGAAAAATGTCATTAGTGACAATAATAATTGTCACAAAATATAATTATTTAATTTGTGACAACACTAATTGTCATATAAATTGTGCACACTAAGGTATAGCATAATGGTAAGTGTATATATGACTTGAGTAATATATTCAGTTTCGATTCTCTCTCCCTTGCTCTAAAAAAAATATTGTCATATAAATTGTAATTAATGACAACATTAATTGTCATAAAATATCTAATGACAATCTTTTGTTGTCATATTAACTATATTTAATGATGATATTATGTTGTCATTAAAATTAGTACGTGGCAATTAGAGTTGTCTACACATGAGTGAAGTTATCACTTATAATATTATTGTGACAAACTTTATTATCACAAATTAATATCTAAATTGTAAAAAAAAATATAAAAAAGCTCCAAAAAATAATTTCACGACAATATTATTTTGCACGACGATTATGCATTCTTATTCTAAATTAAATTATTGTTTTAATAAAATCATTGATTGACTGAATGCACATAAAAAACTACACTACTTGACCACTCATTGAACATACACTATCGCATTGAGTAAAAAAAGCTACCATCTTAATCATTTGTAAGCAAAACCTGCAGCAAAGATACTCACAGACAACAATTCTTCTCGGACACCCTTGCCCATCATTGCATTTGGATAGTTGGAATTTGGAAAACTCAACTGAATATTGTGTGGAATAGGGCCTAGTTTAGCCCTTTATCTGCTTTAAAATTTTATGTATATAATCATATCCGCTTGAAGTTATTGGTCGCTAGTTTGGAGATGTTGGATACATTTATGAGACATGTTAATTATAAGCTCATTTAGTACACATAGAATTGCTTGAATTGCCACCAAAAAATAATAGTTTCATATCATTCTTCTTCCATTTCCTGATTCTCTATTTCATCATTCTCTATTCTTAAAAACAAAAATATAAAAATAAACATAATCAATAAACATCCTCAAATAATATAATGTATTACATATTTGAAATTTTTAAACAATAAACACATAGTAAAATGAAATACTAGCTCAAAATACAAAAAAAAAAAAAAAAAAAATCAATAAGATAATTTATAATAAAAGATGTTCACAATTCATTATTCCCATTCATAAGTTATCTATTCAAAATGTTCTTTAGGAATCATTTTCTTAAACTCAATCTTCTTTACTCTAGTATTAAGCAACTTAAGTGTCTTATAACGTGCACGCTTATCCAAGTCTGGTATTTCCTTAATAAGCTCCCAACAACTGCATTCGCTACTATAAATTGAATTAATAGTATCAGCCAGCTTATCAATAGAATGAATGAATTTGTTTATGACATCTAATTGAATATTATTAGTCTCAGAAGAGGTAAGTTTTTCTTCAAATTCACTTCTATTGCATCTTTTGTATGCTGAAGAGACATTTGGATTCATGGGTTCAGAAGGCAGCGGTGAATTGAAGTGTCTATAAATTGGAGAATCTTGTATATCACTATGTATGAATACTGCAATATTAGGATCATAAATCAACTCATCTAATGAAAAACCTCTGCTTTCTTCTTCCTCATATGTTCTTACATTAGTATCATCACTTAATACAATAGTGTGTATCCCATAAACAGTTTCATTTTCATTTATAATTCTCAAATCTTCAACTCTTCCTTTAATCTTGTCACTTTCTTGGTTTGTATCTCCCATTATAATATTACTATATTATACATGCAATTGACGAACAAATAAAAATAACATAAGAAACAAATTCAATGTATAGATACTAATAACAGCAGGAATAAAAAAAATAAAAATAAATCAAATCAAGAAATTAGTGAGTTATAAAGGGGATTTATAAATATTCTACTATCTTCAGCATATGGTTGCTACTATTATCCCAAACTGAAATTGACATAAGAGAACAAATATTTTAGAGAAAATTTATTACATGGGGTTTTAGATGCATGAAGGTTTTGGAATACAATAGAGGTACTCATATACAGTCTATGAAAATCAGACAAAATGAACCAAGAATTTAGTGCATTCCAGGTGTTAAAAATCAAAATTCCACAACATTAAATGGTACAAAGGTTGGTTTCTGATACTTGCATGGGAAAGGAAATTAGTCGGTTACTCTTCGTCCAATTTCAGTTTTATGAACAAAGGTAGATTTGCAATTTTGTAACTCTAGCATTCGGGGAATCTCACTCTCTCTCTCTCTCTCTCTCTCTCTATATATATATATATATATGCACAGACAGCTACAAACATCGAAATCAATTTATTCCCTCAACTCTCTCTCATTTTATTCTTTAATCTTGTCATTTCCTTGGGTTTTAATTACATAAAAGTTCATAAATAGACCATAATTTAAGCATTGGCAATTATTGGCAAATACCCAGACAGATATCCAACTGCAAAACCAATTAATAATCACAAACATGCAAGATAAAGAAAATGAAAAGAAAAATTAAACTCCCAAAACAGACTTGAAGACCTGCAATAGAGTTCTAGTGCAAATTACTAAGAACCGTAGCATAGACCAAGCCTTAACCATTACAATTATGCCAATAATGGAAATGAACATCAATATATACGCTCAGCACCAATCAATTGAACAAAGAAAGATATTTCAGTACAACTACCACAAAGAAGGAAAACCCACTGACAAATTGCAAAACCCATCACCAATTTCAAGTCAGAGACAAAACCCACACTAAAAATTTCTTGTCGATGATTGTGATTTCATGGCTTGTTTTGCTCTTTTCTTTTCTGGACTACATTCCCAAATGTCGAGAGTTGTAAATGCAGGCTTTGAAGAATCTTTTCAAGTCGCCAATTTTTTTATTATATGGATTTTATTATATTTGATCGAATCATTAATTCTTTTTCCTTTTCTTTCTGCTTCGAAACATAAAAATTTTGACGCTTGATCTTTGTTACAGGACTTTAGGGTTTTGTACTATGCTTTCTATATATATATATATATATATATATATATATATATATATATATTTTTTTTTAATTTTTTTTTTGCTTTTCAAAACGTCATAGAAAAAGACGAAGCAAACAGCCCTATTCGCAAGAAAAATCATAAATAATAAATCTACAAGCTATCAACTAATTCAAAGATTAAATAAATAAAATACCAGATTGTTTTGCTGCTCGCTTCTCTTTTTCTTTCTCCTCAATAGCTCCTGTAATAAAAAGTTCATATGAAATCTTGAGAGAGGGAAAAAATATTTTTAGATGTATTTATACTGTCACTTAGGTTATATTTATTTTGCGGAATAAAATATACAAATAATAGAACAACTATTCTTAAAAAATAGAATATGGTAAGAATAGAATAATTATTCTAATTTCATAATTTAGTTCATAATATAGAATAATTATTCTATTCACATAAATGACTATAATATCTTTATAAATTAATTTCATTATAAATAGTAAATTAAATATAATTTTATTAAATTTGAACTAAAATTTAAAATAACTATTTCATATGAAATAATTAATATATTCTTTAACTGTTACATAAACTAAACATAGCCATAATCTTTCAATGATTTTTTGAATACCCATTTACTTTCATAAACCTTACAAAAATTGTATTTCAAATCTTTTAAGTCATTGATATTTAAAAGTTATTGAATATATGACTTTCGAAATCCATCAAAATGTCCAATGCACCCCTCAATCCGTTTAATTTCACATTTACTAAATAAGCTCGTTGATTTTTTTAATAATAATTAAGCTTAATCAAGTTTTTTTTAATAATAATCGAACTTAATCAACTGCCAGCATTAATTCGAACCATGAGCTCAAGCTCAACACTATTCAACTCTACTCTATTACACTCCTGTCCAGGATCAAGAGACCTCAGAATAATAATAATAAAAAAAAAAAATCATTTTAGATAAGTCAGAGATGGCATAAACGTATAAAAATCTAAAAATAATAACAGCATCAGTTCTCTATTAATCGTCTAAATGTCAGAACACAGACCATTGTGAAACAAAAAAAGACCTGTGGCAGAAAAGCATCATCTCAGCTATATATTCTGAAAATTGTACATTCTCACTAGTTGATTTCCTGACATACAAATACAATTTCTGATTTCTCCAATAAATTTAAGAAAGAAAAAGAAAAAATTGGAGGAATAACAAGCGCTAAAATTTTCGTTCTCTATATTGCAAAAATCTAGATGATAGAGGCTTCAGCTCCGGATCATTCTTTGCATGGCCTTTGCAGCACTTAGTATGGTCGAAACTTTCTAGCAGCTCTTAATTGCTGAATCCGCTTTCTATCCTGCTCGAATTTGCTTTGTAGTGCTAAAATTTCTGCAAGGAAATGAAGCATTAACACGTCACATGAGCTTGTGTCACTTCACTTAAGAAGGAATAAAGATGTCTGACCCTGGTGACAAGCCCTATATGGGCATATATGTGATGAGGACAAATGGATGAGAATCGCAACCTTCCATTTTTGAACAAGCACATATATGTGATGCATTCAAGAACTTCATAATTATGAATTAAATCAAAATAATCCATAAATCTATTTTTTTTTACAGCATCAGTACAATATGTCTTTTACTGCATACAAATGTCAGTAAACCCATGGCATTTTTTTCACAAGTTTCAACTTTCGACCACGTGATTTCGTAATACCAACGAAGCGAACAAATTGTAAGATTCATCATACCATTTCTCTGAGCTTCTCTTTTTTGAAATCGGTAGAAGTTTGGCCCAACTTCTTTGTTCTTCTTCTTGGCTATCTGGCTCTCCGCAACAGCTTGGGCAACAGAACCTACAGTAATTCCACTTTCAGAATCTGTTGTCTTCTTCCTTCCTTTATGATGTACAACAACTGTCCACCCCTCTTCTGCAGCACGGGCTTCTCTTTCTTTTCTTTCCTGCGCCATAGCATAACATGTCAAATGAGAAACTAAATACTAGGTGCATGTTTTTGCCACCAAGAAAAAGAAACAAAGAATTGATCTGGATAATGTGTGAATGTTGGCATCTAATCACTTCTAGGTAACAATTCAAGGATTGAAAAAAAAAAATGCTCCACATGATTGTCAATAAAGAATTAGTCCAAGAAATTCATGAGAGAAAATACCTGTTCAAGCTTTTCCTCATGAGCAGTTATAAACTGATCAATGCGTTCTTGCAATACCTTCAAACCTGGCCCACTTTGCTGGTACTCTGTAAGCCACTCTGTAGTGCAAGTACTAAGTAAGACTATCAAAAGTATATAACATGCTAAGATTATCATAGTATATAACATGCTTTTTCATTGATACTAGTGAAACTGGAAAGAAATAACTGACAATTCAGAAATAAAACAATATTTTGCCAATCGACCTCTGTAAAACAATTGAATCATGCAAATATCAGCTACTTCCTGTCCCCAACTTTTTTACCTTCCAAAGAAGGAATGGGTAAAACAAAAGTAGATGGCTTTGCCACACACTTCTAAAAAACATGTAGATCAAAGCCTAGATTCTAGCAACGGCCATTAACTGGAAACTTGGATATTATTTAACAATTGGAGCTGGGGGTAAGTCCATTTTGAGAGAGAAGCACACATGATTTGCCAGCACACAACTCTATATGACTTTGAATAGAACTTATTAAGACTTTGAATAGAACTTATTGCAAGTTTGTCATTGATTATACACAGACACGACATCACCAATTTTAGGTGTCATACTTTGCATTCCTTTTGAGCAGTCCTCTTCCCCTGAAGAAATAAAATAAACCTCATCCAGAACAGCCTCTTTAATCCTTGTCAGTATGATGCCACCCTCCTCCAGTGTGTGATGCTCCTTTTTCTTTTTCTTAGATTTCTTGGATTTACCTAAAAGAAAGAAAGAAAGAAAGGAAAAAAAAAAAAAAAGACCATGAGACAACATGGGAAAAAAAAATGTTTTCTCGAGAAATTTAGCATAATCAAACAAATATAATCACTTATTTACTAATTCTAATTTCTCCTCCAATATCATCTTCACTTTGCCCTTTGACGTTTTCAGTATCTCCTCGAATTTTAAATGCGCCCTGGTCTGCTGCCTCATTATCTATGTAGAAAAGAAAGAAATTTAAACAATTTGTAAAGAATAATAGAACTGGCATAGTAGAATAGTATGACAATTAAGCAGAACTTAAGGATTCCGTTAGACAATTTGAATGTGGAAACAAGTAAAGGGGAGAAAAATAAGGCACAAAAGAAAAAAGAATTTAAGGAAATGAAACTGGCAATTCAGAAGCTCACTCCAAAGAAATAGTATGATATACACAC
Source organism: Reutealis trisperma (assembly GCA_947687605.1). Lineage (NCBI taxonomy): Eukaryota > Viridiplantae > Streptophyta > Magnoliopsida > Malpighiales > Euphorbiaceae > Reutealis > Reutealis trisperma. The sequence goes on from CANTUT010000606.1 coordinate 26,695, forward strand.
TCAGATGGTTAATCTAACAAAGACTTTAGACTAGACTATACGAACACTCGCTTTCACTTTGCTGAATATAATATTTTATCAAACCAAACATCTAGGCATACACAAAAATATACAGCTCTAGACAAGATGATATCATAGCACAATATCTGTAATACAACCTATCAAAAGAACAGCATTGATTATACAATATCCCCACCCTATGAATGTACCATTTTGTTCTTTAAAGCCTTCATCAGTCTCGGTACAAAGCTGATCAAATTTGCCAACTAGAGCATTATTTTTCTCGTCAGCTTTTCTTTTCTTTTTTCTTGGTTTGTTCTTGTTTTGTATTCCTTCTGCTTTAACTGGTTTCTCTGCTGAAACAAACAAAAACTAATAAATGAGACAAAGGCATTATGAATCTACATTATACAATTGTTTGTCTTAGTGATTTTCAACCTTTAGAGATCTGAACAACTTTGCTAGAATCAACATTACTTTCCTTCTCCTTTTTCCTCTTCTTCTTTCCTATGGGTTTGATAATGCCATTCCCTTTTTCCTGTTTCTTTGACATCACTTCTGCAATCGAAAAACGCAAAGCACTAATACCTGATAGTAAACTTCAGTATACATAATACTAGTTTGAAAACAGCAGTTCACTCCATGATTCAAGAATGAGGTAACAATAGAAAATCATGTCCAAAACAAAGGATATCTTCATTCTATAGAACGATGACATTCATAATATTTTAATCATATCTCATTTGTTTTCACCTAAATCAACCATAATTTATTTGCAAATTGCAAACACATCCGTCTGATGAGAAAAGAATCCTTAAGTCAAGTTTTCTTGCTCTTTCAGAAAATTGATTGAATTGCTACTTAATCGTTTTATGAAAAATCTGAGGTACAGCCATCTAGGGCATAATATGCCTAATTGTAAGTGTCATTACAATTACTTCAAGTTGAAAAGAAACAACAACAGAAATTACTCATTAGAAATACAAAAGAAAGCGAATTTATTTATTTATTTATTTATTTTGTTTTGAAGTCACAATTACAGAACTGCAGAAATTATACAAAAATGGAACATCAAAGATGGGAGATATTATTAAAAAAAAAAAAAAAAACTAAAGCTTGTACTAACCTGAAATCCTGAACAGAGGAGGAAGAACAAGAACTTTATGACTTTGTATCAAGCTTTTGCAATCTTAATGGTGAGACTGAGATTGAGCAGCTGCTGAGTTTAGGATTTTAGGGTTTCAATTGTTTGAAGCGAGGAGAAAAAGTGGCGATCCGGGCAGTGAGTGAGCCAACAAGAATTCCTTTGAGAAGAAGATGCGAATGACCTTTTATACTCCGGTTTTAAATTTCAGAAAATATACAAATTAATTAAAAATAAAATAATTAATAGTATTAATTTTTTTAATTTTAATTTTTTAGGGAAAAATAGTCTTAAAATTAAAAATAGCATAATTTTAATGATTTTAAAGTTTAAAGTAAATTAATTTAATAAACCAAATTAATTTAATAGATTAATTATTTATTGAATGTATAAGGATTTCCTTAGAATGAATATGTGTAAGAGCTAATATTAATTAGATTGTTGTTTCTTATAACAATAATAAATTAAAAAAAAAACTCACTATCTTTTTAAATCTATATACTAATTTATATATTTAATATAATATGCATATAAATTTTCTAATTTTTATTATATTTTAAACATTCAATCTTAATTGAATAATTATTATTAAATAATTTAGTAATGCATAGGAATTTTTTTTTAGAACAAATGTGTAAAATTAATATTAAATAGATTGTTATTTCTTATAATAATAAGTAAAAGGCAGTTTGATTTCTTATTTTATTCTTTTTCAAATTTTTTTAAAGTATGAGAGCACATGGACAATAAGATATCATCAATTTAGGTATTTTTTTTTCTATAAGAAATTTATCTATTTTCTTAAAAATTAAATTTCATATAATTTTATATTTATAATTATGGTATTTTTTAATTTTCTTTTTTATTGTTTAATAATTAATTTTTGTCTTTTCATTTTCTTTTTATTGTTTAGTAATTAGTTTTTCTCTTTTCATTTTCTTTTTATCATTTAATAATTATTTTTTGCCTCTTCACTATATATATATAACCTTCAAATATAATATAAATATTATGTTTAGTATATAAACAATGCATCATGAACAGCATTTTCCATATATATTTCTTTTCTCTCTATTTTTTTTTTTTTTTTGCTCTTCTATTTTCCGTTTGTTTTCTTTTAATTTAAAGTGACTTGCATCTTAAAATATGTATATCTTAGTGCCTATAGAATTCAAAGTCAAAATATAATAATATATTGGCCAAAAATATCATCTTATTAGTGTGGTTGAAGTTGAATGATAAATCGAGTTATAGGAATTAATTTATTCTTAATAATAATAATAATAATAATAATAATAATAATAATAATAATATTATTATTATTATTATTATTATTATTATTATAATGTATGTATAAACTTGGTGTTACGTAAGGGCAAGAGGTCTAGTAATTAGTGCACATACAAACTAAACAATATATTCAAATTTGATTTTTTTTTTCTCTTAATGCTAATAAATAAATGTTATCAATATTAATTGATATGAAAATTTGCATTGAATTCATCCATTTAAATATGATTTGTAATTTGTTTGAATTTGCATAAATCAATAAATTAATGACCTAGATTTATTAAATTACTTGAATCCATTGAGATTTAATCTCTATAGAACCTTATTCAGGTTAGGCAAAATCAAGAATAGATCTAAAATTTAGATAAAGGATGCTCTGAAATAACAGAGAAAATGGTATACTATAATTTATATTTCACACTCATAATAAAAATAAATATTATATGTATATACATATTCCTTAATAATTTAGAGATTCAGCAAAATTCAGCATACTTAGGTATCTTTTCATTATAATAATTTTACTATAATATTTGGCAACTGTGTCTAACTTGCTCTTGCAATAGTAATGGTGGAATAGGTAGTCCAGACTATGTAATTGAATTTTCATATATTTTATGATTAATAAATCGTTGTTGATTTTGTTGCTTTTTTTTTTTTTTTTTACCTTCATTATAATGTTTGGAGAGGCCAAAGAATCTGTTATAATCACCTTTCCTATCTTAGCATTAGGCCTAGGTTCGATTTCTGCTTTACATGATAATAAGAATATGGGCATGTTTATATTTTATAGTATTACTAAAATAAAATTTTATTAGTTCAATAAGCTTTTTTTTTTAAAACTAAAAATTATAATAAGCTAAAAAATATATTTTATTATATTTCCATTTAAATTACAAGATGTGCAAAGTTAAGGGTGATTTCATCTTTAATTAATATAATCTAGATGCCTAATTATTCTTTTAATATAATTTTTTTCTTGCTTACAATAAACTTATTTCTATTTAGAAACTCAAATTTCAAATTTCGTAAGAATTTAATTCAAATAATTTTTTTTTGAATATTAAAAAAAAAGAATCGATCATAAGTCTATTGCTCAAGAAAATATACATTTATTATTAAACTATACTCTTACTATTGTATATGATTACCTATTAATTATATCTTCATCGATCTAATGTATCAGGGTTTGATATATGAAAATTTGGTATCATTATTAGGGTTTAATGATGGTTAATTTAGTATCGATCCGATTGTCCAATTACCGTCCAAGATTTCAAATCAAAATAAAATTTTGATATCATTATTGTTCTTGATGACCAATTGCTTCCTTATTAGATAGATTGTGTTTTTATATTAATTAATCATGTCCTATGTTAATTAAGAGATCGATAGTACATACATCCTAATGATGGATAGATAGATCTATATAACATTCATCTTCACTCATTTTTTTTTATTGAAATTATACGTTCGCGTTAATGCTGAGTTTAAAATTTTAATTCTAGAAAATAACTCTCAAAAGGAGAAGTAATATGTTCTGGCTTTATAAGGGTTATGCTCTTTATTCTCATTCGATGTGAAAATTTAGTATATCAATGATGATCTAAGGTAAAGATATATATATATAAATGTTCCAGATATTAAGTGAATAATTTGCATGAAAGTTGAATTATCACGTTCAAATAATGAGAAAAGTTGGAACAAATTTAAAATGTTGCGAAGGAAAATAATGAGAAAAGACGTAAAAGCCCTAACTTTTTCTTAAAAAAATTTTGCTCTAACTCAGAGAAATTGAGGAAATGGGTTCATATAGGGCATTTTCTCTTTTTTAATGCTTTTGAAATTTTAAATTCTAAATTTAGGGTGATTTTAAAATAAAGTCTCAGTTTAGAGTAAATATATGTAAAAATATTGGCTTTTTTCATCCTGCCATTTTGAAAAATGAAATTTCTAACAATCTACCAAAAATTTTAGCTGATTTTAATATTTCGATAAAATTTTTTAATAGATTGCTAATATTTTGCATAAGTTTTTTAAAAAAGAAAATAATATTAGTTACTTAATATTAAATAATGCATATATGGATCCACAATCCACAAAAAAAATTTAGCGAAATATGTTGGAGTCCGCTAAAATTTTTGGCGGATTGCTAATACTTTGCATAAATTTTTTTGAAAAATAAAATAATATTAATTATATTAATAATATATAATGCATATTTTGCCAAAAATTTTGGTGGATTAAAGCTATTATGGAAAAAATTTATAGTGTATTACAACTATATGCCACTTTTTTTTATTCATTTATATAAGTTTTTGTCAAAATTTATATTAACAAATTCTTTTGATTACAAAAATTTTAATGTTTTTAACTTTTCAAACCTAGAACTCCCTAAATTGATAATTACTTTTACAAATAGCCTAATTTGGATTTATTATTTTCAAAAGCATTAATTTAGTCAATTGACCGTTCATAGAGGGGACCTCAATTTGGTTAGCATTAGGGTTTAGTCAAGTAGTGTCTATTGGTGATATTATAAGGTGAAAACAAATGAAATGGTGAACTCAAAAAATTTTTTTTTTGGTAGATAAGGAAAGAAACAAATGATAAACTCAAATTTAAGTTGCCAAACTGATGTATTTGCTCATTATACATTAAGAGTGTTTGTATATATGGAAAGAGGACAACCTAAAAACTTAATTTCATGACCATATATCTCCTCCTATAAATACATCTCTCAACCCCCAACACAAGACACATCAACAATAAACAATATTCATTCTCTTATATATTTTTACAAAGATTATATTTTAGCTATAGCAATGGCAGCTGCTGAAGGCAAGAAAACAAGGGGAAGGCAAAAAATTGAGATGAAGAAAATCGAAAATGAAGAGGATAGGCTTATCACTTTCTCAAAACGTAGGTCTGGGATCAACAAAAAGGCTTGTGAACTTGTTACTCTAACAGGTGCTGAACTAGCTTTCGTCGTGTTTTCGCCAGCCGGTAAGCCCTTTTCGTTTGCTCATCCTTCGGTTGAATCAGTTGCTAATCGCTTTCTTGGCAAGGAACCTGTAACAAACTCAGACGACACTAATCTCGTCGTCGAAGCCAACAGGCAACTAAGGATTGAGGAGCTAAACCAACAATACAATCATCTGCTTCGACAACTGGAGGAAGAGAAGGAGAAAGGAAAGAAGCTGAAGGAAAAAACAAGAGAGACAGATAGAAAAGGATGGCGGGATACTCCCATTGAAGAGCTTACTGTGCAAGAAATGATAAAAATGGAGGATTCTTTTAAAGATCTTAAAAATAATTTAGTTAAAAAACTCAAAGAAAGGACTGATTTTAATGATAATGGAGCTTCTGATTCCTCTACTGCTCAGCCTCCTATTGATCCAGCTGCTCCTGTGATCAATAATCCACCACTGCTTCCTTCTGGTTATGATAATTTTGGCCATGCAGGCGGTTCTAATTAATCCATTAATATTGTACTTTTTAACCAATAATAATAATAATAATAAATGTTTTTATTATATATATATATATATATATATATATTGATTCTTGAGAATATGGGAATTTTGTAAAAGATTTATGTAATCTTGATAATTTTTCTTTTCCTTTTCGATTTAAAATGAGTGGCATAGAATTAGTTAACTAATTATTAAATACAAGTTCTTGATTCAATCCCTTAATTTTGTTGCTGCGTTTAATTGATCCTCGGAGCAATTTATGATTAGTTATATAGTTCTAAAATAATTGGAATCATAATGATGAATATATATAAATTAAATGTAGATTCACAGGCCAAAATAACGAAATTAAATGTAATGTTAACTTTGAATATACTTTTGCACGTATAGAAGAAAATTAACAGTATTTTTGTCTTGTTATATATAGCACGCTAAATAAATTTATATAATGTTATTTTTGGTATGTATATGTATATATACCAAAAATAAAATTATAAATTTATTTAGTGTGCCGATATAAGTACTTTATTTATATATTAAAATTAACATCAACACCTTTTTTCGAAAAAAAAAATCAATACCTAAAAACAATTAATTATGTTAATAAATAATGTAAAAATATTAAATTATAATTATGAATATTTAAAAATTAAAATTACTTATATATTAGTGGGAAAAATTCATAAATAACCAAAAAAGGCAAAAACTATCATTTTACCATGCCCATGAAAAAATTTCAAAAAAACTTTGTAAACTTCAAAAAAAAAACATTTTTTAACATTTTTACCAGGGTATATTTTCAGAGCAAATGAATATGTTTGATTTATTTTTTCAGTTTGTTCACAAAAATAAATAAATAAAAGACCTAGAAAATGGTATGTATTTGGTATCTATTTTGTATATATATGGTATATGTTTGGTTTTTTTTTTTTTTTTTTTTTGGCAAATGGTATGTGTTTGGTATCTGTTTTATATCTATATATGGTGTACATTAAGTGTGTATTTGCTATTTGTAACCACTTTTGTAAATTTGAAAAATTAAAAAGATAAACTAACAATAAATGATATACATATATCAAAATTTAGTATATGTTAAGTATATTTTTAGTATCTGCAACTACTTTATATATATACATATTGCAAATTTAAAAAATTAGAAAAATAAAATAGCAAATGGTATATGTATACTAAAATATAGTATATGCTACATATACATTTGGTATATGCAACTACTCTATATATACACTTATTGCAAATTTGAAAAAATTAAAAAACATAAATACTAATAGCAATTGTAAATACACATATAAATACATATGCATCTTTTGTTGACATAAATTGTTTTGATCCATCTCAATCAGGTAGCTTTTCATGAAAGTCTCTTCTTAAGGATGGAGCATTAAAGTCTTGTCCACGTTGATTAATTATTGTATAGCTATAGGTTAAGACCTAATTTTGGTCTGACTTGTGATTATTAGTATAACACATCATGCTATTTATTTTTCTTAATTATTTTTGTTGGAGTTGTTGACACATAGAGTGTTTTTTAAATGAGGTAATTCATATACAATATGAAATATTTTTTTTAAATACAAAATCTATCAAATCTAATTTTTTATTTAATCTTTAACCCCTCAAATCCTTTTGTCATAAATTAATAATCTATATATAATTCAAAAATTAAAAATTATTCTTATGTTACTACAAAAATCTAACGATTTACTAACAGAAATTAGCGACGGACTGAAATCCGTTATTGAATACTGACCGAATACTAACAGACTACTAACGGAACACTTTTCTGCAACATTCGTCTCTTTACTGACCGTTTACTGATGAAAAATCAATATTACTGATGGAATACGGATGGAATATACTGATGGACAGTAACCAAATTTTACTGACGATTTAGTGACCAATTATAGATGAAAAAGGATACACGGGAATATTTTGACGGCAATTAAGACATTTATTGATGGATGATTGACAGAATTATTTGCTGCGGTAGGCATTTTGTCAATAAATCTGACAATATACTGATGGAATACCGACCATATTGAAAAATAGGGGCAAAAAGTTTTCGCAGAAATCAAAATATTTACTGATAGATTACTGACGGAATGCCATGTGGCAATAAACTTTTCGTCAATAATCTGTCAGTAAATTGTAAATAATACTAACGGAATACCAACGGAACTAAAAAATAGGCACACGTTTTACTGCCTTTAGCCTTTCACTGACGGATTACGGATGGATTTTTTAATCCACATGGCGCTGTTCGTCGGTAATCCGTCAGTAATCATGAAATATAAGCTGTTGACTTTCTTTATTTGCTGCGGTAGGCATTTTGTCAATAAATCTGACAATATACTGATGGAATACCGACCATATTGAAAAATAGGGGCAAAAAGTTTTCGCAGAAATCAAAATATTTACTGATAGATTACTGACGGAATGCCATGTGGCAATAAACTTTTCGTCAATAATCTGTCAGTAAATTGTAAATAATACTAACGGAATACCAACGGAACTAAAAAATAGGCACACGTTTTACTGCCTTTAGCCTTTCACTGACGGATTACGGATGGATTTTTTAATCCACATGGCGCTGTTCGTCGGTAATCCGTCAGTAATCATGAAATATAAGCTGTTGACTTTCTTTTTTCTCTCTTCCCTTTCTTCTTCTTCTTCTTCTTCTTCTCTTCTCTTCTGCTGCTGCCATTGGTCTCTACCGCCCTCCCGTTCACCGACCGGCGTTCATCCCTCATCGAAGATTTCATTTTTTCACTGATATTTACATTATTACCTTATTATTGATTATGATTTTAATTAAATTTTTATTTAGATTTTTGAATTTTGGTTTAGATTGATTTTGTTGAAAATTTGTTAATTTTTTGTTTAGATTATTTAGGAATTTGTATATATATATATATATATATATATATATATATATATATATATATATATATATATATATATATATATATATTGATTTGCGATTTGATCAAAATATAAATCTATATATATATATATATATATATATATATATATGCTAATAAATTTTTTAATTTAAGATATTTTATATTTTTAAGCTTAATAAATTTTTTATTAATTTATGATAGTATTAAATATGGTGAAATTATTTTATTAAATTATGTTAGTAATTATTTTAATTATCATGGTTTTATTAATAGAATTTTAATTTTGTTTCAGGAAATTGACGTGCAGACCAACAATATAAGTCGGATTTTCATTTCAACAGGTTCGTACTGTAATTTAATTTATTTATACTAATATATAAATATAATAATTTAGAATTTAATGTTCTTTTAATTATCTTATGTATAATTTGTAATTTATCATGTTTATTTGTAAATGTATATGAAAAAATAAATGTTGTGATGTGAATTTATAATTTGTGATACTGTGATATGAATTTGTAATTTGTGGTTGATTTGTGTATTGTAATTTAAGTTTTAATTATGTTGCTAAGTTAATGTGAATTTATATATATATATATATATATATATATATATATATATATATATATGTGTGTGTGTGTGTGTGTGTGTGTGTGTGTGTGTGTGTGACGTAATTTTGGTTTTATTTAAATAAATCTATTAATAATACCGACAAAATGATTAATAAATTTATGTTTAATCATATTATAAAAAGTGAAATTTAATTTTTATAAATTTCATAAAATACCAAAAATTCTTATCACATTTAAAAATTAAAAAAATCCACAAATATGCTACCAAAAATTATATGTTATATATGCATTTTATAAAATACAAAAAAAAAAAAAAAGAAATTGCAAATAGTTAGGAGTAAAAATATTTTGACAAAAAATAAAAAGAAAGTAATCAAGCCATAAAAAGTAAAATTTATTTTTTATAAATTTCATAAAATATTGAAAATTCTCACCACATTAAAAAATGAAAAAAAAATTCACAAATATGCTACCAAAAATTGAAATATAAATACATTTTATAAAATACAAAAAAATAAGAAATCGCAAATAGTTAGGAGTAAAAATATTTTGATGAAAAATAAAAAGAAAGTAATCATGCCATAAAAAATAAAATTTATTTGTTATGAATTTCATAAAATACTAAAAATTCTCATCACATTAAAAAATTAAAAAAAATTCACAAATATGCTACCAAAAATTGAAATATAAATGCATTTTATAAAATATAAAAAAATAATAAATTGCAAATAGTTAAGAGTAAAAATATTTCAACGAAAAATAAAAAGAAAGTAATAAATTAAAATTTTGCCATTAAAAATGAAATTTTAAATACATTTCATAAAATTTTTAAAAAATTGAGAAATATCCTTTTAAAGGAAAAATAGTCTATAAAATATAATAATATATAACGGGTTAATTAATGCTAACAAATAATTAAAATTTAAATATTCAAAATTAAAACGATTAAGAAGAATTTTAATTAATTTTTTTCCTAAATGATATAAAAAATATCTAATATAATATTAATATCTTTATTATTAAGTAATAATATATATGTGTAAAATTATAATACAATAAAAAAATAGAAAAAAGTATAATGTATTTATGAATTTGTATCGTATTCGACAACATTTTGCATTTATCTTGTGAATTTATTTTATTAATTTTGATTATATGTTGTTATGCTATGATGTTGCAATTGTTATTTGCACGGCGAATTTATACCATTTTATTATTAAATGAATTTAAATGATTTTAATTTTATTTTTGGACTTTTACGATCAAATATCCAAAAATATTGTTAATTAAAATGATTAATATATTTATGATTAGCTGTAGATCCTGTTTGATGTCCTGCTTATCGGATAGTGAGAGGATAACGAATTGTCCAAATTGGGCAGCTTAGAGATCTCATTGTTTGTGTAACTATCTTTGTATATTCTTATTTCATACAAATGTCTGAAATTTCGGTACTATCTTAATGCACATTGAAATGATGTCTTGATTATGTGGATTTTTCCAAATATGGTGCACTAGGAGAACTGTAGGGAGATGCTGCTGAAATTTTAGCAGATGTATATGTGTAGAATGTAATAGTAATAGTTATGCAGCAATGAGTTTCTAAATGAATTAGGTTCTTACCTTATAGGGAGGAAGATATAAGGATGTAGAATTAGATATTGCGAACTTAATTAAAATTTTAACCAAACATATAAGTTTAAAAGTAATTTTGTTTGTGTGATATAAAAAATAAATTAATACTGTTGAATGTACAGGGAATAATTATGGGGATTGATAGAAATTGGATGTACTCTAGACTTACTGATGGGTATTTGAATATGAAATTCTTGGAGGGTTTAGACCAATTCATGCAATTCGCGATATCTCAGCCACAGTGTATGAGTGGGACTAGTGTTTGATGTTCTCGTAACCATAAGAAATGTCAGAATCAAAATTTTCTTGAGCCAGATACTGTCAAGTTGCACATTCTAAAGAAGGGTCTTGTACCAGAGTATTATGAATGGTTTTTGCATGGTGAAGTCAATGGGTCTGGATCTTCAACAGCAGCAGAAGTAAGCGTTGACGGACAATTGTCCTCCAACTACATACCATAATATGTTAATGGATGCCACTGGGTCGGATTTTGATTGGGATCGAATGGAGGAAGCTCTAAATCCGACTGCTCATAAACTATATGACATGTTAGAGGTAGCTAACGAAGAATTATGGCCTGGCTATGAGAAATAGTCTAAATTATCTGCTGTGGCACGACTTCTAAATATCAAGTCAGAACACCATCTATCTGAAAAGTATTATGATGAGATATTGCAATGGTACAACGAGTCATTGCCTGTAGATAACACAGTGGTTGATAGTTTCTATAGCACCAAGAAGTTAATATAGGGTTTGGGCCTTCCAGTCAAGAAAATTGATTAATTGTTGCAAGAACAATTACATGCTTTATTGGGTTAAAGATAGTAAGCTAATTGCATATAAGTTTTGTGATTGACCAAGATATAAGCCAAGACGTAGGGGTGCATGTCCATCGAAAAAAAATATTTCATATAAGATTATGTTTTACTTCCCTTTGACTTTGAGGTTGCATAGATTGCATGCCTCTGAGGCAACTGCAAAGCATATGAGATGGCATGTGGAACATACAGAGGAAGATGGGGTGATGTGACACTATTCAGATTCTATAGCATGGAAGCATTTCAATTGAGTGAATCTAGATTTTGCTTCTGAAATTCCAATGTCCGTTTGGGCTTATGAATTGATGGCTTCCAATCTTTTGGACAATTCGGACAACAATACTCATCATAGCCAATTATAGTGACACCATATAATCTGCCTCTAGGGATGTGTATGAAGAAGGAGTACATATTCCTGTCTGTAATAGCTCCTGGACCAAATAATCGAAAATAAAAGTTAGATGTATTTTTACAGCTTTTGATTACAAAATAGCTATGGTTGTGGGATATAGGCATTGAAACATATGATGTGTCTATAAAGCAGAATTTTCATATGTGAGCTGCTCTGATGTGGATTGTGAGTGACTTTCTTCTGTACAGTATATTATCTAGTTGGAGTACTCAGGGTAGACTTGCATGTCCATATTGCAAGAAACTAACAGATTCTTTCACTCTTCCTAAAAGGGGTAAGCAATTATGGTTTGATTGCCATTGAAAGTTCTTACAACCTGATCATCCTTTTATATGGAACAAAACAACTTTCATAAAAAACAGAGCTGTTCAAGCAACTGCTCTGCCTATACATTTCGGAATTGAATTGTTGCAGGAAATAACTAGTTTAAAGTTGATGAGGGTGACCGAAGTAGGAGCTGATGATGTGAATGCTCAAATTTCAAAGCGAAGCGGATGTGGATGGAAGAAACGAAGTATATTTTGGGATTTACCATATTGGAGGATTAATCTAATTAGACATAATTTGGATGTCATACATATTGAGAAGAATGTGTTTGAAAATATATTCAACATAATAATAGACATCCCAGGGAAAACCAAAGATAATGCTAAATCTAGACAGGACTTGAAATAGTTCTGTCTCCGTAAGGAGTTAAAGATGGATGAAGTGTCTGGAAAATATCCAAAAGTAAAATATGTGTTCCACAAGCAGGCCAAACAAGTCTTATGTAATGGCTGAAAGATCTGAAATTTCTTGATGGGTATGTATCCAAAAACTTGATGGGTATGCAAAAACTAAAATTGTTTGGGATGAAGAGCCATGACTATCATTTTTTATGCAACGCTTGCTTCCTATTGCGTTTCGTGAAATTTTGTCAAGGGATGTCTGGCAGCCATTGACAGAGTTGAGTTTATTTTTCAAAGAACTCACTTCAACACTTCTTAGAGAAGAGGACATGGCGAGGCTTGAAAATACTATTCCACTCATCTTGTGTAAACTAGAACGCATTTTTCCTCTAAGTTTCTTTGACTCCGTAGAGCATCTACCAGTACATCTTACTTACAAAGCTCATATAGCGGGTCCAGTTTAGTATCGATGGATGTATCCATTTGAGAGGTAAAATATTTATCGATTTTAATATTTACAATCACATCCATTCATTTATACTCAAATGTCATAATCTATGATATTTACTTGCTATAGATTTAGTGGACATTTGAAACATAATGTCAAAAATAAAGCAAGAGTTGAAGGCTCCATTTATAATGCATACTTAGTTGAGAAAGCTTCATCATTTTGCTCTTATTATTTCAAATCCCATGTCTATATAAGGCATAGGAGAGTAGCTCGAAATGATGATGGTGGAATGCCTGAAAGAGCAAATACACCTGGTATTTTATCAATATTCACTCATCCAGGAAGATCGTTTGGTCGACCTAAAACAAGATTGATGACTGATGAAGAATATAAGGCAGCTCAATCCTACATTTTTCTTAATTGCTCCGAAGTTGCAAAATACATCGAGTAAGTTACAACTTAATTAAGATAACTCATTCTTCATCATTCTGTATAGTTTCCTTTCTGTTTTACTTACTATTTTCCTTATGAATGAAGCTTAAACATTGATATGTCGAAGCAAACTATGCCGAATATATCAATAATTGATATAGAAAAAAAATTAGAGACAGAATTTATGCACTGATTTCATTCATATGTAAATATAATGTAGTACCATTACTTAAAAAATTAATCTTAAATTTCTATCATACACAATCAAATTGACATGTTTATTTTTGTCATAGGCCATTGATCCTATGAATAGAATAACAAATCAATTCATTATTGATCTATCTAAATTACGATATGTTACGACCTATCCTATTTACTTCGTGAATGGTTACAAGTTCCATACTGAAAAACAAAGTTCAGGTAGGTCATCAATAAATAGTGGGGTATGTATAAAGGGTTCCAATTACAGTGAGAATGCATTTGACTATTATGGTTGATTAACATATATAATGCAATTGAAATACCCTGCACTTCCAATTAAGGGGACTATTTTGTTTAAGTGTGAATGATTTGATCCAATGCCAAATGTGAGAATGAAAGCTCATGAGTAATATAATCTTGTTGAAGTCAACTACAGGCGGTGATTCAATAAATACGAGCCATTTATATTGGCAATGCAAGCTTGTCAAGTGTATTATGTTTCTTATCCGAGTCTACGATGACGTAAAGTGGATTGATAGGCAGTATGCAAGATTAAAGCTAGATCAGTCGTAGAAATTAAGGAGGGTAGTGAAATAAATACAACATTTGAAAAACCATTTCAAGACGATGAATTTGATGAGCCTATACTTGAAGTTAATAATGATGAGCCTCCTGCAACTTTAAATGATCCTGACGAGCCATTAATTGAAATGGATGATGAAGATGATAATGATATAGATGATGAATCTGAATTTGATTCAAATGTCGAGACGTCTGAAGAAAACATAGACGAAGACAAGCTCGAAGAAATAGATTCTGAATAAATGTATTATGTACTTATTTCCCAAGAATTGTGTATGGATTTTTCCTAATTGTGTAAAAGAATATTATTTTTAGATTTACAATGTTACATTATATTTCAATGAAGTCATTTTCAACTTGCGTTATAATTTTTTTTTATTATTTACATTATTATTCCGCGATTACGCCATATTAATTTTCTGGTATTTTATTTATGTGGATGTACTTTTTATGTAACATTAAATAATGAATGAATTTATTAAACTTTACTAAATATATAGATGTCAACTCCGAGACGTGTATCGACTTTTGGAGTTACTTCTGGTAGTAGTACATCGACGTCCCGAAAACGGCATCGCTCACAAGGAGGGCCTGCTACCACTAGTGATCTTTCCACTACCCTTTCTTCTTTACCATCTTTCTCGCCTTCTATACCACCTACATTCACCCTTTCGACCGTCACCACATAGATCCCCTTATTTGTTCCTCCTCTTATGTCTACTACTTCATCCACCAGTCCTATACTTTCATCACCTTCCATTATTCCTTCTTCCATTTCCCCTCCATCCATTATGCCTTCTTTTGTTACCCCTCCATCCATTGTCCCTTCTTCAGTTACCTCTCCATCTACTATTCTTTCTTTTACCCCTCCATCTACTATTCTTTCTGTTACCCCTCCATCTATTATTCTTTCTATTACCCTTCCATCCACTGTCCCTTCTCCTATTTCTCCATCTACCCATCCTTCATTTTTTATACCTACTGCTATTACCTTTACAGCAACTCCTACCACTACAGCAGCTCCTACCACTACTTCAGCTTCTACCACTGTCCCACCAGTCCTGCTTTCATATTTAAGTTGTAGGCAACATCTCACACTACAGGGAAATGTGTAAGTACTATATTTCTTAAGGTAATTTTTAATTTATAACATCTTACTTTTTGTTTAACTAACATTTATGTTTTTTAATTGCAGTATGTATCTGCTATATGTGACGCGGATGATTTATAAGATATTTAAAAACCAGCTGAGACTTAAAGGCATGCGTTGGAAATTAGTGTCTCAGGAGACAAAAGAGTTCTACTGGAAGGAGTTTTAGGTTATGAATAATTTATTATATAATTCATATATATATATATATATATATATATATATATATATATATATATATATATATATATATATATATATATATATATATATATATATATATATATATATATATATATATATATATATATATATATGCTAAAATAATAAATATAAAAATAATACATAATAAAGAGTAATTAATCTGGGTATGTGCACTTGTAATTCTATGCATATGCATCCTTATTGCTCATAATGAATTTCGGTCTTTGAAATGTGGGAGTTATACTTTTCTTTTTCTTTTTTTTTTGTTTGGAGAATATATATATATATATATATATATATATATATATATATATATATATATATATATATATATATATATATATATATATATATATATATATATATATATATATATATATATATAATTTAATTGTGCCTTGTGATGCTACTCTTTTTTTTTTCTTTTTTATTTTTGTAGAAGATACTATTATATTACCAATAGTAAAATAAACAAGTATATGAAATTCATGCTTGATTTGAATCCATCAAAGAAATATAATAATATATAATAAACTGTAATAATATATAATATAATATAATATTTTGTTAGTAATATGTATTAAATAGATACATACTATTAGTAAATTAATTTTGCATTTTATATATTAATTATTATTTATATACTAACTTGTATTTTTGTTTTTGCAGAAGTATTTTTACTGGAATCTCGCTATATCAAATATGGTGAAGATGCTCCTTTTTAAGAAGGCTGCAATTCGGTACAAGAACTTCCTCTACGACATTAAGAAAAGGGGAAGAGAGAGACGTGGATCCCTCAGGAGACATGGGATTCTTAGAAGAAACACTGAGATTTTTTGGAGCATAAGCAGCTATTCCAAAAGGCATCCATGAACAGAAAGTCAGAAAAAGGCAGTCAAGTGAGTGGATCGTCTAAGCATACTCGATGGTCTGTCCTTGCTATGGAGCATGTCAGGAAATTGGTAAGATATCAATTTTTTTTATAATAAGTAATTAAATCGTATGTACTTTAAAAATTTATTTATTTTTTAAGTTATGAATTTCATATTTTTTTATTTACTAAATGTGGGATGATACTTTTAATTTTTAATAGAGAAGTGATCTTAGTCAAGACCCTACTCCTGAGGAGATCTTCATCCGCATCCACACGAGAAAGGAAAACCGACAGACCTTTGTCGACTAGCGCTCCCAACGGATTCATGTAAGTTTTAATTAGCAATTTTCCTATTAAAGTACATTAAAAATTTTAAATGCTAATGACTATTATATTGAAAATAGGAGGATCTCAGAAATCTCCGCAAGCCCAGCTGGCTCCCGGATCCACTGAGCTAGCTCAAGTATATGAGTTTGAACTATACTTTAGAGTTGTTAGGGGTCGGGAGAAGGGATGAGTCTATAGGATGGGTTTGATGGCTCGCTCATTTGGACATCCTAGAGCTAGTTCTTCTTTAGCTCCACCGCCGCCACTGCCGCCTATAGCTGAGTATATGCAGTAAGAGATCGATAGGCTAGTAGCTCAGATGCGGGAGAAGATGCAGATGCAACAGTTCTTCTCTAGGTATTTTACTAGCGGTGCTGCTCCTCCACCTGTTCCACCACCGGCTTCTACTACTTCTGATCAGCACACTTCAGTTGGAGATGCTTCTATTGCTGCTGCTGATGCGTATATAGTAGATCTAGAGTATGGCTAGCATCATGCCGAGGGCCACGAGAAGGATGATACTCAGGAGCATGATTAGTTATTTTTTTAGTTTTTCTTAGTTTAGTTATTTGTAACATTTATATGGTGTACAGTATATTACATTTTTTATAAATAATATTACGTTTTATGGAATGAAAATTTTTTATATTCACACTATATATTAATTTATAATTTTCTAACTAATATATATTATATAAAATTAATTTATTAAATAATAAAAAATTTATTAAAAATTATTTTCAAATTTACTGATGGATTACTAACTAAAAAGATTATTAAATTATTTTTTTAATATATTACTGATGGATTATTGACCGTTTTATATAAAATAATATTTTTTATGTTTATTTTACTGATGAATTACTGACCGTGAAATTAAAATATTATTTTTTTTAAAATTTACTGACGGATTACCGATCGTTTAGTCATAAAATATTATTTTTTATAGTTATTTTACTGACAAATTACTGACCATCTTATTAAAATATTATTTTTTCCAGAAAATTACTGACGGATTACCGATCATTTTGTCGTAAAATATTATTTTTGACTGAAAATTACTGACGGATCACTAACCAAAAATAATATTTAATTATATTTTAATGATGGATTACTAATAAATTATTGATGGATTGTTGTTTTTAGCGACAAACTATTGATGGAATAGTAATATTTGCAATCTTTTTTCGAACGAAATTACCGACCGCTTTCCATAAAATATTGACCAAATTCTGTCGGTAAATGTACCGATGGAAAATTTTTTCTGTCGCTAATCATTTATTGACTATCATTTTAATGACGGATTTTTTCCGTCCTTAATCCATCGGTAAATTCATTTACTGATGGATTTTCAATTATTATTGATAGATTTTTCTGTCGGTAAATTAGTGGATTTTTGTAGTGTGTGGTGGTGAGAAGATTTATATCAAGCTCAAACTTGAAAATCAATAACATATAATTAACCAATAGCCATTAATTAGAAGAAATATTATGATTATTAAAAAACTTAATTCCTGAAACTTCATCTTCACAATACTTAATATGAGGGACAACAGTTCCCATATCAACCATTGTCTTACAATCAAAACTTGTTGGAAAATGAAAACAAGATTCCCTCGACATGGTTGGCTAGCAAACTTGATTAGAATTCTTTCAATTCTTAAGCTTGTAAAGAATCGTACGAGGGACAAAAAATGACCACATAAGGAATCCCTATTCTTCCCTATACTAACAGGAAAGGTATTCAAAAATTCATGATCATAAAGGATTCAAATTACTACCACAGCTCACAATTTGCTATCTAATTCCAAAATGGATACATATAAAATTAATCCAAATTCAATCCAGTTTAAGAATCCTTATCCAAACCACATATTCAAATATTGCCTACATCTCGATCAAATTGGCGCCATCTATAGGAAATCGGCATAAAAGTCGTGTTCCTACCTTCCATCTTCCCTGAAATTGAAAATTTTCGATCACCAAATTCTTTTTTTCTGATATCAAATCCTTCATCTTCTCCATTAGATCAAGCCATAAAAAAAAATTCAGAATTAGCAAAAAACAAAAATCAAAAGAAGCAAAAAAAAAAAGAGCAAAAAAATCATATCTAGAAGAGAACAGGCTGCCAAGCCCAATTCGCCCACATCCAGTGTGATTGACAACGCTAGCACCAATGTGTAGCCCATTTGTGGAACAATCATCCTCTAAAAGGCTGCCTTGGACTGCTGCCAGATGGCAAGGAATGCATCGCCTAAACCTTCTCAAATGAGCTATGCCGCCAAATCTTTCCATTAAGATTTTGACAAATTTTGGCTATGTTTCAAGGAGATCTTGGTATCCTAGGAGTAATTTGACACCAAACACAACTGATGAAGATGCCAAAATCGAGGAGAGAAGTTTCTAGCCATCAAAACTTCAACTGCAGATCTCAGCCGATCTACACATCTGTTCCTAGTGCACTAGTTCTGTCACCAGAGAAGGAGATTAGAAAATTCACCCATCGAATGTTCCAAGGTCATTTTCTGCCAAATAGAGGAGATTTACAATGATTGAAAAGTAGATATGGCATCCTGACGTCAAGCCAAGTCTAACAGTGTCTTCCCCATCTCCAAAGCTCGCAACATAGCCAGCCAGTCAGCTAG
The DNA here is from genome assembly GCA_947687605.1 of Reutealis trisperma. Taxonomy (NCBI): domain Eukaryota; kingdom Viridiplantae; phylum Streptophyta; class Magnoliopsida; order Malpighiales; family Euphorbiaceae; genus Reutealis; species Reutealis trisperma. Next base: position 46,497 of record CANTUT010000606.1, read on the forward strand.
CAATCACCATATTTCAGCAAGTGGGCCATACATCGGCAAAGGCTAAGCTCCCAATGGACAGAATTTTCCATTCCATGAGTAATTCTTGATTACAAACTAGTTCATTGAAACTCCATCCTAAATGCACATTAGAATGTTACAAATCGATCAACCGAACTACAAATAAACAACTTATTTAGCTTTGCAAAGTATCTTATGGATCCAAAAATCATTTTAAACAATCTCTTAGGTCGATTATGCCATTCCAGATAAGTTTTATAATTTTTCATACATTCATTTAATTTTTGCAATATTATTTATTAAAATAAAAATGCAATTAAATAAATAAAAGTCCTCTTAACGAGGCAAAATAGCCTATTGAGACTAGTTTAAAAGACAGTAAAAATAGGCACCAAAGACATGTTGAGACTATCTCAAAAGACCAATGAGGCCACTAAAATAAAGCAAAAATGCCAAACTGCATCTAAGTGAAAGTCTAATAGAAAAAAGACCTAGGAAAGGCTAAGTGACCACAAGGCAAAAGTCTTAGGAAAGGCTAAGTGAAAGACTATGAGGCAAAAGCCTAAGAAAGGCCAAGTGAAAGACCGCAAGGCAAAATACCTTGCAAGTCCAAGCAAAAGTCCAAAAGGTGCTAAAGACCTAGGCAAAAACTCTTGATTAATGAGGCATAATTCTTAAAATTCCTCAATTGACGAGGCATATTTTATTAAATTAAAGACCTCTAAGCGAGACAAATTATCATTGTTATTTAAATACTATATGTAAAACATGATTTCTCAAGCTATGTTAGCAAAGTAAGCTTTAAAGTTCTCGAAGAAGATAATGGGGGGCTTCACTAATAATTTAAGCACAATCAACAAAACGTATAAGGAAGTGAATCAAGCGAAACGCATGGCAAATCGCCCAAATTGGCAATACACATTAAGTGAAGTTTTCAAATGGTGAAACGAACTACCCAGTCAGCAAAATGTGTCAGACTATAGAATTATTTACTCCCTAGTCCGCTCTTTGGTAAACTTGATCGAACTAAGGAGATGGGGGTTTCTAATGAGGGATAAAAATTGACCATATAAGAGATCTCTATTTTTCCCTGTACTAAAAGGAAAAGTGTTCAAAAGTCCATGATCATAGAGGATTTAAATTACTAACACAGTCCACAGTTTGCTATCCAATTCCAAAATGGGTATATACATAAGTAATCCCTATTCAATCCAGTTTAGGAATCCTTATCCAAATCATGTATTAAAATATTGCATATAAATACATTGAATGTAAGCCTTCAAGAGGCAAATCATCTTTACATCAATGTTACAAATAAATCACAATTCAAGTTCATTCTCTTTTATTTGATCGAATTTATCTCGACCAAAGTCCATGGCTTTAAACTACATATACTATTATTTAAGATTTTTTAAATAAAATTCAGTTTAAATTAATTAATTAATATAAACCAAATTTTACATAACACTATGCATAGGTGGAGGTGAATTTAAAGGGAAGGAAAGGGAATAAAGGGGAAATTAATAATTATTTTGTTTGGTATCTATTTTTTTTTAAAAAGGGGAAGGGAGTAATTCACCCCTATTTCCCTTATATAAGTTGAAATTAATTACACCCCAAATTGGGGTTTAAAAAATTTCAACTCCTAGTGGGATGTTGCAATTTTTTTGTATAGCATTTTTTACCCTTATCAATTTAACCATATTCCAAATAAACATTTATATATCTTGTACGTTAATATTACCCTACATGTATTTTTCACAATCTTCAAATTCATATTAACGACAACTACAAGCAAGAAAGCAAGTAATTTTAATAATTCATAACCACTTTCAATCAAGTAAGTTTTTGCAAAATATTTATATGAATTTTTTGTGTTAATCGCTTGATATTTTTCTTGATAAAGTTGTTATTTACATTGTCTGAATTTTTCACAATCATCTTTTTGTTTATCAATTCATTTTAGCTTGTTTCATATTTTTATGACCGAATCATCTATTGTTTTGTTTTACTTGCATGCCTGCTTAAATCAAATCTCTACAAACCTTTTTCTAGATAAGACGAAAGTTTATTACTTTCGTTGACATACAAAAAATAATTATATAATATTTGTTGCTACAACACTGTTGGAAACAAAAGACATGATACTTTATTTCTTTCCAATAATAAAAGTGGAAGGACATGTTGGGAAAAAATATAAAATGTCCTAAAATCCCTACAACAGCCATAGTCAAGCAAAGCATTTTTAAGTATCTCCAACGAAAACTGAAGAAGGATTTTTGAGAGAAACCAAAGATGGTACTTAGACATTATTTTATTATATTTTTGTATTTACTCTTCTGCATATATTGTTTATGTGTCTATAATTTGATTACTTAATAGTTTTAATTTTATTATCATTAACCTTATTAATTAAGTTAGTAGTTGTGGCACAATGAATTGAATTTTTTATGATTACATTAAATTGGTGGGTCTCGGAATCTTCAAATAGATTGGGAAGTGTCATGAGACTTCTGCTTTGAATACCATAGTAGTAGTAGTTTAAAGTATAAAATTTTGAAAATTGCATAAGGTGTCAGGAATAGAATTCTTATGTTCCTACAAGCTTTCATTTTAGTCATGTGGTGGGTTGATCTTGTCTTTTTCTTAAGCTTTTGTTTTAGTAGTAGTGGTGGGTTTAATCATGTACGAGTTTTGAAAATTGCTAACCATGGCTATAGGTCTTCTTTTTACATCATGTACTGTATTTTTCACACCTTAATAAAAATTCTCTTTTATAGAAAAAAAGTTTTGAAAATTATAATTACAATATATCTGAAAATATATAGAAAGTATTATAAATTATATTCACATTTTGCGTTAAAGAAGATAATTAGACATGACTTAATATAAAATAATAGGAATCAGATACAAAAAAAAACCCTCAATACAATTTCTCTTTTTATAAAAAAAGTTTTGAACATGATAATTACAAGATATAATTAAAAAGATAAAAAGTATTATAGATTTTTACTAATTCTCAGTAAAGAGTAGCAATTAGCATAGGTAAATTTTAATATTTGAATATGAAAACTCGATTCCTAGTTGTAGAACACTGGATATGGGATTTCACCACTTTTTTGTTTTCTCGTTTATAATAGCGTGATTATACTTCTAATATTCTCTTTTATTATTAGATGGATGAGAAAAATAATTTAAACAACAATGTGGTGTTTATATTGCAACGTATACATCACATGGCACTTGTGCCTATTGCTAGTTTGGTAGCTTTTTGGTACATATTACAAAAAAGGGTTCAATAAAGATGAAATTACTCCTGCAATAATGGAAGAAAGAGTACAAGTAAGACAAGAAATAATGAGTAAGCTTATTGGTAGTGACCAATGTTGTGATATAGTTCAAATGAATCCTAAAACATTTATAGACTTATGTGAGATATTAGTGAAAAAAGGTGGACTTCGTCCTACACAACATGCAAGTATAGAAGAGCAAGTTGCAAAATCTCTTTATATATTAGGACATACAGTAAAAATTCATGAGATATTTTTCTTTTTTCGAAGATCAAGAGAGACAGTTAGTCGTCATCTTCATAGTGTACTGGCATCTTTAATAGAATTAGAAGATTTTTTCTCAAACAACTTGATGGAACAGAGATCCCTATTGAGATTGACAACAACAATAGATTCTATCCATTTTTTAAGGTACAATAAAAATTTATATTAGAATCATATTTTTTAGTTATTTTATAATATAATATTTTAATTTTAAATTTTATAAATAGGATTGTGTAGGGGCAATTGATGGTACCCATATCCGTGTAAAAGTTTCTCCTAAAGATGCACCTAGGTATAGTGGTAGAAAAGACTTTCCAACGCAAATGTATTGGCTACCTGTTATTTTGATATGAAATTCACTTATGTATTGCTAGGATGGGAGGGAACAACATCCGATTATAGAGTTGTTAAAAATGCCTGAAAGCGATAACGTCCCCTTAAAATCCCTCAAGGTAAATGAAATAAGAGAATATTTTGTCTCAAACTAAAATTATAGTTTAGAATAGTGTGGTAATTTGTATAGTTTTTTGTAGGAAAATATTTTCTTGTTGATGGTGGATACATGCTAAGAAGTGGGTTAATTACACCTTATAGAGGAGAGAGATACCATTTGAAAGAATATTCAGGAAATCCACCACAAAATAGTCGTGATTATTCAATCTTAGACATGTTTCATTACGAAATGCAATTGAAAGGGCATTTGGAGTACTTGAGAAAAGATTCCCAAGACTCTCAACTACTGGTCAAGCTACTTATGGGCTTCAAACTCAAAAATTAATGATATTAGCTTATTGCATTCTACATAATTACTTGATGGGCGTAGATCCAGATCATGAAATTATCACTCAAGTAGATCAAGAACTTAGAAATAGAACACAGTCACAAGAAGTACTCTTAACTGATGTAGATGATAATGAAGAAACAACTAGAGGAGAAATGTTGAGGGATAGCATAGCAGCTCAAATGTGGTTGGCTTATACTAACAGATAAATTTTTTGCTTTTCCAGTGTGGTTTCTTGAATATTAAGTTTCATTTTAACTTTTTCTATTCATATTTTATTCAATATGTAAGTCTTATTTTTAATTGGTCCATTGTAGTTTATTGAATATTTAAGTTTCAATTATAATTTATTTTATTATACTTGATGATAATTTTTCCTTTTGTCAAATTTTTTTTATATAATTTAAAATATGTCAAAAATAAAACAACAAAGTGATGCCAAGGTGGCAAATTGTTCGTGAATGGAAGCTATGAATGACTTTCTAATAGAATGCTTAGTGCATGAACACAATATCGGGAATATAGTAAACAAGACTTTCACTACAACGACATATGAAAATATTGTTAAAGCACTAGGAAAACATTTTCCAGATAAGCCAATAGACAAGGACAAGATTCAAAATAGAATTAAGTATATCAAACTCCATTTAATAAATGCTATGACATCTTTAAGAATTGTACTAGTGGTTTTGCTTAGAATTCTACAACTTACATGTTCAGTGCAGAACTAGAAGTGTGGGAACAACTAATTGCGGTATGAATCTATTTTTCTTTGTTTTGCTTTTAAATTCAAATTTAGTCACATTGTTTAGAAAAATAATACTTATTTATACTATTATTTTCTTGTAATTTTTTAGGTGCACCTTGAAGCTCGTGCTTGGATGAACAAGCCAATTCGCAATTATGACAAGTTAGTTCAACTTTATGGGCAAGATAGGGCTACATGAGAGCATGCTGAAACTGCTTTTGAGATAAGGCAAAGAATTCAAACTACTAATTTGGATGATGTCTTGGACACTATAAGAAATATTGACAATCTAGTGTCCCAAAATGAGGTTATTCTAGAAAATTATGATAGTCTTGATGATATTAGCCAGAATGTGGAAGTTCTTGTAATGCAATCTCCAACTACAAATTCATCCAAAAAAGCAAAAATCAGTATCAAAACCTTAAAACCTGAAGCTAAAACATCATCAAAATATGAGCAAGGTTGTGCAATGGTGAAGGAAGGCTTTGATAATATTGCTCTTACAATTAAGAAATCCACAAATCGGTTAGTGAAATCTCATCAGCCACTTCCTATTCCAGAAAAAGATGTATGGAACAAGTTGCAACAGTTGGAGTTGGAACCTTCTTATCTACGTCTCACTTATCGTCACTTTGTCTGCAATGCTAGTGACTTGCGTGTGTTCCTTAGATGTCCCTTAGAATCTCGTAGAGATATATTATTTGATATTATATCTACAGAGTAGCTGTTCAAGCATTTGAATCTTTTACCTTCTATTTTTGGACTTATTTAGGATATTTGTTGGTTGGATTTTAAATGATTTTTTATGTTTGAATATTTCAATAACATTAGTTGGGATTTCTATTTCTTTTTTGAAATCACTTCTAACGTGAATGTAATTAACTTGTCTTTTTTTTTTTAATGAATTCATTTTAATGTATCTAATTCTATTTCAAAATTATTAATTTTGATCTCAATTTTTTATTATTTGAAAATTAATTATTTCCAAAAATTTAACATAACTAGTAGATTTTATTTTATTAAAAACTTATTTGTGTTCTTTTTATTCTCTTTATTATTTACTAGGTGCTTTTTTGTCTTTTTACAATTATAATTCACATCCCTTCATTTTCATTCAAACAAAATAACATTATTTCCCTTTCATTCCCTTTATTAATCAAATTTTAATTTGGCAAACAACATGAGTTGAAAGTTTCTCCTCCCCCCCTCCCCTCCCCTCCCCTCCCTTTAAAATAACTTTCCCTCCCTTTCCCATCTTGTTGCCATGCATAGTGTAAGATTCAAAAAATAGCCTCATCAAAAATACAATTGTCATATGATATTCTATTAAAAAGCTACTTCAACCATCACACCATATTCAACCATCTCTTTAGAAACTCTCATAGTCCCATCAACATTCCTTACTCCACACAATCCATATATTAGACTACTATATGTAAACATATACTTAAGTGCTTTTTGCTGCCAATTTCACTATCATCACCTCTTAGATTCTGATCAAATTCAACCTTTACTTTTGACTTCTCCTTTTGTCTCTGACTAAAAACCCATTGCAAAGAATTGCATATAATATTCAAAATTTTCCTAGTTCTGATTTTAATATAATAATTTCAAATTTCAGAAAAAGAATTTTTTCATGCCTTTAAATTTTAAATTTGTAAAAAATAGAGAGTAGAGCCTTTTGCTGCCAATTTCACTATCATCACCTCTTAGATTTTACTTTTGACTTCTCCTTTTGTCTCTTACTAAAAACCCATTGCAAAGAATTGCATATAATATTCAAAATTTTCCTAGTTCTAATTTTAATATAACAATTTCAAATTTCAGAAAAAGAATTTTTTCACGCCTTTAAATTTTAAATCTCTAAAAAATAGAGAGTAGAGCCTTTTGCTGCCAATTTCACTATCATCACCTCTTAGATTCTGATCAAATTCAACCTTTACTTTTGACTTCTCCTTTTGTCTATGACTAAAAACCCATTGCAAAGAATTGCATATAATATTCAAAATTTTCCTAGTTCTGATTTTAATATAACAATTTCAAATTTCAGAAAAAGAATTTTTTCATGCCTTTAAAGTTTAAATTTGTAAAAAATAGAGAGTAGAGAGAGATACACAAAACCATACCTGTAGGGATTTCAAGCATAATGATGCCACCTTTATCTAAAGATTGATAAAGAGCCTTCATAAAAATCAATCTGAATCGAGAACAGTAAGATGCACACAGAGAAGAGAGGAAACACTGAAAAGTAAAGAATGCATTAAAAAAAATGAAGAGACACCATATAAATGATATTGAAATAAAGTGAAAATGTATAAAATAAGAATATATGGTAAAAATAATATTTTAACAAAAAATATGGTGTATACTGTAACTTCATCTATATTAATATGTATAAGATATTAGGCATATTAGATTAGAAATTATCATTGTCAGCATAAAATTGGCTGAAGTCCAGTTTGACGGTTGGGCTATAAGTGAGTAAAAGTCTCTTTGTTGGAATCTGATATATATTGGGCCAATTTTACATAGTAAGTGCATATTGATTTTCCATTCGAATTAGGTTTCTAGTTGGTTTAGAATTATAATTTGTGAATGCCTTTAATACCCCTATAAATTCTTCTATATATAGTTTGTGAAATTAATTGTAAATCATCTTTCAATCCTCAGTACACGTACTTTTTGCTCTCGACATTTGTGCAACTTTTAGTTCTTTTTCTTTATATATATATATATATATATATATATATATATATATATATATATATATATTGATAGTTCCAATAACTTGTATACTAGATTCTTAATAGAAAATTGATGTACCAACCACCTATATATATTGAAGATCAATTTATTTTTCCTGTTTACCTAAGCTTTTTGACAATTGAATTGTATATAAAAAAATTTGCGTAAAACAATCTAAAGGTTTTCATTCTAATAACTTAATTTTTAGAGTTGATATCTTTTTGACACTCTCAGTAAAATTATTGTATATTAAGAAAAATATAAACAAAACAATTAAAAAAATCAATCGATTGATATCTTATAAGAGGGCCAAAAATACATTGTAGATAAATAGCCATCTAACAAGAAGGTCAATATGATCACTCTGGATCTCGACCATTGTTAGGGAATAATTAAAGAGACAGCTTAACATGTCCAAAGTATTTTCATAGAGGAATTAATGGATGATCATGAGCATAGCCCATAGGAGACATTGTTTTCGGATGATGTTGATACTTAGAACTCTCAAACTGAGGATCCAGAATATAATTGTAGAAGGATCATGCCCATATTAGCATATCAATAGGCCATTATTGATGGAGTAGTGCAAGAGAATCATGACTTGTATCAAGGCATGATTAATCAAATAATATAAGTGCAGCAACCAATGATGGATAAGAATCGAGATTATGAAAAGACTATTAATAGATCATTAATTAAAATGATTCTCCACACCACATGCTCGTTTCACTTAGTGTAGTTAAAAATGAGTATTTCATGTGTTTAAACACTCAGGTGAAGCATGCAAATTGAGTCAACTGCTTCTCATATATTTATATGGTGCCTTTTTAAAAAGAGATTAGTTTTTTTTAGTTGGCAGCTGTAGCAGCAAATGTATAAGGGTAAAAGAGTCTTTTAGAAAGCAAAGCAACTTTAAATAAAAAGTTTTAAAAATCTTTTAAAGTATTCTAAATTTTAAAGTAAAAACAGTCGGTACAACCAGTATGATTCTTTTATTTTCTTTCTATTTTATTCTTTTCTTATCCTTATCAGTTCTTTTTTTTTTTTTTTTGTCTTTATTCAACAGCTTTTCACAAGTATGATTATTTTATTTTCTTTATATTTAAGGATGCAATACTACCTCACGTACTCTACTTCTAAGTTCAACTTCTTTTCACTTTTTTTTTAATATGTCAATTTGTCTCTGTTTCACTCAATTATTTCTTTTTTCTTTATTTATTTTACTACTTGACACGTGACTTTTTTTTTATAATTTTGGTAGTGTTTAATAATATTATTTAATACTTAAAATTAAAAATTTCAATACTTAATTGTTTTAAATTCGTTTGATAACTACCTTTTAAAAGTATCAATTAAGTCAAAAATCACTTAAAATAGTAAGTTAAAATTTTTTACTTGAAATAATAAGTCAAATTTTTTTATTTAAAATTTATGCCTAATGCAATAAATGATTAAGTTTTTAAATATTTTTACAATTTAAAAATTATATCACTTATTTTATTCAATACTTAAAATTTAAACTTAAATTTTCAGTACTTAACCAAACACCGCCTACTTTCTTTTTTTTTTTGGTTTTCTTTTATTACTTTTGTATACTATATTTTTTTAATCGTGGACTTCCTAACTTACTATTTTATTTAATTAATTCCATATTTTAATTCTTTAAAATTTCAGTTATTTTTTACTTTCTTATTATACTTATTTAATTAGTTCTAATTTTTTAATTCCTTAAAATTTCATTTTTTTTTTACTTTGATGTTATGCTTTAGTATCTTTTGTTTTTTTATTATTACTAATAAATTGTTTTAAATAAGATGCATGCACCTTCCTTTGTTCAAGTAAACATTTTTTTCTTTTTCGCTTTGCGGTCCAAGGTGATAGAGAAACATATCGTCTTGAGTGTATATTTCACTTTTAATTATTAAAGTTAATGGGTCCATTAATACTAAAGGAGAACATGGCTTGGAGGACTTTTGGTGACCAATATAGAAGACATGTTCCAAAAAATTATAAGAATGAGCCTCACTATATATAAGCAAATCTACTATATTGACCTGATAGAGAAGGTACAGACCCCAACCCTCCACAAGATCTCCCAAATATAGCAAATGAGCAGTTAATTTAGATAATAATCCTCATTATAGTTATAATCAGGATTATAGAAATAAGAATAGGAGACAAAACTATGAACTTGATTATAACCATAGGGATGGGATAGAAGGACTAACTATCAGCCACATTATGATTATTATGATTAATTTTGTTTTAGTAAGTGTGAAGAAAATGAAGCTACATTGTTTCTTACATTTTAGGATAAAGCTACAAAGTACAAATATTTATACAATCTATTAGTAACCAATATAACAAACTCTGTAACTAAAAATAAAACCATCTAACTAGATAGTCACTATAACTTAACATAGTTTTATTACCTCCCTTTAAGCTGGAGCATACAAATCAAGTATGCCTAGCTTGGAGATAGAAATAAAAAAAAAAAATGCTCAACCATCCAGTATGACTTGGAACATTGCTAATATCTTTATCCCAAGCAAATGTTACTCACCTGGTGTTAAGAGACTGATGCAAAAGGAAGAGCTCTTATCTTTCATATAATGTTTTCACAGATATTGGTTGCTAATGAAAATGAGTAACAATTAACAACCTATAATTAGAATCTCATCCAGCAATTAACAACCCATAATTCAACTCCAACTTCAGCTTATTAACAGTAACCATTTAACAACCCACAATTTCCAATTTCAATTCTAACTCCAGTTATGATCACATGTCCAACTCCAAGTCAAGAAGCCCCATAATTTTTGAGCACCATTTAAAAGCCAACCAATTTTCAATATTATACAGCATCAACTTCTTTCATACAAGAAAAGCCAAGAATAAGAAAATTACTACCAAATAACACAAATAACCCAGCAACCCAACAACTCTTGCATATGCCAAAAATATCCTATCTCAAAGAACCCAATTGAGTACAACTCTTCAAACAAAACGCAATTACAAAACTTTCTAAACAAATCTCACTATTAAACTTTTGTATAATATCTAGCTCTAAAATACTAAAAAAAAAATTGAATTCCAAAAAAAAAAAAACTAAGAACAAGATAGAAATATAGAGAAGAAAAGAAATAAAAAGGAAGATAGAAGATTTGAAAAGAAAGAGAAAAAAAATAGAGGAATCAAGGAAGTGAGAACTGAAGATAAGGACAAAGGAGAATATAAGCATTGAACAAGTATAACAGAAGAAATCGATAATCAATTCACAAACAACTCAAATTTGAATCATTGAGAAATAGAAAAGAATCATTTTGAATAGTAATTACCAAATTTTAGATTAACTAGGAAAGCTACCATGTGTTTGAAACTAAATCTTAAAGAACAAGATTTATGGATTTAAAAGGAATTTATCAGAACATGAATTGTATAGAAAGACTCCATGGCCAAGAAATTCATGAACACGATCAAGAAGTGAAGATGGAGAAGAAGAAAAAACTTCAATCTACTGTAGGTACTTCAATCTACTGTAAGTACTTCAATCCAAAAATTTATAAGAACACCAAAATCTCAAAGAACCCAATACTCTAAGCACATATTCATAACTAAAAATTGAATAACCCAATGCGTAGAGGAACCAAATAACTAGTAACAAACGTTAATGAAGAAATTCTCCACATCAAGCGGAAATTATCCACATCAAGCAGAAATATAAACGAACACAAGCCAACCAATATGGTAACATCAAAAAGAGATTAAACCAATAGTGAAATTCAATTTAATTCAAGAAAATGAATTCTATTAAGGAATTATGAAAGAAGAAATCAAATAGATCAAATCAGAGGGCAACAAAGCCTCTAAACAAGATATATTCAAAAGGAAATAAAACGGATCAAATAGAAAAGATGCAAATCAAAGAGGAACAAAGCCTCTAAACAAGATATATTTAGAAGGAAAAATCATAGGAGGAATTAGAAACTTATCAAAGAATCAAAACAAAATTCTGGAGAGAATGAGAATCACCAAAGAAGTACAAATTAATTTTGAAATGAGGAAACAAAAAAAAATGAATTTTAGAGATTAAATATGGGAAAAAAATGAAAAGAATCATTGAGGCTCTGAGATCAGAATTAACAAGAGATATTTAGGGATTTAAAGTTCACATCACCAATGCAAGGATTTAGTAACATTCTTTTAAGGGAAAGAGAGAGAGAGAGAGGGAGAGAGAGAGAGAGAGAGAATATATTAATGAGAGGAAATAACACGCTTTGAAGAAAGAAGAAATATTATTGAGATCAAAACATGAAATTTTTAGCAAATGAACTAGAAATTCTGAATCACAAGAAGACAATGATTAAAATGAAATAATCTAATCTAAAAATGAATAAGAAAACGACTAGGGTGTTGATGTTTGGCAGCCATAGTTGTTAAAGGTGCGCCTCAAGCAGAAGGCACATGCCTTTGCACCTTGTACAGCAAAAAATGGGCTATCTCACATAGGTGAGCACCTTAGTGTGCCTTGATCCATAGGCGAGGCACATTAAAGGCTCGCCTATGTGAGAAAAACCCTTCAATGTGATTTTTTTTAATTATTTTTAAAATAAAATGCTTAATAATCTCAACCATTCATCTTAGGTTTAAAATAACCTATCTTACACCTAACTACACCCAATAATTTCAATTAAAAGACAAAAAAAAAAGCCAATTAAAAATTAAAAGAACTAGGGCAACAAAGAACCAGTCGACAAAAAGGAAAAGAAAAAAAAAAGTCTATCCAAACAAGAAAAAGAAGTCGAATCAAAGAAGAAAAATCGATAAACCAAGAAAAGAAAAAGAAGACGTGAAGAAGAGAAGAAGAAATCAATCAAAGCACAAAGAAAAAGAAAAGAAAAGGACCAAAACTAACCAGGTATGTAATTTGTTTTCTTTTTCTTGAATCTCTTTTTTCTTTTTTCTTGTGGTTCTTGATTTTTTTTTCTTTTTTCTTCTTCTTCTTCTTCAAACCATCTACTATTTGTTCTTTTTTCTTCTTGTTCTTCTTCTTGATTTTTTTTTCTTTTTCCTTCTTGAAACCATCTTTAATCTATTCTTTTTTTATTCTTGTTCTTCTTCTTGAATCTCCTTTTTTTTCTTTTTCTTTTTCTTGAAAGTTGAACTTGTAATATGTAATATTTTTTTTCTTCTTGAATCTCTTTGTTTCTTTTTCTAATTGTTATCACTGTTGTGTTGTTTGCTCTCTCCTCCCTCCCCTCCACTCTTCTTTTTTTTTTTTTTGCTGCTAATATATTATTTGTTTCATAAATTCGTTATAAATTAGTTATAAATTCTTATTATTTATTTTCTTTTATTTTTCAGTTTATTTTTCATTGTTTGGTTGGTGGTGGTATTTAAATGGAGAATGAGGAAAATGTTGGTAGTAGTGCTTATGCTTCTACTACTATACCTTAGCAGCATGGTAGAATAGATCTGGCATGAAAATAATTCAAGATAGTTAATCCACCTAATGCAAATGATCTAATATGTGATTTTTGTGGAAAAATTACAAAAGCAGGAATTTATCATGCAAAGCAACATATTGTTGGAGGATTTCGCAATGTTAAGGGTTGTCTAAGATGCCTGAGTCATGTACATATAGAAATTGAAGCTTGCATGAAAAACAAGGCCTCATCAATTATTTAGAGGAATGCAATTCCAAATTTTGAAGATATAGATACTTATGGTGATGATGAAGAACCAGATAATCTTGGGGGGTGGGGGGAAACAAGAGTTCGAAGGAAAGAAGTATAAAGCTGCAAAAAAAGCCAAGGCCAAAGGTTCCAATTGATATTTATTTTGCTCCAAATATAGAAAAAGTTGTTCAAAGTAGAAAAAGAGATAAGGCAAGGCAATTTACAATTAATGAAGCATGCAAGAAAGAATTGAGAGATAGAGCTTATAGGGATATAACTCGATGGATGTACAATGTGGGGATACCTTTCAATGCTATTAACTATCTAAGTTTTAATGTGATGATTGAGTCAATAAGGCATTATGGTGTTGGCATGAAACCATCTAGTTATCATGAGGTGAGAGTTCATTTCTTGAAAAGGGAAGTTGATGAGGTAACCAATATGATGAAGTCCTATGAAGAAGAATGGGCTAAGTATGGGTGATCTATTATGGCTTATGGGTTGTCAAATAAGAAACAGAGGACCCTCATTAATTTTTTGGTAAATTCACCAAAGGGAACATTTTTTATTAAGTCAGTTGATGCCTCTGATTATTCAAAGACTAGAGAGAAGATGTTTGAGTTACTTGATGATTTTGTGGAGAGTGCTGGGGAAGAAAATGTAGTTCAAGTTGTCATAGATAATGCAACAAACAATGTACTTGCAGGTATTGAAAAAAAAAACTTTTCTTATTTACTTTTAAGTAACTAAATTCCATAATCCATATTATATCCTAAGCTTTGCTCTTCTTTGATTAGTATAACATTTTAAGTTCGTTTCTTCAATTTGTTTTAGGAAAGCTATTGGAAGTAAAGAGACCACATTTATATTAGACTCTTGTGCTGCTTATTGCCTTCACTTAATATTGGAAGATATTGGAAAAATCAACATTTTTAATAAAACATTGAAGTGGGCAATGAGCTTAAATGCTTTAATCTATGTGCACCCAAGAGTAGTTAATTTGTTAAGGTGCTTCACAGGACAAAGAGAGCTTGTTCGAGCTAGTGTCACAAGGTTCACTACATCTTATCTCACTCTTCAGTGCACACAAAAACAAAAAAAATAATTTGAGGAAGATGTTCACTTTAGAAGAATGGACAGCTAGTACGTGGGCAAAAGAATCCAGTGGTAAAAAAAGTGGCTGCTATTATTTTGATGCCCTCTTTCAGACTAGCATTGTCTATATCTTGAAAATATTTGATCCTTTAGTTTGTGTACTTAGATTGGTTAATGGTGAGAAGAAGCTTGCAATAGGATATATTTATAAGGCTATGGATAAGGCTAAAGTAACTATCATGAAATCTTTTAATGAAAATGATGAGAAATATAAGGAAGTCTTTAAAATCATCGACAATATATGAGAATGTCAACTCCATCGACCTTTGTATGCAGTAGGATATTACTTGAATCTCGAGTTTTTCTATTCAAATTCTAATATTTCTCAAGATGAAGAGGTTACAAGGGGTTTATATAATGCTTTGCAAAGGTTGGTCCCAAGACATGATGAGCAAGACAAAGTTATTGATCAACTTATTTTGTATCAAAATGTATAAGGGCTATTTGGGATGGAGTTGGCCATTAGGCATAGGGAAACCAAATCCCTAGGTAAATTTTATCTAATTTTTTCTTTTTTAAGTATAATTAGCCAATTAGAAATATTAATATACATTAAGTATTAAATTATTTTTGCAGTAGAATGGTGGAAATCATATGGATCTTCTACTCCAAATTTGCAAAAATTTGTTATTAAAGTGCTTAGCCTCACTTGTAGTGCATCAGGTTATGAGCGTAATTAGAGCATTTTCGAGCATGTAAGTAATTGAATTGATTTTATTTTTGGCAACAAGGTGGTTCACTTTGTTGTGTAATCATAATAATTATTATATATATATTTTTGCAAATTCATAACAAAAGAAGAAACAAGCTAGCTCAAAAATGCTTGAATGATTTGGTATTTGTCAAATGCAATCAAGCGTTGAAGCATCGATATGATGCATATGACCTCGTTCATCCCATTTCCTTGATAGACATTGATGATAACAATGAATGGTTGATGGGCATAATGGATGAAGAAAATGATAAAGAAAATGATTTGGTATTTGATGATGATTTTTTGATATGGGATGCAGTTGTAAGAGCTAGTGGAGTTGGGAAGGCAGCTTATCATTCTTGATTAATTATGTGGGATCCATATCCACATCAAAGGCTCGACCTAAGCAAGTAGAAAAGGCAAAATCTTCTCAGAAGAGGGCTAGTTCTCCTTTAATACTTAGAGATGAGGAAGAGGATGATTTTGAAGATGTTAAGGAAAAGCAATATGAAGTACAAGAAGAGGATTTTGATGATGATGAAGATGACTATGTTGAGCTTAATGATGATGATCATTGATGAGTGGTGACTTATTATAATAATAATTATTAAGAGACTAGGAGTGTGGAACTACAATATATAGTTATGGAATATAGACTTATGGTTATGAAAGATGCTTTAAGAATTGTAATTGGTTTTTAGTTTTATTTCTTTTTTTTTATGCCTCACTTTTGAAAGGTGCGCACCTTATGCCTTTCGCCTTTAACAACTATGTTGGTAGCTGAGAAACTTGATGAGAAAATAAAGGAAAGTATGAGAAAAATTATGAACAAAAAATGAAGGAAAATGAGTGAAACCAACAGAAGAGGTCTTAATGCTCTGATACCATGTAAAGAAAATGAAGCTACATGTGAACCCTCAAAAAATCACCTTTGAGATTCGGCCGCAGCTTGATACCTGCTAAGATTAGTGCACTATGTAGAGCCAGTATAGTAGTCCCTCTAGCAGATTAGCAGACAGGGGTCAAGGGGGTAGCACCTCGTTGAAGAATAAATTTCCTGAATCTTTCATCTTCAGATAACCAGCACTCGATTACAAACCCATAGAATCAAATCAGGCTCAAATCGGACCTAAAATGGACCAAAATCGACTAAAATAGTGCGAAATCGGATCGATCAGGGTGAATCAAGGTCAAACCTTGACTCCAGCGGTGTGCCATGCGTGCCACCTAGTCAAGTTGGTGTCGCCTGGCCAGTCGACATGCAGCCGATGCCGCCCGACAAGCCGACGTGTCGTTGATGCCACCGCTGGCATTGAGCGGTCCCCTTCACCTGGGTTCTATAAATAAAACTTCCATTCAGCTCCTTTGACAGTGATTTTGGGATGAAAATTGAAGAGGAAGACTCACCTATATGCTCTTTTTTCTATACTAAAATTTTGTCAATCCAAATTCTTTTAATTTGCAGTTATTATTTTGTTTTGCTAATCTTTTCTGTGTAAGGTTCAACTTCGAGGTTCCCTAATCCAAGGTGGAGCTTAAATCTAGAGTAAAGCTCGCCCCATTCATCCAAAAGTCAAGGAAAATAAAGGTAAATTCCTTTTCTTCTTTTCATTTCTAAAATTCTAAATTCAGACTTAGAATTCTCTCTATTTTATTTTTCTTTAGGTCTAAAATAGAATAGATCTAAAATTTATTAATTTAAAAATCAGAATTAAATTAATAAACAAAACCAACATTTTTGCTAGAACCCTTCCTTCACAAAAAGAAAGAACTACGTAGAGTTTGATTTCTATTCAATAGGATATGCAAGCATGCCATTCTATAAGGCATCAACTCCAAAATCTTTTTCAATAACATTTTTCCTTTCATATTTATAGTTTAAGTTTTATTTTACTTTGTTATTTATATGTATATATGCTTTATTATCCATTCTTTATGTTCATTTCTTTAATTTAGTTGGGAAACATGTGCTTTTCCTAGTACCCATAAAGGCTAGAGGAAATATCATCTTTATTTCATTCATTTTGGTTTTGTAATAATTAAGTAAAATTTATTTTTGCTTATATATTTATAATTGTCATTTCATTTTGTCATCCATAACTATTTCATTTATCATTTTTACTCCTGTTCATGAATACACTAAAATTACCCTTTGTAAGAATTATTTTGCAACTTTTAGCTAGACATTTGTTTAAATACCAAAAATTGATCCTTAAGCCTTTTTTGGTCACTCACTGATTAGTACTTTTCCATTGGGACAAATCAAATATTTTTAGAGTCAATCAATATCCTTTAATTTTTTCAATTAAAATAAGTAAATTAAAGTGGCGACTCCCTTTTACAAATAACAAATTACAAAAACCCAATTTTCTGTACTCATAGCGAGTTTCAATCGTGGAGTTTCTCTTAAAGAGTATTTTGATTCCTTTCAGCGGATCAGACCGGTGCTCGGGCGAGGCCTCATAGTTGGCAACTCTACTGGAGACTTCAAAATCTTTTTTGAATAAAAGACAAAGTGGATTATTTTGGTAAAATGCCAAGTTTGGCTTTAAGGCAAAATAACTCTTTTCATGCATTACAGCATCGGACTCCTTGTCCAAAAAACCCTAGTTTCCTAGGAAAATAAAGGATAAAAAGTAACATTGAGTAGGGAACCTTCCTTAGGTCTGCTTGCCGATAGTGAAATCATCTAGCTTACGACATATCCTTTACTCCTTTTAGAGGTGTAATGAGTATATACATACCATTAGACCCATGCAAGGCTCCTTGTCTCACATGTGATTAGATATATCATATCTCTAATGTGATGGGTTCCTTTCAAACTACCCTAAATTTTTCATATAATGACTTATAGAACCTTCCTTTAGGATTGTATGCACTATAATACTGAACTTGGTATCTCATGAAACCTTTTTCAATCATTCATGCATATATGCATGCACAGCTTGAACATTGTGAAGAGTCAAAAACTTATCCAAATATCTTCACACCCAAAACCCATTAGTCCACCTAAACCTATGGTCAAAACCCAAAACTCATGGTCCATCTCAACCTATGGTCAAAAACTCAAACTTACGTCAAACACATGGTAAAAATAAACTCAACAATGATACCTTTATTTGCACCCAAAATTTAACCTAACTTTACCCCCCACAATTTTTTTCCAGGCTAAACACTAACCTACCTTTCATCCTTTACAATTCTTACCTAAGCTAAACACTAACCTAGCTTCATCCTTATCTAGAATCCTTACCCAAGCTAAACACTAACTTAGCTTTCATTCTTCACAATTCTTACCTAAGCTAAACACTGACCTACCTTTCATCATTTATTATTCTTACCTAAGCTAAATACTGACATAGTTTCATCCTTATCAATAGTACTTACCCAAGCTAAATGCTGACTTAGTTTTTCTTTTACATTACTATCCAAACCCATGCTTTTATCTAAGCCCATGATCCAGACCACCATTGTTCAACTATCACCAAACCCATGGTCCACCCAACCTCCAAATCCACGGTACATCCATAACCCAATGGTAAAACCCATGGTCTCCCCATCCTTAAGCCCATACTAAACCATCTATGAATTGCAAATCCAATCACTTGAAGATAAACTCTAACATAGCCTTCCTAACTAAACTTTGGCTCCTCAAAGCTAAAATCTGACCTAGCTATTAAAAGCAAAAATCTGACCTAGGTACTTAAAACTAAAATCGGACCTAGCAACTCAAACATAAAATCCAACATAGTAACCCAAAGCTAAAATCCAACCTAGCTATTCAAAGTTAAAATCTGACCTAGCCACTTAAAGCAAAATCTTTATTTAAGCTAAAATTTGACTAAGCTCTCCTAGCTAACACCACATACCTCTACCCTCATTTTTCCTCAGACACTGTCAACTTAACCATAAGACATCGTCATCTATTGCCATTAAACCTAAGATCTTTGGTTCACCATGCCCCACCATAACCATTTTTTTCCAAAGCTTGATACTAACCTAATTCCTTTTCCCTTTTATAGGTTGCCAAGATGTCTATTGGATTCTACAAAGATATCATGGATAAGATTCTAGCCAAACTATTAGAGCAACAAGAAGAGATGTTCAAGAGATAAGGGCCCAAATTCAGGCCCAATTGTAGGCTTAAAGGGAGGCTGTACTAAATGATGTCTAAGACATGCTAAATTGGGCAGGCATAAACCAAACCCCAAATCCCACTCTCTAGAATCCATACAACCTAGACCAAAATTTGGCATCAGGTCAAGCCCATGCTTCTACTTCCTTTACCAAGCCAACCTCTCCATCACTTCCCTCACCTAATATCCTACAAACAAACACTCTCTCCTATTTAGCACCTACTAAACAACCACAAATCACCTCATTTCCTCTAGATCCTTCCCAAGGGAAGGAAACCATATGTAATCTTAGGGTTGAGGTCTTCCTACTTAAACTAAAAGCTATAGAAAAATCGATAAAAATTCTAAAAAAGAGGGAAGCCATGGTTCATACAAGTTCATTAAACCTTTTCCCCAATGCCTAGTTACCACCAAAGTTTAAGATGCTGAATTTGGACAAATTTGATGGTATTACTTACCCCAAGATCTATTTAAAGATGTACATAGGGGCAATGCATCCCTTATTATAAACAACGAGCTCCTTGCTCAACTCTTTCAGTAAACCCTTACTGATGCTGCCCTAAGATGGTTTATTAACTTGGATGACTCCCAAAAATAGACCTAGGAGGATATCTGCAAGGCATTTGTTAAACAATACCACCATAATATTGAAGTGGACATTATAAAAAGGGATTTAGAAACTACAAAGCAACTTCCAGATGAGTCATTCTCTGTGTTCCTTACTAGGTGGAGGGCTACAACTGCTTAAATGGTAAACAAGCTAACCAAGCAAGAACAAATAGATATCATTGTCAAGAATCTACTACCAAACTATCAAGCCCACTTGTTAACATAATACCTACCCACCTTCAGAGCTTTGGTTGCAACTGCATCAAAAGTTGAAGATTGCATCTAAAGTATATCATTTCAAACTGAATTCCCCTCCACCAACCTAAATAGTGATGAGGAATCTAGATTCGACTCGACCCCACCTCACCTCAGCCCCAAAAGGTATGTCATAGAGTAGTTCAAGTTCAGCTAATTTGACTTATCTGAGATTCAATTCCAAGTCTAAACCTGAGTCTAAATCCAAATCTCAAAGTCTAAGTCTAAATCTGAGTTAGAGTCTACTGTCTTTTTTTTTTTTTTTGTATTCTTATTGACCATAGTGGTTCCTTTTTGTTATCTTGCAATAAAGTTTCCTTTACAGTGATACATCTACATTGTCTTTTCATTATTTATGCTGTAATTTTCTTGTCTTCTTTATTTAGTATGACACAGATGAGCTTTAAAAAGAAAAAAGAAAAAAGAGAACAAAGAAAAGAAAAAGAAAATGAAGAAAAGAGGGATAAAGATTAAATCCACCACTATTAGCATAAATCAGAATTTGAGGTGTCTTCATTCTCTCAAATCAATAATCACTTCACCAATTCCTAATCAAAGAAGATCAAGACAGTTGAAGCACAAAGAGCAAGTAAATGCAATTACCTATTGCACATTGGGTAATCAAATGATGCACCTCAACAAAGGGCAACAAATTCAGAGAAGACCTTTGTCAAACCCAATATTCAAAGGTCAAAGCCTCTTAATATGAAGAAAAACAATAAATCATGGTAGAATAATTCTCCCAAATTTCATTAATACAAGCTCGTTAAGTTGAAAACTTAAAAGGGAAGCTTAGGCAAAAGTTAGAGCTAAGAGAGAGAGAGAGAGAGAGAGAGAGAGAGCTCATCCAAATCATCTTCCCTCATGCCTAAAGTCATTAAATCATCTTCAATCAATTCATCTTCTCTCATATCTCTAAAGTCATCCTTCCTCATTAGAGGCTTATTCTCTAAAGTTATGTTATCTTTTATACCATTATCCTACAATAGGGGCATGTCTTCCTAGAACATCATCATCTGTTGTCAATCTATCCCATCGCTTAGCTCAAAGAGTTAATGTATATCTCCAGTTTATCACATCTCTATCTCTCATTTGGGAGCATGATCCCTAATTTGTCTTCTTCTACTAGCCCTTTAGCCATTCCTAAAGGCTCTTTATTTCAGCCAATGCAATCATTTACATCAAGTCAAACCAATTAAGTGTCACTCCAAGAGTCTCTTCAATATCAAACAATAAGAAAAGCTTGACTTGCTCTTTTTCATGAATCATGCTACAAATGGCAAAACCATACAAACTCCCTGATTCTTTTCAGAAGTTTCAACCTAACTTCAAACTATTCTTGATCTCTTCCATCCCAAGCCTCATTGGTAAATCATACCATTATTTGAAGCTCAAGCCATATACCACCCTTTCCTTGGCAAAATCTCATCATGAGCAGAACCAAAAATCCTAAGTCTCTCAAGACTTATCATCCTTGAATCTAGTTCCTTAGCAAAACCATAAGTCAAGGCATATCTCCCAAAGCCTATCATCCTTAAGTTGATTAAGATGGACTCAATCTGGTCAAGGCCTATCTCATGCCTCTTTGGCAAACATCTCATGATCCTTGAAAGATTAAGCCTCATTGGCAAAACACATAATCCTTGAGAATCAAAGCTTTTTAAGGCCTGCAAACCATTATGATGCAACCATGTCAAAGGGCAAACCCTTATCTATAAGCCTACGGTATCTTTGTGACAAAAACCTATAGCACCATACCTAAGTCAAAGCCAACCATCCAAAGCACCCTTGTAGAACTATCCTCAACACCTAGAAGCCTTCACCATGAAGCCCAAATCTAGAAGCCTTCATCATGAAGCCCAAATTTAGAAGCCTTCATCATAAAGCCTAAATCTACAAGCCTTCATCAAGAAGCCCAAATACATAAGCCTTCATCATAAAGCCTAAACCAAGGAGCCTTCATTAAGAGACACATGACCAAAAGACTTCACCATGAAGCCCATTCCTAAAAGGCCTTCATTTATGAAGCCCATGATTTCTTCTAAGGAAAAATCTAACTAAGCCTTTCAAATTAATTGCCTAGCTTGACCTTTTCCTCTAAGCCAAGATTAGCCTCCCAAGTCTAGCATCTCAGCCTGATCTCTCTGATATAGTCTTAAGACAAAATCTGACCAAGCTTTTCAAATGAACTCACTAAAAGGCCATAACTTGATTGAGCATCTAATATGATCTCTTACAAAACCAAACCAAACTGAGTTTCCAAATGACCCTAGCCAAAGCCAAACCTAATCTAGCCTTCCAAGATGATCTCCCCTAAAGCCAAACCAGAAGGCCATAACTGACCAAGCCAATTGACAAACATGACCAAAGACTTCTGTATGAACTTCTTTAGAGAGAAGCTCGACAAAATGGCGGTCCCTAAAACTTAACCTAGCTTTTCAACCTAATCGTCTCCAAGGACTTGATCCTCTTGATCAAGCTTTCCAATTTAGCCTCAAACTAAACCATCTCCTATGCTAAACCCACTTAAGCCAAGCCCAACATTTTCCAGCCATACCTGGCTTAACTCCCTAAAGTGACTTCTTCCTAAGTCGAACTGATAACCATTGACCAAGCAGCCTTATCCTCGATATAAACTTAAGCTTGTTGTTCAATCTGATCCCAAATCAAAAGGCCATGCTTGACTAAGCCTTTCAAGCTAACTAGCTCAATCTCTTCCTCTGTTAAAGTTAAACCGATAGCCTTTGACCAACCCTTCATACCCGGTCCAGCTGCCCCCAAACTGGTATATCTAAACAAAACAACCAAACCACTTTATCATTCTAAAGTTAGGGCATTTTCCTTCCAAATATTCACCTTTTCGAAATGGGGGCACCTTTCTCCTAAAAAAAAACCTCAGTATAATAAAGTGACACTTCACATGTTCAAAGTATCTAATCATTGCATAATCATATGCATTTTGCATTAAATAGACTCTTGAATCAAGGCGGATTATCATGTTAAACTTCACAAAGCAAGATAAGATCATCTCCTCACCGATTCCTACCAGATAGGGTCGTCATCATTTTTGCTAGACAGGATCATCTCTTTGTCGATTCCTATCAGACGTGGTTGTCATCATTCCTACTCGATAGGAACCTCACTTTTTTTTTAGCTCCTACCAAAAAGGATAGCCTTAGAATTCATACCTTAAATCTGAATTAGGTATCCCTTTTAATCAAACCCATCCTAGGTCAACCTTGGGATTCATACCTTAAATCTAAATTAGGTATTCCTTTTAATCAAATCCATCCTAAGTTAATCTTAGGATCCATACCTTAAATATGAATTAGGTATCTCTTTTAATTAGACCATCAAAGGATAGCCTTAGGATCATTTCACCCATAAATATTTAGTAATGATCACCTAAGCATCCCTATGGTTCATTCTAGACTTTTATTCAAAATCCACCATGTTCCCCAAAACATGTCTAGACTTTGACTTAGGCATCCATTTGGTTCATTCTACCATCCCTCACCTTCGGGTTCACCATCATCAAAATCACCTTTTGTCCAAAGCTAATTTTGATAAGGGAGCAACTGTGAACTCTCAAAATTGCACTCTTGGGATTCAGCTGCAGCCTGATACTTGCTGAGATTAGTGCGCTATGCAGAGTCAGTATGTCAGTCCTGCTAACCGATTAGCAAGCAAAAGTCAAGGAGGCACCACCCATTAAAAATAAATTTCCTAAATCTTTCACCTTCAAACGACCATTACTCGATTACGAACCCATATAATCAAACCAAACTCAAATTGGATAAGAAACAAACCAAAATTGGCTAAAACAGTAAGAAGCTAGGTCGATCCAGGTGAATCAGGGTCAGATCCTAACTCTAACAGAGTGCCAGGCGTCCACCGGGTCAGGCGACATGGGCAGCACCAATTTGGCATATAGCCCTACTGGCCGGTCTCGCCATTGGACCTTCACCTGTGCTCTATAAATAAAACTTCCATTCAACTCCTTTGACAATGATTTTGGGATGAAAATGAGAGAGGAAAACTCACTTATATGCTCTTCTTTCTATGCTAAAATTTTGTCACTCCAAATTCTTTTAATTTGAAGTTATTATTCTGTTTTGTTAATCTTTTTTGTGTAAGGTTCAACTTCGAGGTTCCCTAATCCAAGATGGAGTTTAGATCTAGAGTAAAACTCGCCCCATTTATCTGAAAGTCAAGAAAAACAAAGGTAAATTCCTTTTCTTTTTTTCATTTCTAAAATTCTAAATTCAGACTTAGAATTCTCTCTATTCTATTTTTTTTTTAGGTCTAAAACAGAAAAGATCTAAAATTTATTAATTTAAAAATCAAAATTAAATTAATAAACCAAACCAACATTTTTGCCAAAATCTCTCATTCGCAAGAAGGACGAATTGCATGGGGTTTGATTCTTATTCAATAGGATACGCAGGCATGCCATTCTATAGAGCATCAACCCCAAATCTTTTTTAATAACATTCTCCCTTTCATGTTTATAGTTTAAGTTTTATTTTACTTTGTTATTTATTTGTATATGCACTTTATTATCAATTTTTTATGTTTATTTCTTTAATTTAGTTCAGGAACGTGGGTTTTTCCTAGTACCCATAAGAGCTAGAGAAAAACCCTCTTTATTTCATTCGTTTTGGTTTTGTAATAATTAAGTAAGATTTATTTTTGCTTATTTTTTTTATAATTGTCATTTCATTTTGTCATCCATAACTATTTTATTTATCATTTTTACTCTTGTTCATGTATATACTAAAATTACTATTTTTAAGAGTTATTTTGCAACTTTTATCCAAACATTTGTTTAAATACCAAAACCTTATCCCAAGCCTTCTTTTGTCACTCGCAGATTAGTACTTTTCTATTAGGATAAATCAAACATTTTTGGAATCAATCAATTTAGGTTTTCCTTTAATTTTTCCAATTAAAATAAGTAAATTAAAGTGGCGACTCTTTTTTACAAATAATAAATTGCAAAAACCCAATTTTCTAAATTTATAGCGAGTTCCAGTCGTAGAGTTTCTCTCGAGAGCATTTCAATTCCCTTTAGTGGATCAGACAGATACTCGAGCGAGGCCTCACACTACATTATTTCTTACATTTTAGAATAAAACTACAAAGTACAAATATTCATACACCCATTAATAACCAATATGACAAACTTTCTAACTAAAAATAAAACCATCTAACTATATAGTCACTATAACTGAACATAGTTCTAATAGTAAATGAGGAAAATCGAATTTGAATCTATTCCCATGACGTACATATATTTACCATTAGGATATATTTTGGTGTAACTAATATGATTATTATGATAGAAAGAAGATATCCATCTCATTAATATGGATAATTTATTGATAAGAAGATATTCATCCATATGCTAGAAGATAAAAAAAAAAAAAATATCAATATATGGATATGAAGATATTCATCCCGAACTACATTATACAAATTGAATACATGTATATATTAACTATATTATATACATGTGTTTTCATGTAATGATATAATTCATATTTATATCTTAATATTAGTTATTAATAATATAATATTTGCATTTAATGTAATATTATTAAAATTAGTAGGAGAAATATTAAAAATGAAATGACAAACATGATCATTTTATTTCAAGGACCAAAATTAATGAGAAAAAAAAATGAAAATTTCTTATATTATTATTATTATTGTTATTATTAAAAAATCCCTTAATCTGCTCGAATAGAAAAAATATAGGAATACTCAAGTTTTTCTATTTTTTTTATTAATAATTATTCTAAATTAAATAAATTTATATGTTAGATGTCTAAAATCATAATTACTATACTCCAGTCTTATATCTGCTCCATGTTCTGATAGACGTAAAATTGTGAAATTAATTAATTTCTTAAAAAATAAAGATAATTTAATTAATTATATAAAATTCCAGAATTAAATAGTAATTTGCCCGTCTGTGACCGCGAGGGAATTAAAACGAGAATAAGGTAATCCAAGCAACCAAACAGGCTGCAAATTGTATCTTCATCGCGGTTCTTATCTATCACCCTCTATGTAGCTGGTGGCTCAGTAATTCACATAAGGAGGAAGGAACCAGCGGAGCCACCACAAAACCTATAATCAGCTGCAAAATGGCAAAGGGAAAGAAGGAACTGCTATCAAAAGCACCTTGGAGAGGCGACGAAGAAGGCGAAGCTGACAAATTCAAAGACGCCAAACTCAAAGTAACCAATCAGCCTGGCTCAACTCCCGTTATGCACGTTCCTGGCAAAAAGAAAAAAAATCGCCCTTCTGATGACGACGATGATGAGAACGATCTTCTTGAGCTCGACCCCGAGCTCCGCTACAGCTTCCAGCGCAATTTTCAGGTTTTTTTTTTTCTTCTCTAATAATTTTCCTTTTTTAGTTATAGCTTAATTTTCCCCTGATTATACTCTTTTTTTTTTATGTAAATTTTCAGTTTCTTCAGAGAGTTTTTAGTATTGACACAGTGGTGAAGCCTCTTCCACCTGCCATGGCATACAATGTTTCTCGCAATTTGAGCTTCTTTACTCGCATTTTCACTCAGTTCTTTGGTAAGTCTTTACAGATGGGGATATTATTCATGGAATCATATACCCATTTTTTTTTTCTTTTAAATCTTTTTAAAGTTTCAATCTTTACTTTTGATATGTACATATGAATTTGAGTTTTCTATAAATTCTCATGTTTTTGTTGGTTTTGGCATAACTACTCTAGAATTTGTAAAAATTGTGATAATAAAGAGTTGCCTTTTGGGCTATTTTGTAAAGCTTTTTTATTGAGTAATGTTATTATGGCAATTGCCTTGTGAGTTGTGATGATTTTGTGTATTAATGCTAATGGTAAAGATTCTGATCTAAATTTGTAATTTTCTCCTCTGAATTTCTGATATTCGAAGTCAGAGCATTTACAATGTTTTCATGATCTATGATCTGAACAAAGGCTTTATGATTATATAGATTGGCTACTATGTCAATTAACTTTGATAGTCCTACTGGTAATCCATTTAAATTTGAGCCTTCAGTCTCTTAACCATAGAACCACTAAGGTATTTTGGACATTCTGTCATGAATGGTTTTGCCATAATTTCAAATAAACCTATATGTGGAGAGTCGCATTCTTGCCGCATGAACTTGATCATTACATGATCTTTGAACAATTGAATTTTTTGTTAAATCATTTTGATTATGTAATTGCTTTTGAATAAAATTGTTTGTTCTTTATTAATTGTAATTATTAATGCCTCTTTTTTTTTTTTTTTTTTTTTTTTTTTTTTTTTTTTTCCACTTACAAAGTCCTTTATAAGAATTTCCTGAACTGATCTCTTCACTATTATGTATTAATTGCATTGCTATGTCGCATAAATCACACCATCACCTTTAGCCTAATCATTGTACTTCCAAAATACTACCATACATTGGGATGTCTGTGTGCTTTCAGCTGGTTATTGTTAAATTATTGCTCAGCCTATTTATTCTGACCGCATTCCATGGTTCTGAAACTATGGGGACTCAAGAATCATTTGAACCAATTTTTATTGCTTGTTTGAATGCGCTAGAGGAGTTAGTTAACCCTTTTGTGTTGATACATTTGGTGCTCTGAAATCTTTTCATTCCTGGATTCAATTTGTTGATGCATTTAACTTCCCATCCTTTCTGGCAGTAAAAGTAGATGAACATTTCCATGTGTGTCTGTTTCTCTCTCTTCTTTCATACATGCACGCGCACGCGCACACACACACGAGTGCTGGTGCATGTACTCTCATCCATGGAGGTGCATGTTTGCTCACATCACATAGACACTTCATAATCAACTAATAAACTGTAACTACTATAGCTGAATGATTGAGACCCAGAAATTCTCATTAATGTGGTTAATGTTACCAAAGGAGAATTTTTGGGCTCTTAGCTGTTAAATGAACTAAAACCTCCAGTTACATGTTTTAGATCTTCTTTTACAAAACTGTTTCGTCAAGGTAAAAATTTCAACCAGGGCTGTGAATTCTTGTCATCATAACTGTGGGTTAATTTTCCTCATGTTTATCTTTTCTTGAGTAGATGTATTGATCAGATCTGATTTGTTTTATTGTAGATCCTGAAGGTATTGCAAATGCACAGAAATCACTTGGGTTAGGACAGGAAGAGAAAGCTCGCCGAGTCCGTTGAGAAAGAAAGACTCAGCATGCCTTGTCGTCAGCTATTGTAATTTTTGACTGTATTTGGATCTTTGTTTTTGCCAAGGATTTGTTCAGCACTATTTATTTTATTGAATATCAGGATTTTAACCGTTACAAAATCCTGAGGGGATAACTTGAATCTGATATTTTGAAGAGCAAATGACAAATCAGTTTGTTGCAAAGAACGAATGTTTTACTGGTCCATTTGTACGAGTTCCTGCTAAATTCCTTCAAGAACCGCATCCACATTCCTAGCCAATTTGAACACAGAATTATATTTGCACTTGCTTTGTTCTTAATTTACCGACAAGAAGACCCCATCCTGCAATTTCTATACATTTTCTACAATTAGCTCCAGGGTTGAATAGCCGGTACTATGAATTTGCTTCTAATAATCAACAATACTGCTGGGGAGTCACAGTCCCGACTAAAACTTGTTAATACCGTTTGAGTTGCCATTTCAGACTTATTGCAGAAAAGGTAGTGAGACTGGCAAGAAGATTTGCAGCAGTCAATGGATCTAATTACCAAGCATCCGACAAATGTGGGCCCGAGTAAATTTTTTTTTCTTGAAGAGGGAATTAATTTTTCTAGTGAAAATGCTTCAATTTTCCCTTTTTGATTCGGTAAATGCATAATTCACAATTGACATTGGAAACAAATATTTGCATTGCAGTCACAGAGTGTATTCCTAATGGTAGAAAAAAGAGTTGCTGTTTCTAAGACTTGTATGAATCACTCGTAATAAGTAGACATATAACCATGGAAACCTCTAAATATCCTGTTTTTCTCAAATTTACAAATTTACAGTAGCTGGGAAAAAATTAAAAAAAAAAAAAAAAGTATACTACTTGCTAGAAACAAACTGCAATCAAGCCATATCCAAAACAGTCAAAAGCAATCCTAAGCCCTAATCCAATATAAGAGAAGAAAAAGAAGCAAAAACAAGTTTTTGCAGCACTATACAAAGGGATGCACTGTACAAAGGCATTCAATCTCCTTAGATTATCTGAAGCCAAAATCTTTTTGCAGCAACCGGAGGAAGATAGAGTTTCATTGATTAAAGCCTCCCCGCCAGTATCCTGATTTACTCATTCCACATTCTGATAGAAATTTTTGATAATCGTGTTCAAGTTTGCTGTATGCTGGAGACATATCTTCAAATAAATTTTGGTCTTGATCTTCTAAGGTACTCTGCAGAACAAAAACATTAAAGATTAAGTTGTTGAATCCTAGAATTTCCGTTGATTATCTCATAAATATTTACTTTGAAGACTTATATTGCTCTTTCTTGTATAGTATTTTTGTAATAGGATAGAAAATTGAAGAGAATCAATCATTGGGAAATTCAAACCTCTTTTCAAGAAGGCAATTAAATTTTTTATTTCTCTATGCATTGAGGGATGGAATCACAAGTGGTTTTAAAAATTGAAATGAAACATGTAATAGGGAGTTCAATGGAATTATTACAAGTCTACAACTTATCAAGAAAAATACAGCTAGAGCAAAACAATTCCTAAGCAATGAATATTTCTAGTCACAATAATGATTTTCTGCTATGCATGTTTTGTGCATTGTCAGTACATAGATAAACATAAAACTCAGCATCATGTCGTTTGATAGGATGACCAGAGATTAGAGCACCAGGTGCATTGAATAATTTCTCTAAGACACCAAAATTTAGCACATGCATCATACATAGCCTTAATAATAGATATTCATCAACCCATCTACAATATGACATGCTTTCAAGCATTAAAGGAAGATAGAACTGGAACTATAACCGCACGAAGTTCTTACATTGGAATCTGGTATTGATTCGGAATCAAAAGTAGGTTCCTCCATGTCACTCAGGGCAGATTTCCATCGCATACTCCTGGGCCCATCATGATGCCTCCTTGCTTTATCCGAAGTTTGGTGTTGCCTATCTCTAGGAACTCCAGTGTGAAAGACTCCAATTATGCATGTGATGCAAAATGCTATAAGGGAAACCAGAACTAGAAAATAGCCAGCGGATTTAGCTTGATAGCTGAATGGGCGTGCCTGTTGAGGTCACTACTATTGATGAACTTATAAGACAAAAGTAGTTGGAATACTACAAAAACAGTGAAAACTTGTTTTAGAAAATGTCTTACATGTGGCAAACCTTGGGCAGTTAGCATGATAAAGGGCTTTTTATTCAAAAGTCCATCCAAGATATTCAGCAAACTCTGAGATGTTTCTTGTTGAGAAAAGCTAGGAAACCCTCTCTTCTTGATCTGATACCGATTGAAACATATGATAAGTGCCTTAAGTAGCTAGAAGTCAGAACAATCTAACAGTCTAGATACATAATTAGTAAATAGAAGATGCAAAGTTGAGGCAAAAAGCCTACCACACTTGACTAATTCATTGATATATTCACAGGATAACTAAAACAGAATACAAGAGGTTTAACTATCAGAACAAATTATAGAGCACAATCACAGAACAATAACCAAAATAATTTTTTAGTGATATTTCTACAAATGATTATGAGATTCTACTTACCATTTGAGTGTCTGTTGGGTCAAAAGCAGGAATGTTAAGGAGCTGGCCTTTGAAAAGGTCCACATAAAATAAATTTTTATTAGCAGCTGCTATTGAATGAATAGACACGCCATACTGCCTTGAAATTGAGTGCAATGTTTCACCACTGCCACCAAAAATTTTAGAATAAATGAACCAGTATGGTAGTACTCAAGGATCAGCCATGCAAGTTTAAAAAAAAAAAAAAATAATAATGTCACCTAGAAACTATAATGATCTTCAATTAACACAAATGCATAGTTCAACAAGTAAAATACACTTGGATAAGGAGGGAAAACAAAAAAAAAAAAAAAAAAAAAAAAGAAGAAGAAGAAGACATTGAAACACTTGAATAAGGAAAAAAATGACATTGTAGATTTGAATTCTCCAAATTCAAGACATCATATAAGATTTACACATTATACCGCAATCAAACGCAAAATAACTCCATGTCCCTCAACAATTTTGAGAAAAATAGAAAAAATTGTTCTTGTACCTAGCAATATTCTACAATTCTGAATTGTGAATTATTTATTAATATTCCATAATCCATATGCATAGCATTCATCTTTAAGGGTCTGTTTGGATAAATAGTTATCAGAATTGATTTTTTATGATTTTTACAATTGAAACAAATTTAAATATTCAATCATTTCAAATACAAACCAATCCAAATGTACCCTAATATAATTGTCGACCCAAAATTCCAAACATAAATATAAAGCAAAAAAAAAATAAAATAAATCAAGAATTAGATTTTACTTTTTGACCACATGAATCAAGCATTGGTTATTTGAGCTTTGACCCTTTGGCTTTGATATCTCAAGAAAATGAAATCTACCGTTCTGTAAGCAAAAATTCCCATTTCACAAATTCAATTGACAGTATAAAAAAAAAAAAAAAAAGAAAATTGAAAAGTGAATATAACCCATTTCTTTTTCCAACATGTTCTTCAAAACCCAGAAAGAGATTACCTCTGCAAGACTTCTAAAATGGTTTTTGAATGATATTTTGCTGTTAATCCACAATTTCAAGTAACAATGTAGAAACAAATATTAGAGTTAGAGATAACACTTAAATGGCAAACAAAAAGAGAAAATAAAAAAATTTGGAAATCCATTAATGGAGTGAAGGGAAAAAACAAATCACCAGTGAGGGATTGACAGGGAATTCGTTGTTATTGGATTGGAAAGAGGAAGATAGAGATGATTTTGGTGGCTCAGCTTCACTTCCATCACACATTAGATTTTTGTTTTTTGTTTGATGCCTTCTTGGATCTCTCTTTTCTTTTAGCTTTCATTGGCGCTAAAAGCGGGCCTAAAATTGTACCGAATTTCCATTAGACCCTCAACTTCCTTACTTGTTTACAATTAAACCCGAGAGATTTGCTAAACCCAATATTTTAAAAATAGAACCAGTCATGTCACCAGTTTTCATTCCAATTGGTCCCACCAATTTAATCAGTGATTTAATTATTTTACTGTATAATTCCTTATTTTATATTTTTTAATATTTTTATATGATTAAAACAATATATTAAATTATAATAATCTAAGTAAGATACATCTAAGAAAAAAAAACAATTATCTAAATATCAAATTTAAATACATTTAAGAATAAATAAAATAAAATTTTAATTTTTTTTAATAATTTTCAAAATTAGGCCAATTCATCTAATTTGGCTGGTTTAATGCTGTTCAATATGATTTAACTAAATATCTAGTAATTTAGACACTATCATACTAAATTGATCTTAATTTTTTAGTTTAACCAGTTGAATCAGTCGGTTTGGTTCAATTTTTAAAACAATGGCTAAAACACACTCTTTCTTACTTGTGTCCCTTTTTCTTTCAATAATAATAATAAATAGTTCTTAATTTTTTAATTTAATTACATTATATTTTTGAGAAAAAATTATACCCATGTTACAAAATATACCCCTTAATTTTAGTACAATATTTATTAAATTAATAATCCAGTGATTGTGATTGAGTGTCTATCTCAAAGAGATGAAGATAAAAATTTAAATTTAAAAATCTCTTTAATTATATTAAAGAAAATTTTACTGTGATAACTAAAAATAAATTTGTTACAAAAAATAAAATAATTTTTATTTTATTCTAAGTATCGTAAGCAATATAATTTTGACTAAACTTTTTGAGCTTGCTAATATGGCAAGTGAACCATTTTTTTTTTTTTAATCTTCAAATTAAAAGGAGCTATGGCCCAACACAAAACTTAAATATATAATGGGCTTTGGGCCTCACCTAAATGAAGATGGAGCCTTGTGGCTGGTCTTGCGCTTGCTTTTTCAGATTGAGCCCTGCAAATATGGAAATTAGAGGTGAAATCCAAAGGCCATACAGTACTTAAAGTGACATGTGCATTTAGATTTTTTTTTTTTCATGCATTTTTAGAGAGACGTTCAAGGGCATGTTTAGCTGTAGAAAACATTTTCTGTTTTCTGTTTTTTATTTTTTAAGAAAATTTGATGTCCTCATTTTCCATAGAAAATCTTTTTGCAATTGTAAAACCTGTTCATTTGTCAAAATACAAAAACCATTTTCTATTTTGTAATTAGAAAACATGTTGATATTGTTCTCTCTCTCTCTCTCTCTCTCTCTCTCTCTTTTTTACTTGCTATGAGTTAATTTACAACTAACCTTCATTATATTTTTTTATTATTTTATTTTAAGAGGAATGACTCTCTTATCATTTTTTTTCAAAATTAACACTTTGTAATTTGATATTTTAGTAATATATATTATAGGAAAATTATTATATATACTTAATGTATAAATTTATCTTGTTTATGAAACCAATAAATGATAAGATATTTTAATAAATATGACTTTTTTTTATATATTTTTTACCTAATAAAAAGACACCGATATCTTTTTTTTACTCTATGTATTTTTATTTCATTGAATTAGTGTATACACTTGATGTAGGCAAAAATTATCTATATATTATATTATAAGGTTTTTCAAAAATGTTAAGAAGGTCGTGGATCTACCATTATTAGCAATTAAGTTTAGAATAAAATACTATTTAATCTCTGAAATTAAATAAAAATAATAATTTCATTATTGTAGTTTAAAAAATTCATTATTTGATCTCTATAGTTTTATTTAGTTAAATGGTTTGGCCCTTTTGTTAAAAATTTCCACAAAATTTCCTTTAGTTAACATTGGAAATTATTCTTTTAATATAAAAATAATATTTTTGTACCTAAAATACCATATCCATCATTAAAAATTATATCACAATTAAATATTTTTTAGTTTTACCAAAATTCCTGGCGTCATTTTGAATTTGATTTTGGACAAAAGCAGTGCATGGGTCCATTATTATTATAACAGTTTTCTTTTTTTCTTTTCCAGGTTATGTGAATTATTAAAAACATGACTATGATGAAATTACAGGAAAAAAAAATAAAAATAAAAACATGGTTTTTGACGTGAAAAACTCAGAGCCAGCCACCTATGTTTACTAAATCCGAGCTTCAACAAATCGAATTTTCTGGATGAAGCACATTTTCCCTATTGTAGATTGTGCACGTGGTAGACCTTAGCAAAGGTGCCATGGCCAAGCATCTGGCTGAGCTCGTGTCTACCATGGAGCGGGGTTGGGTAAACACCGTCTCTGCTCTTTTCTGACATTTTAAAGATAATTTATATATGAATATTCGGTTATTTAAAAAAATATATGCAACCTCAACCTGTTTTCCAAATTAAATTAATTTGAGAATTTAATTTTTGACTTGGGAATTTAATAAATTTAGTTCTAGAGTTGGGAACATATTTGTTTTTCTGATATAAGGAAACAGTAAAGGAGAGAGAAAAATTGAAAATAGTATGTGTTGGGTGGCTAAAATGAAAAATATAATAACAAATGATGGACATTTTGGTCTTCTTATATATTTTTAACGAAAAAATAGACAAAAAGACTAATAGTAATAACGGAATGAAATTTAAGAGACTAAAAAATGATTTTTTCAAAATGCATGAACAAAATCATTATTTTAGATAAATTTTGAAAACTAAATAATATTTTATTATTAAGTTTGTGAAGATAGGGGCTGCCAAAATTATCGTAATTTCTAGGGATAACTATATTGTTCGTATCTAATGTGGGTATATTGGATTAAAAGAATTAAAAATTTTTATAAACCTAAAAAGTTAAGAAGTATTTAATAATAACTTTTAAAAACTCTATAAAAGTCAAGAGATATTCAATAATAACTTCTAAAAATTAAAAAAAAAAACTATAAAAATTAAAGGGCATTCTATTATAGCTTTTTTAAAATTTATAAAAGTAAATAGATATTCAAAAAGTTATTGATTTTTATAAATAATAATCTTTTATATATTTTTAATAATTTTTTTATGTAATTGTATGAATAAAAATTCTCTTTCACTTTCCTTCAAGCCTTTCATAATTTTTCTTTTCAGTCACAAATAGCACACAAATATAATAACCGGTCCACTTTCTCTCGTCAATATACCTTACATCCCAAATTGAACCATATAAGAGCATGAGCTTATTCGTGAAACCCATTAGAGTAATGAAACTTTAGATCATGAATTTACTCTACTCATAATCTATGCATATAATTAAGCCAAAAATGATTTATCTTTTTTTTATTCTATACAATTCATATATTTGTTAGTACGATTTGATGATTATATTATATAAAATGATTTGATTTAGTTTAATAACTAATTGTGGCAAAAAATTAATGGGTTGACAATATGATTAGGATTATTTTGATTATAGTAAAAATGGTGGTGTATGGATTAATTAATCAAGATAGTAATACTTAGTTTAAAAAAATCAATTTTTATCTTTAACTTAAAATAATGAAGTAGTTGATGCTAGATTTGTCCATAGATCATATATAAATTTGAAAAATATTAAATTTTTTAAAAATTTAATTGATTTGACTCGCAATAATAATCATTAAAAGTCTTGTCTATAAAAATTTATCAATGTCTATAAAAGTTTTTTAAAATGAAATCTTTGAAAATCATTCATAAATTTATAAATTTTGCAAAAGTTATTAAAAATTTATGAATTCTATAAAAGTCATTAATTTAAAAAAAAAAATTATAAATGTCTTTAAAAGTATTAATTGAATATACTCTCCTAAACTTTATTATTTTTTTTATTTCAATATCTAAACTTTATTTTCTACTAATCAAGTGTTTTGAATGGATAATTTTTTTTATCAAGTACATTTAGCCGAAATTTTTTACTAAAAAATAAGATGGATCGAATTTATTAAAAAATTTTCAATTTTAAATAATGTGTCAATTTTCTGTTAGTAATATATATATATATATATATATATATATATATATATATATATATATATATATATATATATATATATATATATATATATATATATATATATATATATATATATATATATATATATATATATATATATTTATATTTATTTATTTAAATTTTAAACATTTCATCACTAATCCGTTTGTAAAAATATTTTTATATTTCTTAATATTAAACAGTTAGTAAAATAATTGAAATAAAA
Organism: Reutealis trisperma; assembly: GCA_947687605.1. NCBI lineage: Eukaryota > Viridiplantae > Streptophyta > Magnoliopsida > Malpighiales > Euphorbiaceae > Reutealis > Reutealis trisperma. Next base: position 83,177 of record CANTUT010000606.1, read on the forward strand.
AATAAAGAATAAAAATTAAATTAATAATATTACTAAAATTAATAGTATAACTAAATAGTACTTAAATCTACTAATTTAAAAAGAATTTATTAATTTAAATTTAAATTAATGATTAACCTAAAATTATTAATTAAACTAATTTATTTACTACAATGACCAAAATTACGTAAGAATTTAAATTAAACAACTTTAATTTAAACTAATAAATATTTTAAACTAAAATAACAAAAAAAAGAGTAATTTAAACTAAAACTATGAATTAATAATTAAGTGAATTTATTTAGATAAATTAAATAACTTAAAATTAAATAAATTTATTAACTAAATTAAAATAAAGAAGAAGAAGAAGATTATGAAGAAAAATAAATTAAAGGAAGAAGAAGAAAAATTTAATAATTTAATTAAAAAGAAAAGGAAAAGGAGGAAGAGGGGAGAAGAAGGAAGAAGGTAAAGGAGAAAGAAATAGGAAGAGGAAAGACTAGAAAGAGAAAGAAATAGTTTTTGTCGTTTAAATTGAAAAATAGAGTTGAAAATTCTGTCAATAATTTGATTTTAGATTTTGAAGCTTTTTTAAGATTTTGATTTTTTTTTATTGGTTATATAAATTTGCAGCTTTCGTTGGTAAATCTTTTTTACGAGTAATGATGGAAATCCAATAGCCTTACAAGCAGTATATAAATATATGCACAAAAAGAAATTCAAGAAATCTCTTCAAAATGACGAGACGTAGCGGGCACGACAAGGTCATGATGAGCTGCACACAATGAGTTGGGCTATCTATATTTTCTACTTTTGAATTTAGTTGTTTTACTTTAGTTTTTGATGTTATTGGTTATATAAATTTGCAACTTTCGTTGGTAAATATTTTTTACGAGTAATGATGGAAATCCAATAGCCTTACAAGTAGTATATAAAGATATGCACAAAAAGGAATTCAAGAAGTCTTTTCAAAATGACGAGACGTCGCGGGTATGACAAGGTCATGATGAGTTGCATACAATGAGTTGGGCTGTCTATATTTTCTATTTTTGAATTTAATTATTTTACTTTAGTTTTTGATGTTTTTGGGCCTTTATCAATATGATATAAGCCCATGTTCAATTAAATTAAGTTTGCTTGTGTAATTAGTAAGTTTTGGGCCTATTTATGTTAGGTTTTAAGTTCAAAGCTAGTTTAGAATTATTTTGTATTTAGAAGTCAATTTCTTTCTTGTTAGCTAAGTCTAAATTAGGATTTATGTAACACTATAAATACTTAGCTATTTTATCAATAAGAGATAAGTTGATTTCCCCCAAATTTAAGCCTTTAAACTTGTCTGTTTGTCAAAAAAACAAAAAAAATCTGAACTTTCAAAGCTAATTACTTTACTTGTTCACAATACACCAAGATTCCTTAACACATGTTCGTCATTGAATTGAGGTTTTTCCTTGCAAACTTGATTTGGCTTTCTAAAAGAGTCGCGTAAAGGTATTGGATTTTAAAACAAGTCGTTTGGAATTCGTATCATTTTGGTATAAGAGCTTAGACTCTAAATCAGATTATATCAATCCATTTCATTTGTGTTTTTCTATTTTCATTTGTTTTCTTGTTTTCGTTTGTGTTCGTTTCTTATTAAATTCCTTTATTTTTGTTTTGTTAATTATGTTCTCTTTTGTTTCAGGTCAAAAAAAAAATTCTAAATCATCTAAATCCATTCTATTTGTGTCTTTGTTTCTTTGTTTCCTATCCTATTTGTATCCTTGTCTGTTTGTCAAAAAAAAAAAAAAATCAAGAGGAGGAGGTGGAGGATTTTGCTCAAACAAAAATATGAAGATTTTAATTCGGTTGGCTTCTTGTTTTGATTTATAACTACTTGTTAATTTTATTTTTGTTCTTTCAATTAATTGCCATAATTAAAAAAAAAAAAAAAAAAAGAGAGAGAGAGAGAGAAAAGATAGAATCAGCCAAAAGAAAAAAAAAAAGTCAGAATCAACCAAGAAAAGGAAAGAAATTTCCTCAAAATCAGCATTATATAGGATATATATAGTGTTTGTTTCAATTTTTAGAGTGGAAAGGAAAAAGAAGATTGTCGAAATTCTAATCAAACAAAGAGAATCCAAGATTTCAACCTATAAACAAGGAGTTTGACCAAATCAAACCTACCTTATAAAATAAGCTAGGATTTACTTCTAATTTCGGTTTGAGCTTCGTTTTTCCATTCTGATTTGTTTTTATTTATTTTTCTTTTATTGATTCCTTTTTCATTGTCCTTAGTTATCTTTGTTTCCTTTTTCGTTTCCTAACCCTAGTCCTAGAGCTATCTGTTTTTCTCCGTATTCTCAACTTGAAAAAATGATTTTTTTTTGCTAGTATTGAGAAAGTTGTATTTTTGACCATTCTGAGAGCATAGTTCAAAGGAAAACAGGTCAACAATTGAAACTTATGAGCTTTGCTCATGACTTCAGTTGTTTTTCGCCCAAATTCCATTGTTTAGGCCTCGAAATTCACATTTTTTTTTACCTTTTCAATAAGTTTCATTTTGTTATAATTTTCTATAGAAAAATCCATTTTGAGTACTATCAATTGTGTTCTTCTTGTCTCATTATCTATTTTACTTTCTGTTTAATTATGTAATTTTTTTCATTTTTAGCAAAATTCGTGTTTTGATCTCATTACTGTCGAAATCGTCTAGGATTCTTATTTCAAATATTCTTGTTTCTGTTTGCCTTAAAATTATGTCAAATTTCACTTCCAGAATCTTGGTTAATTGTTGAACAATTAAAAAAAAAGGAAAAAAAACATTGTTATTAGTTTTGTGTAGTTTGGAAATTGGCTCTTGTAAGAATTATAAGAGAGAATTGAGAGGTAAAAGGTAAGAATGTGAGTTTATCTAGAGAAAAGGCTATTGATTTGTGTGATAACAAATACGAGTGAATTTAAGTGATTTATTACTTGAGTGAAAACATGTGAGGGAGTGAAATGAGGTTATTTTTGCTTTACTTACCTTATTTTCTATGTTCAAAAAATGACTAATACTCAAGATAATGATCAAGCCTTCAATATGCAAGCTATTCAATAAAGCTTCCAATGGTTGAATGTTCGGTTGGATGGCATGATGGACACCATGGAAAGATACAGTTCTAATCTTGATGAGTTAAAAAAAGCAAGCTCACAACGAACTCCACCTAGGAGACGAGTCTAAAGAAGGCAAGATGATGAAGATTCTGAATATGACTTTGAAGATGATACCACCGAGAGAAGAGGAAACAAAAGAGAAAGAAGGCAAGAAGGTAATGGGCGTATCAAGTTAACGATTCCTACTTTCAGAGGCAAAAATGATCCAAAAGCATACCTTGATTGGGAAAAGAAAATGGAGCTAGTGTTTGATTGTTATGATTAGTCTGATGCAAAAAAATTAAGGCTTACTGTGGCTGTATTTGAAGATTATGCTATTACTTGGTGGGATGACACTAAGCAAAGAAGAAGAAGGAATCAAGAGAGACCCATTGAGGTATGGGAAGATCTTAAAGTTTTAATGAGAAAGTGATTTGTCCCTACTCATTTTTATAGGGATTTGCACAACAGATTACAAAGCCTTACTCAAGGATCCAAGAGCGTAGATGAGTACTACAAAGAGATGGAAGTTGCTATGATTTGAGCCAACATTGATGAAGATAGAGAGGTCACCATGGCTAGATTTCTACATGGGCTGAATTGTGAAATTGCCAACATTGTACAATTGCAACATTATTTGGAGCTTGAGGATTTGTTACATATGGCGATCAAGGTTGAGAGGCAACTTAAGTATAAGGGTAGCAACAATCAAAGTTCATCTTATTCAAATTCATCTAAGCCATGGAAATCAAGTTGGAAGGAGGATGAGAGGACTGATTCCAAGTCAAAATTCAATTTAAGAAAGGGCCAAGTTGCACCAATGTCAAAGGAGAGGGAGAAAGATAAATATAAAACTCTAAACTGATCCTATGATATTAAATGTTTTAAGTGCTTGGGTTCAGGTCATGTAGCTTCCCCATGCCTTAACAAGAGGGTGATGATTATAGACCATAGAGTGCTCTTTTCTGAAAGTGACAAGGATGATGACAATGAAAGCATGCACTCTTTGGAAGACATAAGTGATCAAGAAAATATTGGAGATGAAATCGTAGTAATGCCAAAATGAGGAGAGTTGTTGATCACAAAGAGGGTTTTGAGTTCACAAGTTTGAGTAGAAGATAACTAGCAAAGGGAAAACTTGTTCTACACTAGGTACCTTATTCAAGAAAAAGTTTATAATTTAATCATTGATGGAGGTAGTTGTACTAATGTGGCTAGTTATAGTCTTATTAAGAAGCTTAAATTGCCAATTTTGAAGCATCCTAACCCTTATCATTTGAAATGGTTTAATGAGAGTGCTGGTCTTAAGGTTACTAAACAAGTCTTAGTTGCCTTTTCTATAGATAGGTACAAAGATGAAGTCCTTTGTGATATTGTGCCTATGCAAACTAGTTGCATTCTTTTGGGGAGGCATTAGCAGTTTGATAAAAGGACCATACATGATGGTTTTACAAATTGATACACTTTTGATAAGGATGGCAAACACAGTACTCTTGTACCTCTTTCTTCTATAGAAGTATTTGAAGATGAGCTGAAAAGAAAAGAGAGTGATGAATTGAAACAAAAAAATGAGTGTACATATTTGAAAAGAAGAAAAAGAGAAGAAATAAGTCAAGAAAAAGAAAAACGAGTGTGTGTAATTGAAAAAGAAAAGAGGGTGTTATTCACTAACAAATTTCCTTTATCTTGCTCTAGTTTTCTTGTTTTTCTTTTTTAGGGTTTCAAAGAAGAATTATCATGAAGAAAACATGACGGTGATTCTATAGTCAATGCAATCCAAGTGACAAAGAAGGATTGAGAGAAGATTAGAATTATGATTGGAAAGATTTGCAGTCATGTGCTACAAATTCCTATCTACGGACAACGAGCTTTATATTTTAGAGGAATAATCTCCAAGTTGCAATTCCAAGATAGATGTTATGTTACTTTTGCAATTTTTGTTTCAAATTCTTGTCTCCTCAATGGAAGTACAAATTCGATATCGAATCCTTTTGAGGAGGGAGGGAATGATGGGAATCCAATAGCCTAGTAAGAAGTATAGAAAGATATGCACAAAAAGGAATTTAAGAAGTCTCTTCAAAATGATGAGGTATCATAGGCGTGACAAGGCCAGGGCGAGTTGCACACAATGGGCTGGGCTGCCTATGCTTTCTATTTTCAAATTTAATTATTTTAATTATAGTTTTTGATTTTTTTTTTGGACCCTTATCAATATGATATAAGTCCATGTTCAATTAAATTAAATTTGGTTGCATAATTAGTAAGTTTTGAGCCTATTTATGTTAGGTTTAAAACCCAAAATTATTTTAGAATTATTTTATATTTAGAAGTCAACTTCTTTCTTGTTAGCTATGTCTAAGTTAGGATTTATGTAACACTATAAATTGTTAGCTATTCTATCAATAAGAGATGAATTGATTTCCCCCAAATTTAAACTTTTAAACTTGTGAGAGTTTTCTCAAATCTGGTTCTAGGATTAGAATAAAAAACCCGAACTTTCAAAGCTAATTACTTTGCTTGTTCACAACATACCAAGGTTGCTTGACACAAGTTTGTCATTAAGTTGAAATTTTTCTTTGCAAACTTGATTTGACTTTTCGAGGAAGTTGCTTCTAAGCGTAAAGGAATTGGGTTTCAAATAAGATCATTTGGAGTTCGTATAAGGTAATATGTTGATAAGATGTCAATTTTTCATGCTCAACATTATCAACAAAATTTTCGGTCAATTTTATCTCTATTCCATTAGTAATAATTAATAATTTTTTTTATTTCGTCAATATTTAGTGATTTTCTTGTAGTATTACTCTATTTATCTCACTTGTCTTTTTGTCTTTTGTTCCTTTAAAAACTCTCAAATTTTTCTTTTTAATTTTATTTTATTTTCTGAGAAAACCTAAATTAGAACGATAAAAATGTAAAATTAAAGAGGAAAAATACTAAGATCTTATTTGGTTAGTTGGAAAAATAAGGTTAGAATAGGAATAAAATATTTATTCTAAAATTTATATTATTTGGTAAATCAGAATAAAAGGAAATGAAATAAAAGACCTAGAATAAAATTAAAATATTTCTAGATTTTTATCTCTAAGGGAGGATGTGGGAATAAGTGAGAATAAAAAATATGTAAATAAAAATTTAGACACGGGAGTAATTTTATTTCCATATTTTGCTCATCAAATATAATATGCAGTATTTACATTCTAATTTTTATTCCCATAATCTTATTCCAATTAAATTATTTTTAATCTTATTCCTACGTATATGGTAAAAGATAAAAATGAAGTGAAAAGGTAGTGTAAGATATTCATTTTAATAATTCAATGAAAAATTTCAGCCAAATACACTTAAATATGAAAAAAATTTATTTGTTCAGACACTTTAGTTAAAATAAAATAAAATAAAATTGAGACGCTGAAATTTATTACTTCAGTCACTAAAATTGAGACACTAATTTTATGTTTATTCCATTGTTTTTATGATAGGGACACGACAGTTGAAAGTTGGGAGATATAGTAGTCCCTGTAGCTAGCTCACAGGATTTTTCTTGCTACAATAACTTCATTGCAGAAGTAACACATGACCCACAACTAAAAGTATTCTCTATTCCCCTTTTAGAGATCTCTTTGTAATTCATAATGCCAAAGCCTAAAACCCATATATCACATGATTCTAATAATAGCAAAACCAACCCAACTACATAGGGCAGCCCTATAAAAATGTACTTAGATGGTGCCCTTCATTATTCAGGACATAACACTGAGAACAGAAATCACAGAACAAATTAATTTGCTAAAAAAAGAAAGAGGAATATGACAGGATTGATTTCGTCATTTACTTTAGTTCTATTTTGGTTAGGTACTATCCCTAGGGTTTGCCCACAGCCACAAGAGGCACAAGTGCCTTGTTTCTTCATTTTTGGTGATTCATTGGTTGATAATGGTAACAACAATAGAATGATTACTCTTGCTAGGGCTAATTACAGGCCTTATGGTATTGATTTTCCGCAAGGTACTACCGGTCGATTTACCAACGGGCAAACGTATGTTGATGCACTAGGTAAATTTTATATTTTTTTAATGATACTTGAATCGTCTCATGGTTTATTTAATAAAAATATTGTATTTTAATTAAGAGAAAATGCACATTGTAATTAATATTAATAAAAGAAATGTAGATGTTGTACCTACCTATATATATATACACATTGGCGTCTGGCCTAAAAACAACAGAAAATAACTATTTATTTATGTATTTTGCAGCTCAACTTCTAGGGTTTCGAAATTATATTCCACCCTATTCAAGGACTAGAGGCCCTGCAATTTTGAGAGGTGTTAACTATGCATCTGGAGCAGCTGGTATTAGAGGTGAAACAGGAAATAATCTGGTACTTTATTCACTTCAAAACATATATACACACACTGTCATTTAACTTCAATTAAGACTTGTATACTCAAAAGAAGTTGTGTATTTGATCCAAATGTCTATTTTTCAAAAACTATTTTTTTTAATATTGGGAGAGAATCGAACTTGAATATATTATGCACTCACCACTAGAGCGTGCAGGTTTTTAATTAACATTTTGAGTTTTGTCTATTATCCAAGATTTAATTACAAATAAATCTTTATTTCTGTTTCAATGTATATATACTTTGGCATATGCTGCTATAAAATGAATAATTTTAGTCTTTAATACTATGTCATCAGTAAATAATATGAAATTTTAAGGAAGCAAATATAATAATTTAGGAATTAAATTGCAATTAAAATTTAAGATTTTAAACATGAAAATACAATTTAATATAAAATATTTTGAACTAAATGTAATGAAAAATTCATAATTTTGTGATGAAACCGAAATGTTTAATGTTTACATAATTTTATATATAGCAATGGAGCTATCTAGATAAAATGATCAAAGTTTGAAATATGTATATATATACTCCATTCATTTCATAATAATAGTCGTTTTAGAAAAAAAAATTTATTTCAAATTAATTATTGTTTTAAGAATTTTATGCAATATTTATTGCATTTTTTCCAATTATACTCTCATCTCCAATTCTATTTTCTCTTTTATTTTCTGTGCAATATTTATTATCTTTAATAATAAAAATAAAGGTATATTTATCTATTTTAATAAAAATTGAAGCTATTTAATAGTGTTTTTAATATATGTATAGCCTTTTAAAATAATTATTATTATGAAACAGAGAGAGTATATATTTTGTAAATTTTGGTTTGATGTTAGTACTCGAATTAGAATTATCTTTCACTCAATCTTGAAAAACGATTCTAGTACTATTGAACTGAAAACTTGTTAGTATGTATTTGATTGTGTGTTTGTTTTTGTAGGGAGATCACGCTTCAATGAACCAACAAGTATCAAACTTTAATATTACAGTACAAGAAATGAGGAGATATTTTAGAGGAGATTCCAATTCACAGAATACCTATCTCAGCAAATGCATTTTCTATTCTGGATTGGGAAGCAATGATTACCTTAACAATTATTTTATGTCCGATTTCTACAGAACTAGCTCTGATTACACTCCCAAAGCTTTTGCTGCTGTTCTTCTTCAGGATTACACTCGCCAGCTGACTGTAATTTGTTATCTTTTTTTTCCTTATTATAATTATTTTTGGTTTATTAGATGAGTATATACTCATATAAATAAATATTTGGTTTTAGTAATTTATTAATTGTTAATTAATTGCTAATGAATGCTTCAGCAATTATATTCATTGGGAGCTCGAAAAGTGATAGTAACAGGAGTAGGGCAAATTGGGTGCATTCCATATCAGCTAGCAAGATACAATGGAAATAGCAGCCGCTGCAATGAGAAAATAAACTCTGCCATTTCTCTTTTCAACTCTGGACTCCTAAAGATGGTTAAAACTTTCAATAATGGCCAACTTCCTGACGCTAAATTTGTTTACCTTGATTCTTATAAAAGCAGCAATGACCTTTATCTCAATTCTTCCTCTTATGGTAATTTATTTATTTACTGCTATAATGTTTTTCTCTTTGTTAATTTCTATAGTTCATCAATTTATTCTTATTTTATAAAGAAAAAAAAAATCAAAATCCCTTTTTTTTATTTTTTTATTTAACTTTGACTGTAGCTCAAACTCGAGATCTCTCGACTATAGGTCTAATCACATATTATGTTTTTTTTTTTTTTTTAAGAATCAAAATATCACAATCTTCTTTAATAATTAAATTCTAAATTTATAATGTATAAGGTTAAGAGTTAAAGATTTAGTATTCTTTTCTACTTCAAAATTGTTCATTGTTTATATAAAGAAAAAGGAAAATGGCGTTTTCATTTGCTTTTTTTATCTCTTTTATTTCATAAAATATACACAAGAAAATTATTAACCATTGATTTGAAATTAAATCACAAAAGCGATATTTTTTTTTAATATATAAATTTCTTAATTTAGAAGCTTACTAGAAAAAACAAAGAATATTAACACATAATATTAGTAAAAAAATGTAAATATTAATGACTACATATCAATAGAGGATCAATTGGATTTTATATAAATAAATTTTGTAAGTATTAATTTGTAAAGTACTTATACATATATATTATATGCATGATGGGTGTGCAGGATTTGAAGTGGTAGATAAAGGATGTTGTGGAGTGGGAAGGAACAATGGGCAAATAACTTGTCTTCCTCTTCAACAGCCTTGTCAAGATCGCACTAAGTACTTGTTTTGGGATGCCTTTCATCCTACAGAATTGGCTAATATTTTACTTGCCAAGTCAACATATACTACACAATCATACACTTATCCTATTAATATACAACAATTGGCAATGTTATGATGAGGTATCTTGTAAGAGCACTATTAATTTGAATTTCTTTTATTGTAATTTGTTAATTTTATCTTCGTATTGTATTAATCGTCACTGAATTATTAATTGTATATGAAGTTTTTAAATTTATTTGAACTAGATGGTAATCCGTGACTATAAATTATTAGATGTTAAATGTATTAAAAATGATATAATAAAATATATATTATTAAAATAAAAATTAAATTTTAGAAATATGATTTTTTTTCCTTAAATACATAGTGGATTTATAATAGTAATAAGAATTTTATGCATAAAAAGTTATTAAATAAATTGCAGTGTATATATATATATATATATATATATATATATATGTATGTATGTATGTATGTATGTATGTATGTATGTATATATATATTTATTTATTTATTTATTTCATATGTAATATATATTTGGAGATCAATAAAAAAAAAAAAAAAACTACACTAGTAAGCATTTGTTGAGTTAATCTAATTAGATTTATTTATTAATTAAAATTTAATTTATCAAAATAGCATTTAATTTACATTAAATCAATTTGAAATTAAGGTGAAAGACAGATAAAAAAAAAAAAATCAAAATGTAGTAAAATAACTAAAGTCAATTCAATTAAATATGTATGTTAAGATGACTAAAAAAAAATATGTACATATTAAGGTATAATCTAGCAGTAAATATATATACGAACTGAATAATAAGTTCATACTTAAATTTTTTTTCTCAGTAATTAAAAAAAAATCAATCAAATATACATAGGAAAAAAAAAAAAAGAAATTATGATTTTGTAGATATTGTGAAAATGGCACAAACTAATATTTAACCACATGGTTTTTGTGCAAAATAAATATAGGCTAACTCTACAAAGTAAATCTAATGGCTAGAAATATTGCCACCTTAATAACAAATTATGGAGAAATTCTACCTAGGAATTTCTCCAAATTATGAGGCTCCATTTAAGACAAAATCCATGTAGAGATTTGGAAAGTAATTATAATGACCATAAAAGATATTACTTTTTTCAAATAATACAAAAAAGCCACCAAATCACACATTAAATGATAGAAAAAGACCCAAAATCAATAATCCAACAGAAAATAACATATATATATAAAGCCTTAAAATCTAATAAGACTGAATCTCACCTCTATGGACATTTTTTCTTCATTTGCATCTTATCAGTGTTATTTGGTCCCTCAATTTCAGAATAGCAAATTGAATGGATAGGTCAGACTTCAATAATTTTGAGTGTCATTTTCTCAAGCAAGTTTAGATTGGATTAATTTAAATTGCGAATGAATTAAATTATGCATGAAATTGATCTCACGAAAAATTTCAAATTAATTTAAAATTTTAAGATGGATTAAATCAAGTCATTTTAGTGTTGAATTTTTCTAAAAGAAATATATAAATTTGTCAGAATTTTTAAATTTAAATTAAAATAATAATTTATATTTATTGAAATTAAAAAAATAAAATTTTATATTTTCATTTTTTATTAATATATATTTAGTTTTATATATGTAGAATAAAATAAATATTCAACTATTAAACTATTAACACTATCAACTTCTTTCAGCTGTAATGTTGGCAATAGGAGCATAAATGAGTTAAACCAATATGAGTTTTAGGTTGTTCAGACTCGATTTAATATTTTTTTTCTGAGTCCGAGCTCGAGCTCAAGTTTTAGATTAAATTTCAAAATCATGTTTAAGTTTAGCTCGCTTAAAATTCGAACCGAGCTCAACTCATTAATAAATTATAATCAGACTAAATTCGAGCTCGACTCATTATGAAATTTAATTATAATTTATCAAAATACTCAATTTTCTGGATATTTATTTCTAATAAAATAACTATAATGAAAATATTTAAAACAAATATAAAAATAAAAACATCCAATTAATAAAAAAATACAATCATAAAATTGAGCATTACATGTATTACAAACATATTAATTAATAAACAAATATATTTTATATAATATGAAAATATTAGGTTATGTTAATTAGGAGTATATATATTTTAGTCAATTTAAATTAGCAAAAAGTTTATAGAAGTGTTAAAATATATTTTTTGGAGTGCTAAAATTATTAAATTAATAATAATAATAATAATAATAATAATAATAATAAAGCTTTTTGCAAGTCTATTAATCGAACTATTTGCGAACTTGTTCACAAGCTAAAAATCAAATTGTTCATAAGTCTAAGTGAGCCGAGCTTTACTTTACTTAAGTTTAGCTCATTTATTCACCGAATTTTAAAATAAGGCTCAAGTTTGGCTCATTTATAAAGTGATTCAAACGTGAATGAACTTTTATCGAGCTAAACACCGAGCTACTCGTGAACAGCTTGACTCGGTTACACTCTTAGTTGGCAAAAATATTAATTGTATAAGGTGATAAGGACAGAGCCAACTTTAACATTGTATGCTTCCTTTTGATATTAAGATTGAAAGAGGTGCCCTAATCCAGGGCTAGCTGAATGATATGTGTGGCCTTAGACAAGAATCAATTGGAGGCCTTGCAATTTTTAGAACAAAATAATTATAAAAGCAAGAAACTATAGCACTTGATTTGTATTGTTATGGTTGTAATTTTTGATAATATAGTATAATTTTATATTATTACTTGCAATAAAAATAATAAAAAATTAAATTCATATGTTGCATTACATGAAACATATTTGAAAAATAAAAAAGAAAAGAAGAAACTAACCTTAATAGAATGAGTTAGGCATAATATTAAAATGAAAAAGAGTAAAAAGTAATATTTTTATTTTATTTGTGCAAATTGAGTTGAGAGAGATACAAACTATCTAAAAAGAAAAAGAAAAGAGGAAGCTGATAAAAAAATGACATAAAGAAAGTACTTAAGGTTTTGTTTATTATATAAAGCCAAAGACAAGCTATTTAAACTAACTCATTATTTAACTATTTAACAAATCAATTAAAAATTAAACTTATCTACTAATTAAGCTATTTATTAATATAGCCATTTATGACTTTAAGCTGATTAATAAAATATTAACTGTTTAAATTTAAATTTTTTTAAAAAGAATACCAAATGTTTAAAACTTAATAAAGTAAGAGATTAGTATCAAATTTATTTAATTAACTCTATAAAAAAACACTATATATAATTAATGAAAAAATAAAAAAAAGTTTGGGACTAGGCATAGGCCTTAATAGCCTATGCCGTAAGCTGCCTTTGCCCTAGTCAAGAATTAAGTCATTTTCTTTTATTATCTATATTTATTTATTAGCGTTTTGACTTTCAAAACACCATTTGGCAAAAGCATACCTTGCTCACATTAATAAATATAAAAAATTTCAAATTATTTTAAAAATTTTAAGATAGATTAAATCAAGTTACCTATAATGTTGAATTTTTATAAAATAAAAATAAAAATTTGTTTTAAATTTTTATTAATTTAAATTGAACTAATTTGATAAACTTATATATTACATGCAAGTTGAGCAAATTGATATGTGAATCAACTATTCATAAATATGTAAATTAAGATGTTTTCTATAATTATTTTGTTAAAAATTAAAATAAATCTACTTTGTTAATCTGGCAAAAAAAAAAAAACTTTGTTTTATTGACAATTATGAAAAAAAAAATTTATAAAAAATCATAATCTTTTTATATTTTTTTCGTAAATTACACTATTTTTTTAATAATTCCTTTTGGTTACAAAAAAAAAGTTTTAATTTCACAAAAATATGACTTATTTTATACAAAATAATAATTTTATGAAAAAATTCATAAATTAAAAAAAGAAAAATAATTTCGTAATTATGAAAAAAATGCTCTTTTACAAAAAATAATAATTTTCTTATATTCTTTTAATTCTTTTTAGTTGTAAAAAAGTTTTAATTTTATGAAAATATGATTTATTTTGCATAAAATAATAATTTTAAGAAAAGTTCATAAATTAACAAAAAAGAAAAATAATTTCTTAATTATGAAAAAATAACTCTCTTGTGAAAAATTACAATCCTCTTATATTTTTTCATTGGTAAAACCATTTTTTCCTAATTTTTCTTAATTGGGAAAAAATTTAATTTTTATGAAAATATGACTTATTTTATGCAATACAAAAACTTTAAGAATAAGTTTTTAAATTAATGAAAATGAAAAATAATTTCATTAATTTTATTTCATTTCATTAATTTCAATAATTTCATAAAATTAATTAATGAAAGTATTTCATTAATTTTGTAAAGTTAATTATCAAAATTATTTTTCTACTTCATTTCTTTAATTTCATAAGTTAATTTTGTAAAGTTAATAAATCAAATTATTTTTTTTTATTAATTTAGGATTTTTTTTGTAAAGTTATTATTTTGCACAAAATAAATTATATCTTAGTAAAACTAATTTTTTTTTTTGGCAACTAAGAAGAATTACAAAAAAAAATAATTTAATTTACGAAAAATATAAGAAGATTATAATTTTTCGAAAAAAACCATTTTTTTGTAAAATAAATAAAGTATATTTACCTTAATTTTTAACAAAGTAACCATAAAAAAAATCCCATAAATTGAGTAGATTGAAATGTACTCTCAAAGATATTTATTCAATGGTTACGGCATGTGTAGTTTGATGCGAATCGTAGAAAGATCCAGCATAGCAGAAGAAGCAGTAATAAAAATTGACAAGGAGTATTGTTGGATAGATCTATCATTTTATATTTGAAAGGAGTTTTGCCTCGTAACACTTTATTTTATATCATCTAACCTTTGAATACTTTGTGTTGCTTCCAAAATTTGGCCTCGTCATCAAGGCTCATCCTTACCTTGGAAATTCAACTTCATCATTAAACCTCATCTTCAGTGTCAAACACTTCGCCTTAAACATCAAGTCTATCTTTCTTGTTTTCTTTTTTCAGATCTAGTATAAAAATTCAACCGAAATTCTCTAACTTTTCCTTCATCCTTGACTTTGTCAGTGTCAATACTTACACTTTAACTCGCGAACTTCTATCACTCATTAGATATATATGCAAACTCGTAATGGCTATTCTCCATAGGTAACGAGCTTTATTTCGCTCTCTGTGTAAAATTTTAGAAATCCAATTTAATAGTATTGTTCATTCAAAAAGGTGGTAACGAATGTGACTTTCCCTTCCTCACAAATTGTTAAAATCACAACTTCTTACCTATATTTAATAGTCTTTACAAATAGCCAAAACTTGTGGTATAGTGGGTCACCATTTTACTAAATTTGGTAAGTATGCAGTGTTGCATTTGACTCTTCCACCCTTTTTCCATCGATCACTTGACTAAGTATCAGATGATTTATTGAGATCTTTATACCATATCTATGTGATGACTTTTGTGTCATGGAATATAAGGTGTGGGACCGCTTGATTCATGGTTCATTTCATGAGTAATAATGTTTGCAATTGTAGGGCTTGTTACTTGAAATTATAAAGGCGAAATAGAGGTTTTTTGTGTATGCATGATGAGGTTGAGGAATCTATTCCATGAAGGATTGGACTCCTCCAATGGATAGATCTACAATCCTTACCTATTTTTTTATTTGGAAAACTCTTTTTGGTGTCTCTTCTAGATGTTATCCTTTTTTATGTATAGTTAGGAACATGTTGTAATCATATGAATTTTTTGTATGACATGTTATTTATTATATTATAAATTTTTTGTTTTCAAAACATCAAATTGAGTCGGAGTTCAAGTGTCTATGTGATGCTAGAACATTTTTATTTGCACAATGAAATAAAAGTAATGATAATTAAACTTTCGATAATAGACGATGATTGAGAACTTATTGAACTTTCTACTCTATGTCCTAAGTAAAGTTATCATTATTTTATTTGCATTTGTGACAAGATATTAGATTAGGCATTAACAATGTACTTTATGTCTCTTTTTGAAAGTTTACCTTTGGGTTTATTAAATGGCCTTAAAAGAACATTATTGTTGAATCAAATAAAGGATAAATTTAAATGGCAAAAATTTCAATGTATGAAAATTTGAAATTTGATATGTTCTTGAAGAATAGAAGTTATTGAGGCCGTCAACCTTGTTTTGGACAATCCTAGTGAAGGAGATTCAGTTTAACATCAATGTGCTATGGACGCGTACCAAGCCAAGGAGCTTTATAATTAGGAACATGTTGTAATCATATGAATTTTGTGTACATATTAACCCTTGCTATATGTATATGACATCTTGTTTATTATATTATAACTTTTTTGTTTTTGAAACATCAAATTGAGTGGGAGTTCAAGTATCTATGTGATACTAGAACATTTTTATTTGCACAATGAAATAAAAGTAATGACAGTTAAAATGATAATTAACCTTACTACAAGAAACCACGGGATCACCAACGGAAAAGATTCTATTATTAATTACCGATAGAATACCAACGAGATGAAAAATTAGAAATTTTAACGAATACAATGATGGAACACTGGCGGAAGCTTGTTAGTGATTAACGACAAACAAATTGCATTGGTAATATATGGTAGAAAGAATTGGCACATCGATTTACTAATGAAAAGATAACAAAATTACCGATAGAGTGAAAGACAAAAATCAGGTGCAAAAATTTAGCACCAGTTTAATTATTTATCGATGGAATGCCAAGTGGCATTATTGAATCCATCAATAATCTATTGGTAAGTGATTAAAAGTTATTTGTTCTACTTTATATTTTACTGACGAATTACTGACGGATTCACCAATGCCATATGGCATTTATTTGGTGCTTTCGTCGGTAAATTATAATACATATACTTGCCTGTTCTCCTTTTTCTTCCTCTCCTTTCTTCGATTCCTTCTCTCTTTTCTTTGTTTCTGCCCATTCTCTGTCTCCTCTCTCTCCCACCGATGAACACCATCACTGCCAACTCTGACCGGCTACTGTCTCCTTTCTCTGACTCCTCTCTATCCATTTGCCATCCGTTCTGCACCAAGGGTAATTTTTTTTAGTTCTTTTTTTTGTTGGGTTATTGTTGTGTTGTTTGTTGAGTTTTTGAATATGCATTGTTTGTTAATTATAATTTGATTATTTGTTGAATATTTTTATGTACTTTGTACTAAGATTTTTTGATGTAATTTGATTATTTTGATATATTTGTGAATTTTGATGTATTTATATAATTTTCTGTAATTTTTTTTTTTTATTTTCTATAACTTTGATGTATTTATGTAATTTTTACGTATTTTTTATTTTATGTATTTGTTTTAATTTTATAATCTACAATTTTTATAATATTTGTTAATTATTATTAATTTTTTATTTGATGTAATTATTGTTTTGTAATTTTAATTTTCTGGATTAATTGTGGGATAAATTGTGCAACTTGATTGTGAGATTTTTTTTTAATTTTCGTATTTTTATTACTTTTGTGTAATATTATTAATTTGGTATTTTGTTAGTTTTGAAAATTTAATTGATATGTAAAATTATGTATTTTTTTAATTGGGATGTAATTTGTTAATGTATGTATAGTTCTGATAATTTGAATATTTATTAATTTCGATTTTTTTTATATTTAGTGTAATTTGGTATATTGGATGTAAATTTATAGTTGTAATATTGTATTTGTGTGTAATTTTGATATTGTAATAATAATTTATTTGTTGATATAAATTTAATAATTTTGGTATTGATTTTATTATATTGTTGGTAATTGAATGTATATTTTTTTTGTTTTGTTAATTGTCTTTATTTTTGTAATTTGATTTTGTTAATTTTGATGTGTTAAATTTCTTGTAATTTTGTTTCAATTTTTTTTATTTATTCCCTACAATGTGCATCATTTGTTGCGCTACAAGAGATAGGTATTATAGTTTTTTTTGTATGAAATTAGTATTAATTTTATTATGAAAATTTTTTGTTTTTATGTTAAAGCATGTTGTATATTTTGAATATATGTATTTTTTTAAGTTTATTTTGCAATAGATATGTATTTGTATGAATTGTACTGAAAATATTAAATTTAGAAGCAAGTTAAAAGAGACTTAATTAAAAGCAAGCATAATATGAAATTATGAATAATATAAGTGCATAAAAATATAATTTTAAAAAAAGGGGCTTCATAATCAAAGTGAGCATAGTATTTAATAACACGTAAAGAAAAAACAAGATTAATATCCAAAATTAAAAAGATATTTAAATAAAAAAAGATTTAAAATGAGAGTAAAAATGATCTAAAAGTACTAAAATTTATATGGATATAAAGAATCACAAAAATCACTTGCATGGCATAAAATTGCCAATATGTAAAATAATATCATAATAATAGAAAAAATAATAATGAGGAAAAAAAATCAATGCGTAAATAAATATAGGGTTATAATAGAAAAAATAAAAATTATATAATGAACTTAATTAAAAGGCAATTGGTATGAAATTACATAATATTGCTTATCTTTAAAAAACTAATTTATCAAATATGCAAAATTATCATAAAAAATAAAAGTTTAAAGTGAAAATAAATTAATACTAATAATAATATAGTAATATGCAAAATTAAAAAAATAATTAAAGTAAAATGAAATTAATTAACTAAGATTAAAAATTAAAGAATACATAAAGATTAGAAATTAAAGAATAAATAATTTTAATAGTAATGATAAAAAACTAATGCTGAAATTAGTATTAAAAAAACCTCACCAAGCAACCATTTCACGAAAAAAAATAATAAGTACTCAAAATAAATTAAATTGCTCTCAAAAAAATTATAAAAATAAATGTTGCAATAGCTAGAAATTTGCCTAAGTTTATTTATTATACCATGTTGTGAATTTATGAAATGTAGTGAATTTTTTTAGAATTTATTTTATTAATTTCTAAGATGTGATGAATTCATGTTATATTTATATATATATGCTTTTATAAATATTTTTAATTGTATATTTGGACTTTGTAAAATGTACAGTAGAAAAATATAGTTAATTATAGAGATCTCTTAATAATGCATTGAAAATGACTAATATTTATAGACTTAACCATAGAATCCCATTTGGTGTTCTTCTCATTGGATGATGAGAGAATAATAAATTTTCCAAAATAGACAGTTTAGAGATTTTATTATCTAATAAAATTTGCTGCATGCATTCTGATTCATACTCTATAAATGATTTTTCAGTTATCATCTTTTATATGTTCTCCTAATGCATATTGGAAAATGTACTATTTGACATTTTTTATTACGGTGTATTAGGAGAATTTTAGGAAGATGCTTCCAAAATTTTAGAAGTAGTATGAATACATAATGTTTTAGTATATGGTTATATAGAAATAAATTTCTAAATGAGTTAGGTTCTCACCTTATAGATAAGGAGAAATAAGAGGAATAGAATTAGATATTGCAAACTTAAAATAACAACCAACAAATGTAATTTATCTTATTATCTATATTTGTGAATTCAATCCGTTTCAGTTTTTTTTAGGAAGTAATAATGAGATTGGATATGAATTAGATGTATGCTAAGCTTAAGGATGGTTTATTAAGGTCAGAATTCTTAGTTGGTATAAACCATTTCCTTTATTTTGCCACATCTCAACCTGAATTTATGGATAAAAATGAAATTAGAGTCCATATAATCATAAAAAGAATTGGAATCGCAGTTTTTTAGAACCATATACAGTTATGTTGCATCTTGCACAAAGGGTTTTGTTCTAGATTATTACAAATGGTATATGAATGGCGAAGTAATTAAAATATCATCATCGTCTCTCCACTATATTCTAAAATAATCTAGTTGTGCTTAGTTTAATTAATTCTAGAATGTTGTAGTTAATTAATACTATATTCTTCCAAAGATAAATAAATGAACATATATATAAGAAGAGAAATATCTAAATGCTATCTAAATGCTAAGTATCGACTTAGGCAAGCATATGAATAGGCTTATGGCCTTTGTAGGTGTACATACAAGAAAGAAAAAGTAAGAAAGGAGAGTGAATTGAGTAGGTGCCAAAGTGAGGGAAATTAGAGTGTATGTGAGTGTAGCATATTAAAGTGTGAGGTGTTGTGAGAGACAAAAGTTTATATTAATAAAATAATTTTTTTAGTCCACCAATATATTTTGTTTGGGTCTACTTTATTTTTTAACATTTTGTGATATACAACCATATGTTTACTGAATTGCTTAGCCAAATTTCTGTTTTCTATTTTATATTTTTATGAAAAATGAACATGTTTTTTTTTTCTTCTTTTTCTATTTTTATGAGTTGTTTGGTTTTTTTATTTTTTTATTTATATGTAATTTTTAGATATATTTTTAATATATGTAATGTTTGGATATATTTTTAATATTATATGTAATATTTATATGTCACTGCAATCTCTTTTTTGGTACATTGGAAGCCAATAGGCTGAAATAGACTACATAACAGGGGATAGCCCCTCCTTTTAACATCTCTCACCAAATTGGTGATAACTCTTTGTGGTTTGGAAGATCCGAACCTGAGACCTCTCATTTTTCACATCCTTAAAGGAGATGAAAAGATTAATCAAACAATACCTTATTGGTCTGGTTAGGGATATATTAGGCAATAAAGCTTTTACTTTTAGAATAACAAATCATTTGACACAGTTGTTACACTATTTTGCTAAACTGCTTTTACTTTATTTACATAAGGAAAACAATATAGGCCCAATTTATGTGTTAACTTTTAAAGAGTTACTGCAATAAACAAGCACTCTTGAGAGCTTTTTGTGCATTATATATGTTAAGAATAACACACATGTATATAGACACAATAGTTAGAATATAACCCATATATATTGTTAGTATAGTATGCTCAAGAGCCATACCAATAAGATGTATTTATAAATATTAATCTCTAAATGGCATAAAATACATTTTTCATATATGGAACTTGTTCATTACTTAGAATATAGTCCTTAGGTTACTTGTTAGATGAGCTATTCTTAAGTGTTCAGGATATGATGATAGTTCGATCTAGAACAAGTACTCTAAATGTGTTCATGATCATATGATTTTTGCTTGGACTACACTAGTTCATAAGATAATCACCTCTATTTGTCTTCCTAGATTAATACGTGATAATAATATGAAGTGGTGAATCTTATGCTATTTGACATATGATGCTAAGACATATATGTGGACACTTATAGGATAAGTAGGTAGAACCATGTCATTGGATAATAACTTTATGGGATTTTACTGTTTGTCAATAAGTAATCATCTAGATTATAATGGTGCATATAATCGCTAGACTTGAGGTGACACGGTTATCTTGTGTATAGGTAGTTATAGTTTATTGCTACTAATAATGCCCATGCTAACCATTCAAGGGTATATACAACATGTGATGGTTATAGCTAGTTGTACATACAGATAGGTGATCTACCGAGATGGACTCTTGGCCTAGGTGTAATAGATATATTTGGATGAGTTCTTAGTTGAAATCTAACTAATCAAGAACTAGAAACAAAATGAGTCATATGATCAAGGTAAAAAAGTGTTTGATATTTCCATGATTCTAAATGAGATCCGGACCTTTTCATGAATAGATTTTAGTGTATGGTAATTATAATCAATATTATATTGAATGTTGATAACTGTTCATTACATTCATTTATAATTAGGTAATTGACATATCTAATGCTAAGGGTCATTCATGATTTATGATTTATGGGAACTAAAAGAAATAAGGATTTTCTTTAAGTGGAAAAGATATGTTTTTATAATATTGATTGCCAATATTATATTCCATTGCTAATTAGACATGAACCTAAAAAATACACATAAAAGGGTGCTAACCGATTAAGAGCATATTATCTTAATTGAAGATTAAAATGTTTAACTGATTGATTAAGATAATTAGATATAGCTTGTAATAAAGATTACACAGTCCTTAGCATGACTCAAAGATAAGTTCATTAAAATAGAGTTTATCAATTTAGTCCTAACTATATATGACATTAGTGGAAAAAGGATAAAATTGAAAGACTTTATTATGCTGTAAAATGGCATAAGTGAGATATAGGAATTAAGAAATTCCTCAATCCTAAATTTAAGGGTCTAGAATCCTAAACGCCACTCATTCTCCCTCTACTTAAGTTTGACTAGTATGTGTTTGCTTAACTTGAATATGTATCTAGACACATGTCAAGTTTAGTCTAACTCTTCTTAGTAGGACACATATCTTAAGCATATGAATCTACGACTAATTACATGCACACACAATGTTAATGGGAAATGTAGAGAAGGTCGCTTATTCCAATTTTACTACTCTTACTAAGTGAGAGTAATATGCCTTAGAGAAATGAGAGTGTTAGAATAGAAAAGAAAAGTTCATCTTCTTCTCCTATACTTCTTCTTTCTCACTTGTTCTGCAAGAAGAGTCTTGTACATGATTAACAATGACACTAATAGTAATTCCCTACACAAGCTCAAGGACACTTAAGGAAGGCTTGGTTTGTTTCGGTTAAAAGAGAGACAACTATATAGCAACCCAAGTTCCCTTAGCAAAGCTTGATCGTGCCGTACACGATGGACTGACTAGATGCAGTTTGTTTGTGGTGTTCCATATCAAGATGGTCATCGTCATCTATGTGTGACAAGAGGTAAAATGTTTACCTCATATCCTCTAGGTCAATGCGTGTTGTATTTTGAGCCTTTTTGATTGAATCCTACTTGGATATGAATGGAAATGTGCCCACCACCATTCAGTAATAATTTCCTTCTTATATTAGTTCAATCAAAACTTAGAAAGATGTTTAATAAAAGAATAAATTGGAAATTCTTAGTAAAGATATTGAAGAAAGCTGAGTCTATACCTAACCACAAATAAAACTCCAAATGCCACTAATTATAGATAGCCACTGCATGAAAAAAAAAAAAAAAAAAAAAAAGAAAGGGTCAATCCTTGAGTACCATATCCACCCTCCTAAATTTATTTAAGAAAGTAAGGACTAATTAAGTCTGCAACTTCAAGAAACCCAACATTGTCCCTACTACCACCAAATATCTTCTTCAGCTTCTCATCATAAATTATAACCTTCATGTCATTAGAGTCCTAAAATGGCAAGGAGCAAAATTAGCTCAAATTAATGGCAACAATATAGGCATGGCCAACACTATTATTCATTTCATTTCAATAATTTGATATAGAAAATGTAAAAGAAAAGAAATACTAAATTTTTTCAACATAATAATACAATGAAAAATATGATGCTATACCAAGAACACCTAATTTCTTATAATTTCTAAGTGAATCCAAGTAAATTATGAGGTCCTCAAGCCTTGAACCTCCATTGAACAATGCACTCAGAGCTCCATCGGCATCTACTTAGTCAATTTATTCCAGAGATTACTCAACTTGGTATATAAGCGGGACATACAGCAAGAGCAACTAACTATTTTCCTAACTAGGTTATGCATTTGGCCCCGACTTTATACATTGGCCATGACCATAAATGTTTGTGACTGTTGTTCATTTTTTTTTAAGGATATTTCATTTTAAAAAAAAATTAAAAATATATTTATATATACCCTAATATCATTTGAAATTTAAAGTTATAATATTTTAAATAAAAAAATACATACCAATTAGGTATTGATTTAATTGGTCTTTTCATCTTTTTTAAGGTTATGAAAAGTGAGTTTTAAACTATATGAATGATTTTCAAAAATTTTATTTTAAAAAAAAATTATATATATTGATAGACTTTTATAGATATTAATAAAGTTTCATTGATTTTTAATATCTATTTTATATAATGATAGACAAATGAAAAATTTCTCGGCAGTTATAAAGAAATTAGTGGCCATAGCTATACCTTTAATTTACTGTTTACATTTTTCATCTACTTTTTTTTAATAGTTTGCTCAAAAAATGGAAATTTCAAGAGTGGAGTAGCTAAGCAGCAATGAAAGATGTTGTAATTCTCACATTTTCTAGTGCAACTGGGTTGCGTTTGGTTGGCACGCAGAAACTGAAGAGGACAATACTAAAATACTTAATCTAGTATTTGGCAAGTATTTAGTATCAATTTGAATTCTCTTCATATAGAGAGGACAAGCTTGTCCCTCTTTATAAATTGAAATTTAGTACTCTATTTACAAAACTATTTTCACATAAATACAAACTTATATTTTTTAGTTTTATTTTTAACTTATTTTTTTAGTATTATTTCCTTTTTAATATTTTTTATGAATTTTTTTATTATAATTATGTAGAATGAATAATTTTTTTTCTTTCTAAATAACTCTTCGTAAAGATCATTTGCTAAATATAAAATGAAAATGTTTTTTTAATAGGCTTGCAAAATTCATTTTTTTTTAAATATCTTAATCCAAATAATAGAATAAATATGTATATTTTATTTTTTAATTTTTTATTTAATGAGTATTAATCAATTTTTTATTTTTATATTTTATTTCTAATTTCTTATAATTATTTATATTTTATTTAAAATATTATGTTTGATAATAAATATTTGATATTTTTATAATTTAATGTGTTTATTCATTAAATAGTATATATAAATATTTAATACATTAAAATATTTTGATTTTTAGCACTTTTAAATATTTATTAGACTATTTTTTATTAAAAATTTAAATATTTAGTTCATAAGGGCATTATTGTCATCTTTATAATATGTCTAGTCCTAATTTCAGTTGTTTCAAACACTAAACAAGATAAAATTTATTTTGTCTTGTATTGTGATGTTCTGTCTTGTCCAATTTTTAGTTATTTTGTCCTTCCAACTAAACGCACCCCTAAATGATAGGTGTCTTTTTAAATTATGTATTCAATTAAAAAAGAAAAAAAGGAGAACATTTTAAATTTTGTTTATATTAGTTTTCATAAAGATTAATTTAGTTTAAAAAATTAATTGTATTTAGGCAGCCACCCGTTGCTTTATTTTTATTAACTATGGATTTATATGTT
This sequence comes from Reutealis trisperma, assembly GCA_947687605.1. Classification (NCBI taxonomy): domain Eukaryota; kingdom Viridiplantae; phylum Streptophyta; class Magnoliopsida; order Malpighiales; family Euphorbiaceae; genus Reutealis; species Reutealis trisperma. Next base: position 108,026 of record CANTUT010000606.1, read on the forward strand.
GTGCGTAAGCTTTTTTTCTTTTTTGAAGACTTAAAAAAAAAAAAAGTCAGTTAAAATCTTCAGGAGAAGCAAAAGAGAATTGTGGAGATTTTTTATTCATACCATACATAAACGTATTATTTGATAGGCCATAATAATATATAATGTAATGTAATTAAAAGTATTTTTAATGTAAATTTATATTAAAAATGTATTTGATTACATTACATTATATTCTATTACGACTTATTAAACGGGCTCAAAAAGTCAGTGAAGGTATACAAAAATCTATTATTTATAAAAATTAGTAATTTTGTTGAATATTTGTTAACTTTTACAAACTTATTTAATACCCCTAATTTTTATAGATATTTTTAAAATTTTTCAAAATCGTTATTAAATGCTCCCTTACTAGTGTATTTATATTGGACATTTCCCTCTTAAAATCTAATGAGATCGACTCATCTTAACTTCCTCATCTCAACTTCATGCACATCTTTTGTTCTTTTAGTTTTATGCATGTGATTTTCAGATAAACTAAAAAATTAATTATTCTAAAAATTAATTTTGTCATATGAGAAATATAAATTTATTATATTAACATATGTATTTATTAATTAAATAAAAAATAATAAAAGTTGATCAATGTCTATAAAAGTTCATAAATGTCTATAAAAGTATTTTAAAATAAAATTTATGAAAATTATTGATAAATTCATAAACTCTATAAAAATTATTAAAAATTTACAAATTTTATAAAAGTCATTCATTTAGAAAAAATTATAAATGTCTTTAAAAATTTTAATTGAATATACTCCCATAAGTATGATGGGCCAGAAAAAATAAGCTATTATATCAAATTATTTCAATGATTTACGATCTATCTACCCTCTAATTTATCTTGTTTTATAGTAGTAAATTAAGCCAAACTAATATAATATATCTAATCCCAAAACATAAAGAATAATTGGCATAATTGATTGACACATCATTTTAATAGAAAATTTCAATTCAGTTGATTTCAAATGACTTAATTACTATTTAATAAGTAAGCAAAAGATTCAAATTTTACTTAAAAGAAAAAAAAATGTTAAAATCGACATTTAAACTCTATTTGGTATTGCGTTTGAAAAAAACGTTTTTCAACAAAAAATTTTATATTTTTTTTTAGAAATAGATTTAAAAAAACAGTTTATAAAAAATAATAAAAATTAATCAATAAAATAAAAAAAATTTAAAAGCACTTTTTTAACTTATAACAGTAATTTCAAATATATTTTTAGAAGACAATAAACATGCAATTAAACGTTAAATACTTAAAAAACAATATAGTAGGAGTGTGAGAATAATTTGAAGTAATAGGAACAGTTTCACTCCAGAGTTTAATCTAAATAGTTGAATAAATTTTATTTTAAATGTAATAATAATAATGATAATAATAATTTACATATAAATATCAAAATTACCTTTTAATATAAAATTTACTATTTTATATATATATATATATATATATATATATATATAGCAAGATAGAAATAAAGATAGCCGTGCAAAGTAAGGGCAAACATCCAAGTGAGAAGCAATTGTACGTAATTACTTGGTCCTAATTCTACTTCAAACAAATTGGAGAAGCTCAATTTTCAACACCACTTAAATTAATTGGAGTTTCGTCATCCAGAGTATAGTTAATTATTTGATTAATCAAATCTACTCTCTAACACCCATTCACTGAATAGACCAATTATTTGGCCCTTATCGTGTATCCCTTAATTATTTGGCCCCCCAACTTTAGAGTAGCAAATTGAATGGGTTGATCGGACTCTAATAATTTTGAGTGTCATTTTCCAAAGCAAGTTTGGACTGAATTAATTTAAATTGTGAATAAATTAAATTATGCATCGAATTTACTCTCATAAAAAAATTTCTGATTAATTTAAAAAATTTAAGACAAATTAAATAGTCACTTATAATGTTGAATTTTTCTAAAACATATCAATTTAACGTTATACATTTTTTTAATTTATATTGAATCAATTTGATAAATTTATATTTAATAACGTTCAAATTAAGCGAGTTGATGTGTGAATTGACTCTCAGTAAATTTAAATAATTCAAATTCACATTATTTTGGGTTTCATGCTATTTGATGTGAGTTGAGAATCAAATTAGGGAATTATATCACAACTTATACTTTAAAAATGAAAATGTCTTAAGAAATTGCCGCCACTCACTACAACGAAATTATCAGTGAAATTTTTATTTGCAACTCAATTTTGCTGTTAAAAACTAATACTATACAGCAGTATTATGAAAAGTTGCTATCAAAAAGTTTACCACATAATATTAATATGAAAAGTTGCTATCAAATGATAGAAATATTTATTTACATATTATCATTTGGAGAAATTTTTAGGTAGACTGAGTGTATCGCGTCACTCATAAATTAATCAATAAAAATATAACACGTTAATTAATGATGTCAAATTAATCATAAACTAATTTAATAAAAATAAACTACATCCATTAATGAGTGCTTAGTATTATTAATTGAGTTATCATGTTCAATTTTTTTTTTTTGATAGTTTAGTCTATAAATGACGTAGTAGACACAGTCTAACTAAAAATTTCTCCAAAAAATAATATGTAAATAAATATTTTTATATTTCCTTTTCCTTTTCAGTATTGGAAAAGATAAATTATTTTCTAGTAAGACTTGAAACATATGGCTGACATGGGCACCTAATGATCCGTCCTAAAATCAAGGAAGTCTACTCCAATATAAATAAGAAAAAGAGCTTGTTATATTCCTTAATTTTGGGAGATCAAGATGGACAGCGAAGAAGTACACCTCTAGTCTAATTTGGATCTAATACGATGCGAGGTATACATCTAATGCCATCATAATGAATTAACTCATATTATTACAGTAATTTCATAGCTTTTCCACTGAAATTCTGACTTAAACATCAGAGCGAATTCATCAAAAAAATTATTTTATTGTTGTAAGTCTAAAAATTAGATGGCTCAACTAGTTAACAGTCGATCAAAGGTGAACAATGCCACAAGTTTATAATTGCTGCCAATTACAGATCTAATCAACTTACATTTTTATTGCCACTTGGAATTTCAGGCATTTATTCTGACAAGCCAAGACCACGAGACCATTAGCCCAAAAATAACATTCCATATATAATTGTACATAGTAGCAACTTATACAATCTTGGTTGTCGTCGGCTTGCTGTGCTTGGTCTTCCTCCAATTGGTAGCCTACCCATTCAAATGACAGTTGCAAGACTTCTGACGAAATCAACATTGGAGGATCAAAACAGAGATTCTCAAGTCTACAATCAGAAGCTCGTCAAGCTATTAAATAAAACACAGGCAACTCTTCCTGGGACTAAAATTATCTATACTGAGATATATGACACAATAATGGACATGATTACTCATCCACAAAAATATGGTAATTAAGTTTAATATATATAATATTATATTTTTATATAATATGTTATATTATATTTTTCTTTATATATATATATATATATATATATATATATATATATATATATATATATATATATATATATAATTAATATATAATATAAGCATCAAAAATAAAAATATGAAATTCAATTGAATCTCATATTTTAAATTGTTTCCATCTAAATATAAGAATTCATTTCTAAATAAATTATACTTTTAATTCATTTATAAATTAATCTTATATTTCTAATTCATTCATTTCAAACATGCTGTAAGAGTCCAATTATATAAATGTTTATCTGAAAATTATACTTTTACTTAATTTTTTTTTTACATATATTTCTTGAAAAAATATACACACTTTGGCCATCACAATTTTTAAAGTTATATTTCTTTTATACGTATTTTATTTTAAAAGTGAGCATTTGGTTCTAAAATTATATATAACTATATCACACTATAATTTGAATATATTCGAAGATTATTATAGTTTTTATTTATTATAGTTTGGGAAAATTCATGCATTTATTAAGTTTATATACTAATTTAATAAGATAAAAACATTAAAAAAAAAAGTATCAGATTCTGCTAAAAAAAGGGGTAGCAGTATCTGCTAAAAAAAAGGTATCAGTATTAAAAAAAAAAAAAAAAAAAGGAATATCAGTATTTTTTTTAATTGGGAAAAAAAATAAAAGAGTTATATTAACTAAAATATATATCTGATCACTTATTAATTTTTAGATGTACAAGATAAGCCTGTATACTTAATATAGGTAAGAATTTTTCTATAGTTCGTGTTACATTTTACATTTTAAATTTTAGTTCTAATTCGTTACTGATTTAATTATTAATTATATCTTAAAAACTTTAAAGTTAAATTGGGCTAATAATGTCTATATGTTATAAATATTACAGGCTTTAGTGAAACAAAGAAAGGGTGCTGTGGAAGTGGGCAATCTGAAACGTTTCTGCTATGCAAACCATTGACTCCACCATGTAAAGATCCTTCTAAGTTCCTATTTTGGGATATGATTCATCCAACTTCAATGGCCTATAAATTCTACTTCACTAATTATTTTTTGAAGATTGTTCTGCCTAAGTTCTTGTAGAATTATACCCCTACAGCAGCTGCATCTGTAATTCTGAAAAAATAAAGTTCAAGTATAATCAAAATTTTTTTTTTTAATGCTTAACCGAATAAGATTATAATTTTTGTTAATTTAATTTAACAATTGATTAATTATTTAATTTGGAATTTGATTTAAAAATATTTAAAAAAAGGAAATTTAATGCATAAATATTTAATTTAAAAAAATTATTTTAACAATTGATTAATTAGGACAGTATACAAATTAAATAGTTTTATAATCATTCATCCTTATTTTTAGATAATTTTTTTAAATGTTATTGATATTTGCATAAAAAACAATTTAGGCCTCATAACTAAAAAAATACTCTTTCATTAAACCAAAAAATAATTTAGAAACAATATTGTATAGTATTGAAATTCAATAATTAATTAATGTGTAATCAAAATTAAAAAAAAAAAAAACTTAAGGACTTAAATCTTATGAAAAAATTATATATGTAAATTTGATTATTACTTAATTTTTCACAATTTTTTTACTTATATAATTTGATTCATATGGTAAGAAATATGTTCCATTCACCTTCATTTTACTTTCATCATGAGAAAAATATACATATTGTGAAACTAAATATGGAAAAAATAAAATAAAATGTAGACATGTAATAATAAAATTTTTCAAAATTTTAGGGACTAAAGTAATTTATGGATAAAATAAAAAATTCCAAAAAAATTTGGATCTAAAATGAAAAATATTTATGAATAAAGTAAAATATATATATATATATATATATATATATATATATATATATATATATATATATATATATATATATATATATATATATATATATATATATATCACAAGAAAAAATTTTGAAATTTTGGAATTAGAAGAAGAATCATTTGTAAATGGCCTAAAAAATATATATATAGAATTAAAATATTTTAGAAAGTTTGTGGGGGACAAAAAAGAAAATCAAAAGTTCATAAGCTAAAAATAGAAATTATTTGTAAGTGAGACAAAAAGAAAAAGTATATATAGAAATAAAAATTTTTAGTAAGAAGTGTGTCATCCATAAATAAAATGTATAAGGGTGTGATTCATAAATAAAATGTATAAATAAGAAATAATGAGAAAAGAAACTTATACTTTGGAATAAAATATTCTAATAACCTCCATCAGACCTTAAAATTTTGAACATTTAGGAGATCTCAAGTTTAAGACTGAGTCATATTTGGATCAACCACAATCATTAAAAAGTATCAAACTAGAAACACAACCAGACCAAGGTTTTATGTGGAAAAGCAAACACTGGAGAGAGAAAATGAGTCAGATTAAAATTTTGAAGAGAAAATAGGCAACTAATTATGATGTGCTCTTGTTATATGTAAGCCCTGATCAATGTCTTGTTTAAGCTCTAAACTTATCTTTTTAATTTTTGTAAATATCCACATAAATTGCATTTTTTAATGACTCCCATAATTATACCAAAAACTAAGATGAGCCCAAGAACTCTAAGAAATAGGTCTTAAGATGTCCAGATGGCCAAACCCATGTAAGCATCAACAACTAGGCCTAAGGCCACTTCGTGCCTAGTCTCTATTCTCATCCAAGCACTAGGCACTTTGCTCCAACACTACCTGTCCTTGCCAACAGATGATCCAACTTAGCCTATAAAGAAAATGATCCAACTTAGCCTATAAAGAAAATCACCATTAACAACTCCTTGCAAGCTTGCTTTACACCCAATCCTTACCACCTCTAGAAAATAGGGCATTGTAACCTCAATGCAAGACTCTATAACTCCTACAAAAGATTTAACATTATCCTATCTGGCCATAGAATTAGGGGTGGGCATAAATTGAATTAGACCAAAATTTTGAACTTAACTGAACTGAATTTCAAATATGAAACTGTTTATTTAAGTAGTGTGGGGCTATTTGGTTATAAAGTTAAAAAATTTTGGTAAATAGAAATCGGTTCAGTTTTAGAAATTATTTAACCAAACCGACCAATTTTCTGAAATTGTGTTTTCCCCTTAACCCTAGCATAAAATGCAGCCGTTTTGGGATCATACATAAGCATTATAAACTGATAACCTAACCCTTATTTTTGTTCAAGCTATCTCTCTCTAGAATCTTCCCCTCTTTCTCTACTCTCATTTCTCTATGAAAACCTCCCATTTTCCAGAGACTTCCTTTCTTCCTCACATTAAAATGTTGAAACCCCTCATTTTCAGAGCATTTCTCTCTAAAATCCTCTAGTTTTTCTAGAGAAATATTTTCTCCTTTCCTCTGAAATCCTCTCGCTTTTTGAAAACTCTCATCTCATTTGAGTTTCTGGAGAAATCTTTCTCCTTTCCTTTGAAATCCTCTCACTTTTGGAGAAATATCATCTCGTTTCTTCAGAAATGTCCTTTCATCTCATTCTCTCTAAAACCCTAAATGTTTCTCTCTATTTTTAGTGGAAGTTTGAAATCTTATTTTCATTTATATTTTCTAGTGGAAGCTCTGAAACATAGAACCTCTAAACCTTCGATTACCATTCCATTCCTTTTCTTTGATTTACAAACCTATCTTCTTTCTGAGTCTTTGTATGCATAAATGATGATTTTCAAGTAAATCTCTTGTCCTTTTTTAATTTATTTTTGTTTTTAAGTTTTCTGTTGAATTTTTTTTTAGGTTACTAACAATCTATGATATTTTCTTCAATGTATGCAAGGATCAAGCTCTCTTATGCTATATTCTCTTATGATCTGGTCAAAAAAGCAAAAAAAAAAAAAGGTAAAAATCCACTACTTGTTCAGTCTTTCTTACATTTTCAAAGATTATTTTGATGATTTACTTTGATTTCATATTTTCAGTGACGATCTGTTACTATTTATCCTTCACATGCAATGATCTTAATATATCTGGTGGAAGCTTTAATCAACAGAGTATTGAAATATGATCTCGAAAATCATGTGAGATTTTGAATCAAATTTTTCCAATTTTACATTTAGGGAATTAGGGTTTTGTTAATTTGGGTGTTTTTCAAAGAAAAATTAATTTTTTATTAAACATAAAAATTTTATTAATTGATAATATTCTGATACTCTAAATTTTAAAAATACTTTTATTTAAAAGTTATTTTAAAGTAACACATTTATTTTCTGTAAATTACTAATTTATTTTTTTAGTTTATTTATTTAATATTTATTAATTACTTTTTTAATTTATAATTATTTAATTATAATTATTAATTACTTTTTAATTTTTAGTTAAACCTATTTAGTTATTTAATTATTTGTAATACTAATGTTTATCAAGTCTAAGTGCTTCTAAAATTCAAACGCATACTGGAGGGTGTAAAATTAAGAGTTCACACCAGTATTATGGAACAACAGTCTAAAATGGCTTTGATTAAACTTTTGGATGAGAGTAAAGTAGTTTCAGTTTCAATTGTTGGGAATTACGAGGTGGAAATTACTAGGATACAACATGATTCAAGAATGGTGAGTGCTGGTGATTTGTTTGTGTGTTTTATGGGGAGAAGAACAAATGGACTTCTTTATTTAAGTGAGGCTGACAAGAGAGGAGTTGTTGTGTTGTGGCTAATAAGGAGAGGAAGAAAGAGAAGTAAGGTGCTATTGTAGTTATGGGATTTAGAGTTTATAATTCTGGAGAAAAAATTAGGAAAGAATCTGAAGCAGAAAGAGAGAGCAGAGATGAGAGGAAGAAAGAGAAAACAAATATACAATAATAAAACAACTGGCTATTTAATATATATTTTAGGACTATTTTCTTCCACGTGAACTGAATTCCATAATTTCCAGTTTGAGGGGACGTTATCTAAAGGGGTACCATGTTTGATTTTGAAAATGGTAGGGGTATAATTGAGATCCAAAAACAAAAAAGTGTTGATCTGCACTTTTTGTTATACCATAAGAGAATATTTGAACCTTATCCTTAGTTTTCTAAATAAATAGGCATTAGACCATAAGAATTAAAATGCAAGCATAGTAGTATATCTACTCACTTTAGCCAAAAGAATCTTATATAGATCATTTTAAGGACTCCTCATAATGTAAACAATGATGGCTATAATCTCCACATCTATCCTCTTCTTGCCTTTCAATAGGAACTCTTCACAAAAACATATATATATATATATATATATATATATATATATATATATATATATATATATATATATATATATATATATATATATATATATATATATATATATATATATCAATGACTAGGTTAACTCATGCTCTTAAACATTATACACATGCTAGTCTTATGATTCCTAATCTTATTTCCTCCCCAAATATAGACTTATAACAAGAAATGAGAAGAAATGGAAAAGAAACTCAAACCCTAAACTACCTCTTCAATAAATGCTTCAACAATGGAGTTAATTAATGAATCCTTGATTTCCCAATCCACTTAAATGATATTGTTCAAGCTTTAAATGAAGTCCTTTAACATTTAATAGGAATGGATTTGGTGTTTTTGTAGAGGATTTAGGTTTAGGATACAACAAATGGCTTAAATGAACTGATATTGGGCTTAATTTGCTTTAAATGGCCCGCTAGATCTACACAGATCAACACGATGAATGCGTGTTCATTCTTCTTAACTAAACATTCATGTTCAAATCCCAAATTCTAGTTGCTCACATAGAAGCTAACCAAATGAGTGTTCAATAAGATAAACGAGCATTTATGAGTATGAATGGGTCCTCACTCATCAAAACCTATTACAACTTGTAGTAGCAGATTGGTAGTAGTAGTTACTTGATCATTTTTATGAGTTGCTACTATTATTTGTAATAATAATACTACTAGTAGTAGTTGTAGTAGCAAGCAACCATAAGAGTAGGATTTGAGGTCCCACAATACAAGGCAAGTCCTCATACATAGGTTTGCGATTTATCCTTTCCTCATGCATACATCATATCTCATCATTAAAATGGCTCATATATCAGCTTAGATTCAACTTGTGGAACTCATCAGGGACTTTTTTTTTTTTGGTACATTGGAAGCCAATAGGCTGAAATAGACTACATAACAAGGGATAGCCCCTCCTTTTAACATCTCTCACCAAATTGGTGATAACTCTTTGTGGTTTGGAAGATCCGAACCTGAGACCTCTCATTTTTCACATCCTTAAAGGAGATGAAAAGATTAATCAAACAATACCTTATTGGTCTGGTTAGGGATATATTAGGCAATAAAGCTTTTACTTTTAGAATAACAAATCATTTGACACAGTTGTTACACTATTTTGCTAAACTGCTTTTACTTTATTTACATAAGGAAAACAATATAGGCCCAATTTATGTGTTAACTTTTAAAGAGTTACTGCAATAAACAAGCACTCTTGAGAGCTTTTTGTGCATTATATATGTTAAGAATAACACACATGTATATAGACACAATAGTTAGAATATAACCCATATATATTGTTAGTATAGTATGCTCAAGAGCCATACCAATAAGATGTATTTATAAATATTAATCTCTAAATGGCATAAAATACATTTTTCATATATGGAACTTGTTCATTACTTAGAATATAGTCCTTAGGTTACTTGTTAGATGAGCTATTCTTAAGTGTTCAGGATATGATGATAGTTCGATCTAGAACAAGTACTCTAAATGTGTTCATGATCATATGATTTTTGCTTGGACTACACTAGTTCATAAGATAATCACCTCTATTTGTCTTCCTAGATTAATACGTGATAATAATATGAAGTGGTGAATCTTATGCTATTTGACATATGATGCTAAGACATATATGTGGACACTTATAGGATAAGTAGGTAGAACCATGTCATTGGATAATAACTTTATGGGATTTTACTGTTTGTCAATAAGTAATCATCTAGATTATAATGGTGCATATAATCGCTAGACTTGAGGTGACACGGTTATCTTGTGTATAGGTAGTTATAGTTTATTGCTACTAATAATGCCCATGCTAACCATTCAAGGGTATATACAACATGTGATGGTTATAGCTAGTTGTACATACAGATAGGTGATCTACCGAGATGGACTCTTGGCCTAGGTGTAATAGATATATTTGGATGAGTTCTTAGTTGAAATCTAACTAATCAAGAACTAGAAACAAAATGAGTCATATGATCAAGGTAAAAAAGTGTTTGATATTTCCATGATTCTAAATGAGATCCGGACCTTTTCATGAATAGATTTTAGTGTATGGTAATTATAATCAATATTATATTGAATGTTGATAACTGTTCATTACATTCATTTATAATTAGGTAATTGACATATCTAATGCTAAGGGTCATTCATGATTTATGATTTATGGGAACTAAAAGAAATAAGGATTTTCTTTAAGTGGAAAAGATATGTTTTTATAATATTGATTGTCAATATTATATTCCATTGCTAATTAGACATGAACCTAAAAAATACACATAAAAGGGTGCTAACCGATTAAGAGCATATTATCTTAATTGAAGATTAAAATGTTTAACTGATTGATTAAGATAATTAGATATAGCTTGTAATAAAGATTACACAGTCCTTAGCATGACTAAAAGATAAGTTCATTAAAATAGAGTTTATCAATTTAGTCCTAACTATATATGACATTAGTGGAAAAAGGATAAAATTGAAAGACTTTATTATGCTGTAAAATGGCATAAGTGAGATATAGGAATTAAGAAATTCCTCAATCCTAAATTTAAGGGTCTAGAATCCTAAACGCCACTCATTCTCCCTCTACTTAAGTTTGACTAGTATGTGTTTGCTTAACTTGAATATGTATCTAGACACATGTCAAGTTTAGTCTAACTCTTATTAGTAGGACACATATCTTAAGCATATGAATCTACGACTAATTACATGCACACACAATGTTAATGGGGAATGTAGAGAAGGTCGCTTATTCCGATTTTACTACTCTTACCAAGTGAGAGTAATATGCCTTAGAGAAATGAGAGTGTTAGAATAGAAAAGAAAAGTTCATCTTCTTCTCCTATACTTCTTCTTTCTCACTTGTTCTCCAAGAAGGGTCTTGTACATGATTAAAAATGACACTAACAATAATTCCCTACACAATCTTAAGGACACTTAAGAAAGGCTTGGTTTGTTTCAGTTAAAAGAGAGACAACTATATAGCAACCCAAGTTCCCTTAGCAAAGCTTGATCATGCCATAAACGTTGGACTGACTAGAGGCACTTTGTTTGTGGTGCTCAGTATCAAGACGGTTATCATCATCTATGTGCTACAAGAGGTAGAATGTTTACCTCACACCCTCTAGGTCAATGCGTGTTGTATTTTGAGCCTTTTTTATTGAATCATACTTGGAAATGAATGGAAATGTGCCTACCACCACGAAATTATTTTTCTCGTTGTCCGCTATGCCGTTTCCATTCAGTAATAATTTCCTTCATATGTTAATTCAACCAAAACTTAGAAAGATGTTTAATAAAAGAATAAATTGGAAATTCTTAGTAGAGATATTTAAGAAAGCTGACTCTATACCTAACCACTAATAAAACTCCAAATGACACTAATTATAGATAACCACTGCACAAAAAAAAAAAAAAAAGGGTCGATCCTTGAGTCTCATATCCACCCTCCTAAATTTATTTAAGAAAGTAAGGACTAATTAAGCCTGCAACTTCAAGAAACCCAACATTGTCCCTACTGCCACCAAATATCTTCTTTAGATTCTCATCAGAAATTATAACCTTCATGTCATTAGAGTTCTAAAATGAAAAGGAACAAAATTAGCTCAAACTAATGGCAACAATATAGGCATGGCCAATACTATTATTCATTTCATTTCAATAATTTGATATGGAAAATGTGAAAGAAAAGAAATACTAGATTTTTTCAACACAATGATACAATGAGAAATATGATGCTATACCAAGAACACCTAATTTCTTATAATTTCTAAGTGAATCCAAGTAAATCATGAGGTCCTCAAGCCTTGAACCTCCATTGAATAATGCACTCACAGCTCCATCGGCATCTACCCAGTCAGTTTATTCCAGAGATTACTCAACTTGGTATATAAGCGAGACATACACCAAGAGCAACTAACTATTTTCCTAACTAGGTTATTCATTTGGCCCCGACTTTATACATTGGCCATGACCATAAATGTTTGTGATTGTTGTTCATTTTTTTTAAGGATATTTCATTTTAAAAACAAATTAAAAATATATTTATATGTACCCTAATATCATTTGAAATTTAAAGTTATAATATTTTAAATAACAAAATACATACCAATTAGGCATGTTTTAATTAGTCTTTTTATCCTTTTTAAGGATATGAAAAGTGAGTTTTAAATTATATGAATGATTTTTAAAAATTTTATTTTAAAAAAATTTTATATATATTGATAGACTTTTATAGATATTAATAAAGTTTCGTTGATTTCTAATATCTATTTTATATAATGATAGACAAATGAAAATTTTCTTGGTAGTTAGAAAGAAATTAGTGGCCATAGCCATGCCTTTAATTTACTGTTTACAATGTTCATTTACTTTTTTTTAATAGTTTGCTCAAAAAAATGGAAATTTCATAAGTGGAGTAGCTAAGCAGCCATGAAAGATGTTGTACATCTCATATTTTCTAGTACAACTGGATTGCATTTGGTTGGTACATAAGAACTGAACAAGACAATACTAAAATAATTAGTCTAGCGTTTGACAAGTTTTGAGTATCAATTTGAGTTATTCTCATATAGGGAGGACAAGCTTTTTCCTCCTTGAAAATTGAAATTTAGTATTCTATTTCCAAAACTATCTTCACATAAATACAAATTTATTTTTTTTAATTTTATTTTTAATTTATTTTTTTAGTTTTATTTCCTTTTTAATATTTTTTATGAAATTTTTTTATTATAGTTATATAGAATGAATAATTTTTTTTCTTCTAAATAACTATTTGTAAAGATCAGCTACTAAATATAAAACGAAAATGTTTTTTTAATGGGCTTGCAAAATTCATTTTTTTAAAAATATCTTAAACCAAATAATAGAATAAATATGTATATTTCATTTTTAATTTTTTATTTAACGAGTATTAATCAATTTTTTATTTTTATATTTTATTTCTAATTTCTTATAATTATTTATATTTTATTTAAAAATATTATGTTTGATAATAAATATTTGATATTTTTATAATTTAATGTGTTTATTCATAAAATAGTATATATAAATATTTAATACATTAAAATATTTTGATTTTTAGCACTTTTAAATATTTATTAGACTGATTTTTTATTAAAAATTTAAATATTTAGTTCATAAGGGTATTATTGTCATCTTTATAACACGTCCAATCCTAATTTTAGTTGTTCTAAATATTAGACAGAATGAGATTTTGTTTGTCTTGTCTTCCGATATTCTGTCTTATCTAATTTTTAGTTGTCTTATCCTTTCAACCAAATGCAATCCTGGATAATAGGTGTCTTTTTAAATTATGAATTCAATTAAAAAAGAAAAAAAATGATAACATTTTTAAATTCTATTTATATTAGTATTCATAAAGATTAATTTAGTTTAAAAAAATAATTGTATTTAGGCACCCACCCATTGCTTTATTCTTATTAACTATGGGTTTATATGTTGTGCGCTATCTTTTTTTCTTTTTCGAAGACTTTAAAAAAAAAATCAGCTAAAATCTTCGTGAGAAGTGAAAGAGAATTGTGGAAATTTTTTATTTATACCATACATAAACATATCATTTGATAGGCCATAATAATATATAATGTAATGTAATTAAAAGTATTTTTAATGTAAAATTATATTAAAAATATATTTGATTATATTATATTATATTCTATTATGACTTATTAAACGCGCTCAAAAAGTTAGTAAAGATATACAAAAATTTATTATTTATAAAAATTAATAATTTATTAAATATCTGTTAACTTTTATAGACTTACTGAATACCCCTAATTTTTATAGACATTTTTAAAATTTTTAAAAATCGTTATTAAATGCTCCCTTACTATTGTATTTATATTAGATATTTCTCTCTTAAAATCTAATGAGATCGTCTCATCTCAGCTTCATGATCGTCTCATCTCAGCTTCATGCACATCTTTTGTTCTTTTAGATTTATGCATGTGATTTTATTAATTGATCAAAGTAAAAGATATACAAAAATTTATTATTTATAAAAATTAATAATTTATTGAATATCTGTTAACTTTTATAAACTTAGTGAATACCCCTAATTTTTATAGATATTTTTAAAATTTTTAAAAATCGTTATTAAATGCTCCCTTACTAGTGTATTTATATTAGATATTTCCGTCTTAAAATCTAATGAGATCGTCTCATCTCAGCTTCATGCACATCTTTTGTTCTTTTGTTCTTTTAGATTTATGCATGTGATTTTATTAATTGATCAAAGTAAAAGAAAAAGGACATCCAATTGCATCTTATCAGTGGATCATCGTGTATCCCTTAATTATTTGGCCTCTCAACTTTAGAGTAGCAAATTGATCGGACCCTAATAATTTTGAGTGTCATTTTCTCAAGCAAGTATGGATTGAATTAATTTAAATTGTGAATAAATTAAATTATGCATTGAATTTACTCTCATAAAAAAATCTCTGATTAATTTAAAAAATTTAAGACAAATTAAATAGTCACTTATAATGTTGAATTTTTCTAAAACATATCAATTTAACGTTATACATTTTTTTAATTTATATTGAATCAATTTGATAAACTTATATTTAATAACGTTCAAATTAACTGAGTTGATATGTGAATTGACTGTCAATAAATTTAAATAATTCAAATTCACATTATTTTGGATTTCATGCAATTTGATGCGAGTTGTGAATGACGCTAGGGAATTATATAACAACTTGTATTTTAAAAATGAAAATGTCTTAAGAAATTGCCACCACTCACTACAACGAAATTATCTGTGAAATTTTTTTTTGCAACTCAATTTTGCTGCTAAAAACTAATACTATACAGCAGTATTATGAAAAGTTGCCATCAAATGATAAAAATATTTATTTACATATTATCATCTGGAGAAATTTTTAGGTAAACTGAATCTATCATGTCCAATAATGATGTCAAATCACCCATAAATTAATTCAATAAAAATAAACTACATCAATTAATGAGTGATTAGTATTATTAATTGATTTATTATGTTTAATTTTTTTTTAATTTAGTCTATAAATAATATGGCAGACATAGTCTATCTAAAAATTTTTCTAAAAGATAATATGTAAATAAATATTTTTATATTTCTTTTTTCCTTTTCAGTATTGGAAAAGATAAATTATTTTCTAGTAAGACTTGAAACATTTGGCTGACATGGGCACCTAATGATCCGTCCTAAAATCAAGGAAGTCTACTCCAATATAAACAAGAAAAAGAGCTTGTTATATTCCTTAATTTTGGGAGATCAAGATGGACAGCGAAGTACACCTCTAGTCTACTTTGGATTTAATACGATGCAAGGTATGCATTACACTATACACCTAATGCCATCATAATGAATTAACTCATATTATTACTGTAATTAATTCATATTATTGCTATTAACTTTAGTTTAAAAAAAAATTATGGATTTAAATTTTTAGCATGTGAAGGCAACAATGCCACAAGTTTATAATTGCTGCCAATTACAGATCTGATCAACTTACATTTTTATAGCCACTTACAATTTCAGGCATTTATTCTGATGAGCCAAGACCACGAGACCATGAGCCCAAAAATAATGTTCTTTATATAATTGTACATAGTAGCAACTTCACTCGTACCCTTGATCACCTTCAGCTTTAATTTAACAATGTCAGCAATTAAATTCTTCCTTATTTGGGCAATCTCTTTCTACCTCACTTGCCAAAATGCTGCCGCCGGGAACTCCAGTTGTTCTTTACCAAAATTCTCAGCCCTTTTCATCTTTGGTGATTCCGTATTTGATACTGGCAATAACAACTATATCAAGACATGGGCCAAGGCCAATTATCTACCCTATGGTCAAGACTATGTAGGACATGTTCCTACAGGAAGGTTTTCAAATGGAAAACTCATTCCTGACTTGTTAGCTTCTGCGCTTAGAATTAAAGAAGCTGTTCCACCATTCTTGGATCCAAAACTTTCTCAAGAAGATCTCATTACTGGTGTTAATTTTGCATCAGGTGGAGCTGGATATGATGATTCAACAATTCTTTTGTCTAATGTTATCCCAATCTCAAAGCAAATTGAACTCTTTAGGCACTATAAAGAGAGGTTAAAAGGAGTTGTTGGAGAAGCGAAGGCTGTGGAGATAATTAATGATGCTTTGGTGATTATAAGTGGTGGAACAAATGATTTTCTTCTTAATTTTTATGACATCCCTACAAGAAGGTTACAGTTCCAAAAAAATATAAATGAGTACCAAGATTTTCTACTTGATAAAGTACAAGGCTTTACTAAGGTAATAACAACAATAGCATTCAAGATTTTTTCACTCTTTAATTTTTTTTTCTTTTCTTTTTCATCATAATTAATCTTAAACTAGATATAGTCATATTGAGGATCAGGTCAGTTGGACTTACATTAGTTGGAAGACGACGATTGAAATTTACCCATTTATCATTTATAAGTTTTTAAATTAAAACTTTAAGATTTAAATCTCCAATCTCTCATATTATGAGTGTGTGAACCTTTTTTTTTCTTCTTATGAATTAATAATTATGTCTATTTTCGTATATGTATAATTTCAGGAATTACACAATCTTGGTTGTCGTCAGCTTGCTGTACTTGGTCTTCCCCCAATTGGTAGCCTACCCATTCAAATGACAGTTGCAAGACTTCTGACGAAATCAACATTGGAGGATCAAAACAGAGATTCTCAAGTCTACAATCAGAAGCTCGTCAAGCTATTAACTAAAACACAGGCAACTCTTCCTGGGACTAAAATTGTCTATACTGAGATATATGACACAATAATGGACATGATTACTCATCCACAAAAATATGGTAATTAAGTTTAATATATATAATATTATATTTTTATATAATATGTTATATTATATTTTTCTTTTTATATATATATATATATATATATAATTAATATATAATATAAGCATCAAAAATAAAAATATGAAATTCAATTGAATCTCATATTTTAAATTGTTGCCATCTAAATATAAGAATTCATTTCTAAATAAATTATACTTTTAATTCATTTATAAATGAATCTTATATTTCTAATTCATTCATTTCAAACATGCTGTAAGAGTCCAATTATATAAATGTTTATTTGAAAATTATACTTTTACTTAATTATTTTTTTTTACATTTTCTTGAAAAAAATACATACTTTGCCCCTCACAATTTTTTAAGTTATATTTCTTTCATATGTATTTTATTTTAAAAGTGAGCATTTGGTTCTAAAATTATATATAACTATATCACACTATAATTTGAATATATTCTAAGATTATTATAGTTCTTATTTATTATAGTTTGGGAAAATTCTTTTATTTATTAAGTTTATGTATTAATTTAATAAGATAAAAACATTAAAAAAAAAGTATCATATTCTGCTTAAAAAAAGGGGTAGCAGTATTAAAAAAAAAAAAAAAAAAAGAATATCAATACTTTTTTCACTGGCAAAAAAAAAATTGAATAAAAGAGTTATATTAACTGAAATATATATCTAATCACTTATTAATTTTTTGATGTATAAAATAAGTCTGTATACTTAATATAAGTAAGAATTTTTCTATAGTTCATGTTACATTTAAATTTTAGATCTAATTTGTCCCTGATTTAATTATTAATTATATCTTAAAAACTTTAAGTTATATTGGGCTAATAATGGACATATGTTATATATGTTACAGGTTTTAGTGAAACAAAGAAAGGGTGCTGTGGAAGTGGGCAATTTGAAACGTTTCTGCTATGCAAACCATCGACTCCACCATGTAAAGATCCTTCTAAGTTCTTATTTTGGGATATGATTCATCCAACTTCAATGGCCTATAAAAACTACTTCACTAATTATTTTGTGAAGATTGTTCTGCCTAAGTTCTTGTAGAATTATACCCCTACAGCAGCTGCATCTGTGATTCTGAAAAAATAAAGTTGAAGAATAATCAAAAAAATTTTTTTTATGCTTAATCGAATAAAATTATAATTTTTGTTAATTTAATTTAACAATTGATTAATTATTTAATTTGGAATTTAATTGAAAAATATTTTTAAAAAATGAAATTTAATGCATAAATATTTAATTTAAAAAAATATTTTAACAATTGAATAATTAGGACAGTGTACAAATTAAATAGTTTTATAATCATTCATCCTTATTTTTAGATAATTTTTTTTTGAAGTTATTGATATTTTGCATGAAAAAAAATTTAGGCCTCACAAATAAAAAAAATATAATTTCGTTAAACTAAAAAAATTTAGAAACAATATTATATAGTATTGAAATTCAATAATTAATTAATGTGTAATCAAAATTTTTTTACTTTAAAAAAAAAAAAACCTTGAGGACTTAAATGTTATGGAAAAATTACATATGTAAATTTGATTATTATTTAATTTTTCACAATTTTTTTACTTAGATAATTTGATTCATATGGTAAGAAATATGTTTCTTTCACCTTCATTTTACTTTCATCATAAGAAAAATACACAAATTGTACATGTAAATAAATACGGAAAAATAAAATAAAATATAGACATGTAATAATAAAATTTTTCAAAATTTTAGGGACTAAAGTAATTTATGGATAAAATAAAAAAATTCAAAAAAGTTTGGGTCTAAAATAAAAAATATTTATGAGTAAAGTAAAAAAAAAAAAAAAATACATCTATGTATCATAAGAAAAAATTTTGAAATTTTGGAATTAAAAGAAGAATTGTTTGTAAATGGCCTAAAATATACATAGAGAAATAAAATATTTTAGAAAGTTTGTGGGGAATAAAAAAAAAATCAAAAGTTCAGAAGCTGAAAATAGAAATTATTTGTAAGTGAGACAAAAAGAAAAAGAATATATAGAAATAAAATTTTTAGTAAGAAGTGTGTCATCCACAAATAAAATGTATAAGGGTGTGATCCATAAATAAAATGTATAAATAATAAATAATGAGAAAAGAAACTTCATTGTTGGAATAAAATATTGTAATTACCTCCATTGGACCTTAAATTTTGAACATGTAGGAGATCTCAAGTTTAAGTCTGGATCATATTAAGATCAACCACAATCATTAAAAAAGTATCAAAATAGAAACACAACTACACCAAGGTTGCATGTGGAAAAGCAAACACCGGATAGAGAAAACGAGTCAAATTCAGAGTTTGGAGAGAAAATAGGCAACTAATTATGATATGCTCTAGTTATATATAAGCCCTAATCAATGTCTTATTAAAGCTCTAAACTTATCCTTTCGATTTCCATAAATATCCACATAAATTGCACCTTTTAATGACTCTCATAGTTGCATCGAAGGCCTAGATAAGCTTAAGAGCTCCAAGAAATAGGTCTCAAGATGTCCAGACGGCCAAACCCAAGCAAGCATTAATAACTAAGCCCAAGGCCATTTTGCTCCTAGTCTATACACTCATCCAAGCACCAGGCATTTTTCTCCAACACTGCCTTTCCTTGCGAATAGATAGCTTACGAAAAAAAAACACCATTGACAACTCTTTACAAGCTTGTTTAACACATAATCCCTACCACCTCTAGAAAATAGGGTATTGTAACCTCAACACAAGACTCCACAACCTCCATGAAAGATGTATCATTATCCTATCAAGCCGTAGAATGATGCAACCATAAATCATCATCATCACCCACAACCATGCAACTCAATAGGAAATTGTTATAAAAGCTTAATTATCTCTAACTCAAAAATAGGCTTTTTCAGATAAGGAATTACTCTTAAGACATTTAATTAAGGCCTAGGTAAGTCTTACCACAAGAGCATTCTCTCAATCATCTACTAAGAGATTGTCCTTTTCTCCTTTAGCTAGTCGCTCTTTGAAGTGCAGCACCCAAAAACCTTCTTTCGCTTCTAAAAATAGTCATAGTGAGAGCCTCGTCAACCTTTCACTTAGAGAAGTAGCAACACCATCTCGAACTCTACTCTTTCCTCCAGCATTTAGCTCTCATACTAATTTAAGCATTGGAAGGTCCATGCCAAGTGATATGCTTGATGCACCTCTTAATGCTTTCTTTCTTTATATTTTGCTATGGAGACTAAGATCCAACATCTACTCAAAAGTCTAATATCTTCGAGTCCTTCCATTCAACAAGGTCAAACATTTTCTGGTCATTCCATTTAATAAGGTCCAACACATTCTCACTCTCCTAATAACTAAGGTTCAATACCTTCCAATTCCCCACTAAGGTCCAACACCTTCCAATGATTAAGGTAGCAATTTTGACTCAATTCATCTATACTCACTAATGTCCACTTCCTCTGACACTTAGAACAAGCCCACAGACATCTTGGCTCAAGTTCCTCTCACTAAGGCAGGTCTGGTGCCTACTAGAGCCTAGGCCCACTAGCACTTTGCACGCCTTACGTCCTAGCTAATGAGTGGCCTCAAGACCCAGAATGCTCCTAACCGGAAACCCCAAACGAGGAGGGGGGAAAAATCTATCAATATCAAATAAAAAATAAAAAAAGAAAAACACTTAATATTTGTACACTTTTTATAATTATCAATCATAAATATATCATTTCAATTAATATTTAGTTTTATAAATGATAGTAGAACTTATGCTATGATAGTAGAACTTATGCTAATCTCTATGCCTGTGGACCATTTTTTGAATTTATTTGAGGTGTAATAAGTAAATTTATTTTATCTTTTCATGTTTTTTTAATTACATATCTCTTCTATGTCAACTGTACCCTAATTTTAAATTTAAGTTTCAATTTTATGCCAAGTCTAAATTAAAATTAAATTAATATTATATTTATGTAAATCATGGAAGGGTGAATTTTCAAATTAGACTTCTAATGTAATTTTCAAATTAGAATTTTAATATTTCAAAATTTAATTTTTAAAATTTGATTTTGGAGTTAATGGAGATCTTAAATATTGAGAATTTGATAAAATATATTAATCAAACTAATGATTCAGTTAGCCAAATTTATAAAATTCTAGAGTCTAGTTAAACTCCAATTAAAATTTAAAATCAAATTGGGAATTTGGTATAACAAATTCAAGGGTCAAATTGATTTCTTTGGGGGGTAAATTGATACTAACTTTAGAATTTAGAGTATAACTGATAAATGAAAAAAGGATATCGTTACGAGAGTACAAAAAATTTTGAGATAAAATTTCGTATAAATCCTTTATTCTGTTTGTTAAAAATGGCATGGAAATGTAGTAGTTGAATGATGAACCAATGTCCATTGACATTGAGCATTAGTGAAAATGTTTTGTTTATCCTATTATGTATCAAATTATAATATTTATAAATAATTTTAGTTACGGTGGACTTGGTTGTAATAAAAGAATGGTTAATTTTAATGTGTACATTAGACTATTGATGGATTGAGTAATTCATTAAATTGATTACTTGATAAATCACTTTAGATTCATTAAATTGAATTACAAAACAAAATATATAATATCCAGTTAAAATGAATCACATTAGATACAAAATTCAAAAAAACCAAGTGAATCACTCCAAATCAATCACATTAGATACTAACATCTTGTTTATTTTGAAGGATTTAAAAAAAAATAAGTGAATCACTCCTAATGAATCACATTAGATACTAACATCTCGTTTATTTTGAAGAATTTTAATGATAAATCTCACAAAATTTATTAATTATAGCTCAGTCATTTACTTGATTTTTCATTCTATAGATTTATTAAAATCTATTATGTTCTAAAACCTTCAAAATTGAAGGACTTAACAACCCACATGAAATTTGAGTCTTTTATTGCATAAATTTTGTTCAAACCAAATTCATGAATTTAAAATCCATCATACCAAATGAGATCTAAATAAATTACATATGAGATCCAATCACACAAGCACAAGTTAACTCCTACTTTTAAAAATTATTTATATTTAGATCATTTCATATTTAAAGAATATCCAAGTTTATTTCATCGAATCAGGTTAAGTCATTACTAATTTTATTTTCCATCATTTTCTAATATAGTGCGCCATAAAAAAAAATATTAATAATTATACTAGTAGAAAATGAAGTACCCAAAACATTAAAAATGAGTATTCTAGAATGAAAATGATGAAATTATCAAAAACCTAATCAAAGTATAGTTGCATATATGGTATACATACAACTGTTCTTTGATTTCCATAATATGTATTACTGCTCTCTTTATAGTTAAACTGGTAATATAAGGGTTATACGGATTTGCATGAAGCTTGAGGCTAACCAGTTTTCCATTTTTCTCCATCAATTGGACTAAAAATAAAGATTGGCAAGCTGCTTTATGTTCATGGGGTAGACAATGCTAGTATCCCCATTGAAAACCTTTCTTCCCATTAAAATGTTTACAGCTTCAGTTGGGTGGAATGCATCCCAAAAGATATATTGATCTCGATTTGGACACGGTGTTTGGAATGGAAGACATGTTACTTGACCTCTATTCCTTCCTATTCCACAGCATCCACGGTTGATTACACTAAATCCTGCATATAATTAATTATAAGTATTGCAGTCAGTTTTCGCACACTATATTAAGTTCATGTTTCCAGTATTTTATACATCAGTATGATAAATATCACATACCATAAGCTGCCGAATTAGAAAGAATATCTCGAAACATACGATGAACATCAATGAAAATGAATTTTGCTCCTGGGAGATTAGTATTAAAGCGGTTCATCATAGTCTTAACATTTTCATTGAAAGGAAGAACAAGTTGATCCACCTCTTCGGAACAGAGTCCTGCAGGGCTCTGAGCCAGGATGCTTGGAATACATCCCATTACTCCTAACCCTGCAAGTATAAATTTCCTTGCTCCAAGATTGTAAAGAGTCTGTACTTGTATTACAAACACCAATCAATAGATTATGTGTTAAGAGATATGATTAATCTACATAATTAATATTGCAGTAAGATGGTATTATGGATCAGCTTAATTACGCGAATTAGATTGATTAAGTCGAAAAGCAAGGAAAATGGAATGTTACCGTTAGCTGTAGAGTGTATTGTTGAACCAAAAGATTAGCATATTGTGGACCATCATATTGATTCCGAGTTGGGTAATTAGGCATGAGATAGTTATTAAGATAGTCATTGCTACCCATACCCACAAAGAAAATACTCCTTCCAATTGCACTAGCCACATCAATTGCCCCAAGATTACCTGTGATCTGATCAAGCGTGTTTTGAAAATTTCTTATTTGTTGATTAAATGGTATGCGACCCACCTAATCAAAGAAAATGATGTCACACAAATTAGTCCACTAATGAGATACAATATCTAGTGTAGACAAGAATTTTCTTATTTAACATTCTGAAAGATATTTTCGTTAGCTCAATGATAAGGTAAAATTACTTTAATGATGAATGCAAAAATTGAAAAATTACCAATGCCTAAAAAAGCCTACTCTTTAAAAACTTGAGATTTGTATTAGGAGGTCAATTATACTTTGAATCCGATATACATATAGTAAAAATTCATTATATATATCTACATATATTTTTCGGTAATTTAGTTTCAACTAATGTTTTAAAAATTGATCCGGTCAGATAACCAGTTTATGGTTCAACAGATCCAAGTAGTTGAATTGACAATTCGACTAATTAGATAAAATTTCATCATTTTTTTTTTTAATTTTTTAGTATAGTTCTTATTAATAGAAGTTTGACCATTTAAAAACTAGCTAAAAACTTATCAAAAGGTAATTTAATTGGAAATCTGATTTTTAAATGAATTGAATTGACCAACAGTTTCCATTCAACCGGTCGAAACGATGAGTCTTGTTCGATTTTTAAAATACTAATTCCAACTATGACTCAAACTCTCGAAATCTTGATTCTCAAAAGATGACTCTAGTACTACTATCAAAGTTGGTCAAGATATATCAATATATTAAAAATAGTTAATATGGTAATTTTTCTGTTGCCAACCAGAATTCTACTGCTATTTCACGTGAATATATAAAAGGATCGTTCACTGGATGTCGAGCTGCATTTAAGACAGCTATAGTAAATATGCACATGAAGATGGCTATCAATAGCTAGATTTATTTATTTATGTACTCTCTTCGTTATGAAAAAAGTGATAATTAAGAAAAAATCACAATTTTTAAAATAATAATAATTAAATAATAATAATTTTATCATAAATTGTCAAAAAGACCTCTATTAATTACAGTATAAATTAAGGAAATATCTCTCGTACTTGAAAAATAGAAGGGCAAATTAACTATTTTACTATATTTCTTTTATTGGATTGCTAAATAGTTATTTATTTATAACTAAAAATATTTTTTTCAGAATGGAGAGAGTATATTTTATTTTGGATAAGAGTACTAGTAGCTAGACAGACATTTTATCGTTAAATTTAAAATAGCAAAACATTATATTATGGAAACAGTCTGTTTGAAAAAAAATAATAATAATAATACAAAAAGTCATGAATGACTCAACAAGGACGCGTTTGTTACACCAAGAAATAGAATGGGAATAGGATTTCCATTCCATTTTTTACACGCCAATAAAAAGATTCTATTTCCATTTTGTGTCATATTGAACCAAGCATAAAATCTGGATTCCTAATCTATTTCCATTAGGAGTCAGATCAATACATTAAATTCCTTAAACATCTTTCCATTACTAAGTGTACCAAACTTAGCCTTAGACTATCTTCAAAGATTTTTTTATTTTAAAAAACATCTTTTACATAAAAAAAAAAATATTTTAATCAATTTCTAAATAAGAAAAGTGTAATTTATTCTTTTCAAATCTAATGGATTCTTTAATTAAATAGTAAGAGAATTAATAAATATGAATAGGCAAGAGAATTAATAAATAGCATGTACAAAAAATTGTAAATTTAAAATAAAGAGTGAAATAAGCTTTCTAAATATGAAGAGTCAAATTCACTATCTATTTTAAATTAAATAATAAAAAGCCCTTTAGCCTCTTATTTTCTTATATTAACTCATTATTATAGGGAGTTTAATGTATATAAATAGCTCCTTAGAGAATATCTAATGATATTTTTTATTTTAAAGAGAATCTTTTACATAAATAAAGAACATCTTAATCAACATTTAAAAAGTGTAAATTTATTTTAAGTTCAATAATCTCTTTAAATTTTAAATTTTAATTTTGCTTTTTTCCATAAAAAATTAATGATTTAAATTTTTTTTCTCTACTTTTATTTTATAATATTTTCTTTTTTTTTTTTTAATTTTATCAAATAATTAATAAATAACATGCATAAAAAGTTATAAAATTTAAAATAAAGAGTGAAACTCTTTATTTTAAATTTAGATAATGAAGAGTTTGTTAAGTCTTTTTTTCTTGAATTGATTCTTTATTACAGAGAATTTGGAACATGTAAAGAGCCCATTAGAAATGCACTTATCCCACATAAAGGGGGAAACTCATCAATAGTTTTTTTTTTTTTTTCTTTTTGTTAATTATTTTTTGTAAATTTTGAAAAGATTAAAAAAAAAAATGCATATGTGCGCGTGGGAGGATGCTTACAAAGTTTCTGCCAGTGATGTCAAGAATTCCAGCAGCAGCAGAGGCATAGTTGACTCCATGAAGCACATCATCTCCTGAAGCCTCAGAGTATGCAGGAATCAGAGGAAGTCCTAACAATTCAGCTGCATTTGCATAATCCGCAATGTTAATATGATTTTATCTTACAATTAATCATTTTTCTTAATTAACATTCATAGATTACATAAATGGGTGGTGGCCCTAGCCAGCTTTCTACTAGCTAATAAGAGATGCAAGTTTTAATTAATTGAAGGTTGACTAGCAATTATGGCTAAGTGTTAATTGCATATTAATTGGGAAGGTACATATCATTATTGCAGATCACATGAGAAAAACTGATTTCATTTTTTTATTATTTTTTTATATTTATATGATATATTTTAATTTTAATTCAATTTTTTAATTAACGCTTATAATTTTGTTAAATAAATTTAATATTACTGTGTCAGACCTTATTAGTAATTGAATCTACCTTTTATGCCTTGGTAAGAATGTTTTTATATTCCAAAAAAAAAAATTATATATTTATGAGTAGGAAAAAAAAAGTTTGCAAATTCCATAATCCCAAAAATGTTTTATCATTTTTAAATCTTTTTTACTCTATTCTTTACTTGTTTATTTATAAGATTTTGTATTTATGAAAAAAAAAAAAGGAATTTTTAAATTCGGTTGCAAATTCCCTGATCCCAAAAATGCAAAAATGGCTAATTCTAGTCACTCCATTTTAAAATATTTATTATTTAAAATTTCAATACATAAATTAAAGAAATTATTAAATTATCGTAATTTTAAAATAAAAAAAATTAAATATCCTTTATTAATTTTGATAAAGAAAAATAAAAACAATTAATACAATATCTAGTGGAAGAATAAATAGATAGTGAAATTCTTGAAATTTTAAAATAATAAATAAATTGTAAAAAAAAATTCTCTTAAACAATAAATATTTTAAAATGGGAAGAAAAATGTACTTAATATTGTATATAGCACACTACTAGGTGATGTGCTGGAATTTTTTTATTGTTATTTTTATTAATAGATAACAAATATAATTAAACTATTGCTGGAGGAGATTTAGATGTATAAAAAATAAACTGAATACGATAAAAATATATATAATTTTATTGCTATATAAATGTAAAAATTATGCCATTCAAATAAAATTAGTTTTTATTTTATTTTATTTGGATAAATATTTTTAGTCTTTTATTTTTCTAATTAGATGGTGGATTATGTTTTTGACAATGCATGACAAAATACAATTTAAAACAATAAAAAAATTGAGGTGTGGAATTTCTCTAGTGTGACAATTTCCCATTATATATATATATATATATATATATATATATATATATATATATATATATATATATATATATATATATATATATATATATATATTATTGCCAATAAAAAAAAAAAAAAAAAAGTTTGACACAAAAATTCTCTTTCAAAGTCCCTATTCTATAAGGAGGTTAGGTAAAGACATGCAAAAAAGGTATTCACATGCATATTCTAATGTTATTATTGTATCTTTCGACTGGATAATAGAAATTATATTTTTTACATGCTTAAAAAATGCAAATAGATAAATTAATTTAAAATTGAAAAATAAATAAAACAAAACAGAATAAAAAGAAATTAATTAATTAGTAAAAGAGAAAGAGAGAGAGAAATTAACCTATTTCATCAACCATGGTATAACCATTAGAGAAACGACCAGTAGGGCCGCCGTTGAAGTCAATACCATAAGGAAAATAGTTAGCTTTAGCAAAGGAAGGAAGATTATTATTATTTCCATTGTCAATAAGAGAATCGCCAAAAATGAACATTGCAGGCACCATTTCTTCTCTTCTACCACCAAATGGATCATCTGCTACATTTTGCCCTAAACCTATCTTTGAAAATACCATTCCGAACAAAAATACCAAAACCCACGATTTTCCCATTAGACAAAATTTCCTTATCACAAAGAATTCTTTTTGAGAACTAAAGAGTTTTGTGTGTGAAAAGTTATAAGGTAGAGAACTAATTTAATAAAGAAGGCAAAAGGGTGAGGTAGTTGAATTGTGGTAAATGAATTCACCTGTTCTCTACATTGTAATAATTACACTGACTCTTAATTTAATATATGTGTATGTATGTATTCACCTATGCAACAAGGCAAAGTCTGCCTTTCCCATAATTAATATTTACATCCTGCCTACCCCAGATATATATATATATATATATATATATATAACAAAATTCATAAAATTAAAAATTCACATTCTGCGTAGATTATCAAATCCTTCATTTTTAAAGTTTCAGAGTGGGATGAATTTTAAAAAATTCATAAAATATAATTTAATTTTCTAAACCAAATAAAAGAATGAGCTATAATTTATGAATTTTGCAAAATTCTTGACTAAAACAAATGAAGCCTTTAATTTTGTATTAGAGCAACGTACGAAATACGTATTCTTAAAATTAATTATAACATCTTATTCTTACAGTTCTTTTTCCTTTTTCATATTTTCTAGCTGCACATACATGTATATTTTTATATTAAAAGTGATAAGCTATATACACACATAGTGTATTAAATAAAAGTACATGCTAATTTGATTTATAAATTTTTACCTAATTGGTATTTGCTAGCATAAATTTGTCTATAATTTATTTGAATTTGCATGAAATATGAAATGATTTGAATTTGTAAAAGATCAACTCACAGGACAACCCACATAATTTATTGACTCTACTTAAGAATAATTCACTTTATCTTTATCCAAAATACAACTCATTTGACTTGAAATAATTTTATATTTTTTTAAAAAAAATTAAAATTATTTTTCAAAAACTAATAAAAAATATAGGAAAAATATATATAAAAAAAAAGTAGCATGCGATCATAAACTATTTTTTATTTTAGGATCTGCGATTTTTTTTTTTTTTGGACAAAATCTTAATTGCTAACAGAAGTAATCTCACATCTTATTTTGTTAAAAAAATTATAGATTCTAAAATATAAATGGTTACAATCAAAGGGTATTCTTTTGCATTTTTTTTCCAAATAAAGCTACATACAATTTTCATTTATAAATTTTTGCCTAATTTAAATCTGCTTAAATAGGGATGGCAATGAGGCAGGGTCGGAGCGTGGTACTATCTCACATCCCCATCCCCATCTCAGTGGAGAATCTCCATCTCCGTCCCCGTCTCATATATGGGGACTATTTAGTCTCCATCATCATACCTGTGAAGATCCCCATCTCCACGGAGATTTCCATTTCCTATTTAAAAATTTTATTTTATTTTATCTCCTTTTAATTTTATATACTTTTAGATAGTGGAATATAATGTATAGAAATTTAAAATTTAGATTTTAATTATACTTAAGCTGATTTCAATATATTTAAATTAAAAATTATTAGTGTGTGTGTATATATATATATATATATATATATATATATATATATATATATATATATATATATATATATATATATATATATATATCATAAGTAATAGCTGAAAAATAAAAATCAATTAATGTAAAAAATATATATATAAAATTCATCCCCGTCCCTATGGAGATAAAAATCAGGAAATCTCCATCTTATTTAGAGCAAATTTTCATGGAGAACGGGGATTTTCTACCCATTGCCATCCCTACGCTTAAGGGCCAAAGCACATAGTGGTGAACAAAATATTATTTATTTTAGTAATGAATGAAAATATTATTTAAAATTTAATTTAAAAAATTATTTAAAATTTAATTTTAACTAATTTCTTTGACTTCAACATAATTGCAATTAAAATTATAAGTCAGGACAAAATTGACAATATAAAAAGTTTTGAAACAAAATTGAAAAAAAACTTAAAAATTTTTATTTTTTAAATGATTAAATCAAATTTTCCTACAGGAACTAAGATGGCGTATTTTATGTAAAAAAGGATTAGAAAATCAGTGTTAAAAAGAACTGAAGTGGATGATGGTAAATTGCATGAAAAATGATTAAATTTTTCACTATTTTCTAATTTGGTCATTAATATTTATTTTTTACAATTTAATTACTAAAATTTAATTTTTTCATAAATTTTAAAAAAATTATAAAAAATTAAAATTTAGTGATCAAATTATAATAAATTAAATATTAATGACAAAATTAGAAAATATTATAAAATTTAATGATTTTGCATGCAATTTATATATGGAGGATGGTTTGTGCCATATAAGAATGTCAATTCAGGTAGATCATTCAATTACAATTATTCAACACTCAATTATAATTCTCCATTGAGATCTAACTTGACCGTTGGAGTAGAATTCTAGATAACCGGAATTCTATTCTAACCATCTTTTGTTGCGAGATTCTGTTGTTCAAATTCAAAAACCATACTCAGGTCTTATTCAAGGCGAATAAATTTCATACTCAGGTTATCATACCATGACAAAAGCTTCATTGATTCAAGAATGCATATTCATTATTATATATTGACATTAAAAAAAAAAAACTCTAATTTTTCTTTTTTTTTCAATTTCAAAAAGCACTAAATTACCAATTAGGCCTTATATAATTATTCAACCTTTAACTACAAGTAATTGCCTTGGATTGAGCCGAGTTAGAGTACTTAAGCAAAAAATTTAGGGAGATTGCTCCAAATTGTTATCATACCCATTTTTTGTTGGAAAGAATAAGATAACTTTCAACCACTTATTTATAAGTCTCTTCATATTCATAATACAACATTAGATTTTCATGTCTTATTAATTAAATTTTGAAATTTATATCTAAATTTTTATATTTAAATTGATATGTCAATCAATCTATTGATATTTAGTAATCAATGAAATCAGCACTCGAAAAGCCTAAATATATAGATTGAGCCGCATAATACAATGTGCTCTCTTGAACTCATCCGAGACACACAGACGCCCAATATGTGTGTGTTGTGTGTGTCTCGGATGAGTTCAAGAGAGTGCATTATATTATGCCGCTCAATCTGTATATTTAGGCTTTTTGAGTGTATCACCCGTATCTTAGTATCAGTCACGTGCTATATATATATATATATATATATATATATATATATATATATATATATATATATATATATATATATATATATACAAGGGCACGTAACTGGTACTAGGATACGGGTGATTCATATAGCTACCAGTATCCATAGTAAGTTTGATTGCTCGCTAAATGATAAAACTATCAAGTGACAGCTGTTGCTATCACAAAATAAGGCTATGGGCCCACAACTTAAGCAGAATCAATACAACATTACATCATTTCAATGCCATACTGGGCTAACATCTCAATCATCACGTCAAAATCATTACAAGGTTCTTACTTAACAGAACATATTAAATAGCCTAAAAGATATTAACAACTGACAAATAATATATAGGATTACATAAAAAAAAATAATAAGGCGGAGCACTAAAGAATTAATTTACAGAATAATAGAAAATTTATTACGTAATTGAATATTAATTTACATATCACTGCCAAAGAATGAAAGGCAACATAACTAATTTGAAATATTTTCATAAACTCATTCCATATAGAATTTAGATAAGACAATGAAGGGAGGAATTGTATCATCTTATTTCTCAGCAGAGTAGTTGAATTTATACAAGGAATTACAACAACGCTCCTAAACAAACTCCTAAATACATTGTATACAGATATGATATTAACTGAAATACAAAATTTAAAAATTAAGTTACATTGCAAGACTGAGTCAAATTATCTATAGATATTACTGCTATATTACCTCCATTATTCCCCCTCAAGATGGACCTCTTGTGGAGAGTCCAATCTTGTGTTTTAGAAGCTGAAATCTTTGTCCAAACAGCAGTTTGGTGAGGGCATCAGCTAGCTGATCCTCACTGGAAACATGAGCAACACGAAGAGTTCCATTTTGAACTTGATCTCGAATGAAGTGGTAATCAATGGCAAGATGTTTCATTCTTGAATGGAAGACTGGATTTGAACTTAGTTGTGTTGCACCCACATTATCACAATAAATGACTGGCCTACATGGAAGAGAAATATGAAGTTCCTTTAAGAGAGAACATACCCAATTAAGCTCAACAGCTGTAGCAGCGACTGCTCTATATTCAGCTTCGGTGGACGATCATGCAGTGGTGCGTTGCTTTTTAGAACTCCATGAAATTGGATTTCGACCAAGATATATGATAAAAGCACTAGTAGAGGACCAGTCATCTCTGTTTCCACCCCAATCAGCATCAAAGAAGGCGTGCAATTGAGTGGGTGATTTGCTGTGCAATTGTATCCCTTCGCTAGATGTTCCATTAAGATAGTGTAAGATGCGTTTAACAAGAGACCAATGTTCTAAAGTGGGACAATGCATAAACTGTGAAAGTTTATTCACCGCAAAAGCAATTTCTGGTCTTGTAATTAGAAGGTATTGCAGGCTGCCAACAACAATTCTATATTCCGTTGGATCGAAAAGTGGTGTACCTGATTGTTTGGAAATATTAGAACCTGTCGGTAAGGGTGTGAGCACTGGTTTTGATGATGCCATATTTGTCCGAACAAGAAGATCCTTTATATATCGTTGTTGAGAGAGCACAACACCAGTATCATTGTGAATAACTTCTATACCCAAAAAGTACGAGAGCTGACCAAGATCCTTTAAGGAAAATTTTTGAGAAAGCAATTGGACAAATCAATTAACCATTTCAGAGTGGGTGCCTGTCAGAATAATGTCATCTACATACACAAGAACGAACATTAAATGACCTGCAGCTTTGGTAACAAATAAGGAAGTGTCTGCATATGAGTTACGAAATCCAGAAGCTAGAAGAAATTTTCGAAGTTCATAGTACCAAGCCCTTGGGGCCTGTTTTAAATTGTAAATTGCTTTCTGTAGCTTGCAGACATGATTAGGATAATCTTTATCAACAAAACCAGGAGGTTGGCACATGTAGACATCTTCAGATAGAGACCCTTGCAAGAAGGCATTGTTAATATCAAGCTGTCTCAAAGACCAACCATGACTCGTGGCTAGGCTAATCACCAAATGGACTGTAGTTGGCTTAATAACAGGGCTAAAGGTGTCATGGTAGTCAACACCTGGCCGTTGATGGAATCCCTTTGCAACTAAACGTGCTTTGTGCTTGTGAATAGAACCATCAGAGTTACGTTTAAGTCGAAAAATCCATTTACAACCAACAATATTGTGAGTTGGGTCATAAGGGACAAGTTCCCATGTTCCATTTTTGACAAGTGCATCATATTCTTCAGACATGGCTTGACGCCATTTGTAATCTTTGATGGCTTGAGCTACGGTTGTTGGTTCAATTTCAGAGGTAGGAGAGAGTTGAACAGAAAGGTTTAATTTTTGATTTGGTTTCCAGATATTATTTTTGGCTCTAGTTATCATGTGGTGGTTAGGATGTGATGGTGTAGCAGTTTGTGAGGTTGGTGTTGGCTGGGAATGTGTTTCGGGTAAGGTTTCAGCTGGGAGAGTTTGGTAGTGGGATGCAGGGGAGGGAGGCAAAATTGTTAAGGTAGTCTGAGTTGGACCTTCACACGAAGGCTGTTCTTGAGACCCAATGTTGGATGTGGCGTTGAGCAGCACTACAGGAGTCGGAATTGACAAGACTGAAGGCAATGGGGGTACCCAAGTGGATATTGGTTCACACTGTGACTGTGGTGTTTATGATGGATTTTGTGCAAAAGGAAAAATAGACTCAACAAATTTGACATGACGGGATGTGAACATTTTTGATGTGGATGGATGATAACATAAATAAGCACTTTGTGAGAGAGAGTAACCCAAAAGTGGTTGAATTTATACAAGGAATTACAACAACATTCCTAAACAAACTCCTAAATACATTGTATACATATATGATATTAACTGAAATACAAAATTTAAAAATTAAGTTACATTGCAAGACTGAGTCAAATTATCTATAGATATTACTGCTATATTACCTCCATTATTCCACAACCTAGGAAAAATAATTTGAACATGAATGAGTATTCAACTCAATGAGTTATATAGTTCCTAATATAACATGCTACTCAACATCATAAATGCTAATGTATTATGCCAAACAAATAAACAAATCACAAAATCATACAAGGATGGAATACAATCTATAGTACTATGCTAATCCTCAATATGGGGAGCCAATTCTCCTATTCTAGCTCTTTTGGTCGAATACTATCTCTTAATCCAATACAAGGGTCGCGGTTGTGTCGACAACGCTAACTCAATAGGCAACATCACACATACGATGAGCAAGAAAGCAGCCGTCATACACCAATCATTTGCTCATCTATCTTATCATCATATCATCATCACAATCATATCCTACGTGGCATTGTATCATCTCAATTCCATCCAACATCCACAAGCAATATACAACATCTATAATAATGAACAGTCATATACATATGCCAAGATGCTAAATTATATTCATAATGCATAATTATATATATAATATACACATAATCAATGCATGTATACAAGTGTAATTTTAAATAAATAACAGAATGGAACGTTATATTAAGCTATATAACTTACAAATTTGACAAAATCCAATTTACTCTCCTCGATGCCCGATATCTGATAGCTGGAAAGATGATTGAGACACCAAAACTGTATAATTGAAAGATCATCTTAAAACTAACCACTCGACTATGATATACTCAAATAACTCTAAAAATTCTACTGAAATTTCGACAGAAATTCTCCTACAACTAGGTTATTCCCCATAAAACAACAAAAATAACACTTCTATAAAACATCAAGGTCCATGACAATTTACAGCACAACTACCCCTCTAGGCCTCCATAAACAGACACGTCGATAGCTTCATTCTAAGCAAAATATCACAGCCATCACTTCCCATAGTCGACTCAATCATACATATGTATTTCTAAAAATAAGGAAAATATTACAGTTAAGATTTTATATAAAATTACAAACTCTTCTTGATTTATCAAATCATTTTCTTAAAGTTTAGCAATAACACCATGATTCTAACTTATTGATTACATACAATTTACTATATAATAAAACATTGATTAAAAGAAATTAATTTAAAAGACTAACTTACTTTTAAAGGTACTTTCATATTTAATATAATCTTTTAAATAAATAATTATGCTAATAGATTTACTTATATACAAATATCATTTATGTTAATATAAAATTATTATGAAAATATCTTTTAATGTGTACAGTTGATAAAATAATTTAAATATAGGATATATGGATTCATTCATTATCAAATTAATTAAACTTGTATAGTATAGCTGAATTAATAGGCAATATTATTTTTAAATTTAAGAAAATTTTATAGAATTCTTTCTTAACACAATTTAATTTAAAAGTTTATAAAATGAATTCTTAATGATATTATATAACAATTCCATAAATAAATTCATAAACTAACTTTACATACTAATTTTGAAAAGCCAATATTTAAAAATAATACATAAAATTAATTTCTTTCATGTTGTACCTATATAGTAAACATAAATTAATTCAATTCTAAAGTAATATAAACTCAATTAATTAAACTTATAAAAATTTATTTCAATTTCAATTAACAAGTAATTAATCTCAATTAATTTCATACATCATTAGATTAATTAGCTTCCTTAATTAAATTTCAAATCATAAATACACAACTCATATACTTGAACTCAAAATAGTTCTCAATTAAATCATAGATTTTTAATAATAAATTTTGGATTCATCAATTTAGCTTCATTAGCAAAATAAAATTCATATTAACTCATAAATATAATTATTCACAATATTAGACAGTCTAGCAGTCCGAAAATTAAACAATACAATTGAACTCGAAAGGTTTCGAGCTTACCCATGCAGAATCTAATCAAACTAGGTTTATAAATATCATCCAGACGTTGAAACGAAACTGTCGAAATGAGTTTGCTTGAGCTTCATTGGTGCCATTGCCGTTTGTCCATACGCCATTGTGGATGCTAGTCCTGGAGGTCGTGGATGTACCATCTAACTCGTTTCATTACCAGGAGTTCATTGGTGTCCTTTTTTCCCCATTCATCGCTATTTGGTCAAATTGGCCGTTGAAAGTTCTGGTCACCTTTTTTTTGTCTAATATCTTTGTCGTCGTTCATCCACCAATTGAGGATGGTGTCAAATGGAAGCTCATGAAGAAAGCTTTCAAATGACACCAAAATCCATTGGAAAGACCACCAAAAAGAGGTTGAAATTGCATCGGAAAATTGAAGTCGCCGGAAAATCTTCTGTTGGCGATTGCATCATTACCGATAGCCATTTTTTGTCACCATTGCATCCTTAGTGATTGCCGGACGCCGTTCTTCGCCATGGTATGAGAGGTGTTAGCCCACACTAGCTAGAAGGGATAAATTAAAGCACACTCCTTACCTCTCTCTCTCCTTCTCACTCTGCTTGTCTCTTCTTAAAACTCGAATCCCGACTAGCATTTGATTGGTTTATTTTAAAAAATGAACCAATCAAATATGTTATACAACCCCCTTTTTTAATAATAATAATAATAATAATAACAACAACAACAACAATAACAACAAATTAAAAGTCTAAGTAACAAAACTAAATTTTAATATTTTTCTTAAATTTTGAAAATTCAAAAAATATTAATTTATGTGAATAAATAATTTAACTCTACAAATAATAATTTACAAATAATAATATTTTTACTTTGAATATTTCTTCTTCTTCTTAAATCAAATTAAAATAACCAATAAATTTTTTAATTTGTTCATTTCATAATAAAATGTTTCCTTTATATTAATTTCATGTTTATTAAAATTTAAATATGTTCTATATTTAATAATATATTTTCAAAATCATATAATTAATAATATATTTTCAAAATTATAAAAATTTAAGTATAATGTATTATTAAAATTAAATAATTATATTCCATACAAAAATAATATTTTTTAAAAATAAAAGAAAATTTGGGTTTATATATATATATATATATATATATATATATAGTTTAATTTGAAATCTTATATATATATATATATAGTTTAATTTGAAATCTTAAATATTCCTTCCTCAATTATGAGAAAAGTGGCCATTATAAAAATAAGTTTTGTTCATATATATATATATATATATATATATATATATATATATATATATATATATATATATATATATATATATATAGTTTAATTTGAAATCTTAAATATTCCTTCCTCAA
Source organism: Reutealis trisperma (assembly GCA_947687605.1). Classification (NCBI taxonomy): domain Eukaryota; kingdom Viridiplantae; phylum Streptophyta; class Magnoliopsida; order Malpighiales; family Euphorbiaceae; genus Reutealis; species Reutealis trisperma. The sequence continues at coordinate 145,509 of CANTUT010000606.1, forward strand.
TTATGAAAAAAGTGGCCATTAAAAAAATAAGTTTTGTTCATAAATAAGTAGTCATTTAGCAAACTCAATAAAAAAAAAATAGTAAAATGGCTAATTTACTCTTTCATTTCCCAAGTATATGAGATATTTCTCAAATTTATACTGCAATTAATAGAAATATTTTTGACAACTTATGACAAAGTTATCACTACTTTAAAAATGGTGATTTTTATTTATTGATATTTTTTTCATAATGGAGGGAATATATAATAAAAATTAAATTAAATTAAATAAAGGCAGAGTTGGGCAAATTAATTGCATTTGGTAATATATTCAATGCAAAGACCAAATGACATAACTCATGTTATATATTTCGTGTCTTTTTTTTTTTTTTTTAAGTTAAAATCACCATATTGCTGTATTAATTTTGAACTGAATATATTTTGAAACTGACAACTCTCCTTTAGAAAACCGGTGAAGGAATTTAACACTGGAATTAAGAGAAATTCTGAAAAAAATTCATTCCCATTAGTTAATATATCCATCAATAATACATATTCCTTTTAATTAATACATGAGGATCTCAAAGACATCTGAAATTTTACACTACTTATTTCATAAATTTTTATTCTCTTTGAGTTTTTTTTTTTTTTTTTTTAAGCAGTCAAGTAGTATTACGAGCTAGTTTTTATATATTATATTAAATTTACCTTCCTAATTTAGTTAAAAATAAACCATTCACACTGGTATTCAATGATTCATCTTAAGAATCAAATTTTAATTAATAAGAAAAGAAAAAATTGTGTGTTAAATTTCATTTTATTGAGAAAATTGCGTGTCAGATTTGATACCTATTAAATTTTAAGGCAATTGCATATATCTTTTGGTTTTATTTTTTTATCTTTTGTAATTATTTAACATTTGACTTCTTAATTAACAAAATAATAATTAAAAACTGTAACAATATGTTATAAAATTGAACATAGATAATTGGCTGAATTAAATTAAATTACTGTAAATAACGTATAAAATTTTATAAAATAAAATCATAAAAAATTTAGAAAACTCTAAGTATGAATTGTAACAAAATGAGAGTGAAAAGCTCCAAAATTCACTAAATTTTAGTGGCTTTTTCGATAAGATCATAAAAGAATTTTTTTTTTCCGAGAAATACCTAAAATTTTAAAAAGCTTTCACATTGAGGTTATTGACCGGAAAACCAACCTGAGTAGCTGATTTGGCATGCCATGTCATACATTAATGATGATTCATCTTGCCAGCTTGGAGACACGTCAGCCAAAAGTGCCACGTATGCATGACACGTGGTTTTACCTGCTAACTCAAATGAAGCCCATATTTAATTGATGTGGCATGAAGTGTCCAATGCATGATAGACACGTGGTATTGAACAGATGAAATTTTTTTACTGTTATCTCTCATTGCCTCTTTCCCTCGTTTCTTCTCCTCTCTCCCTCTAAACCTTTCTTTCTCTTTCTTTTTCTCGATTCTCAGGTGTGTCTAGGGTTTTTCCCCTTTTTCTGCTTCCTCATCTACTCATCATACATTCTAAAAGCTCAGCCTCTTTCTCGCCTCTCTCTCTTTCTTTTTCTTGATTCTCTCTCTATCTCTCTCTAGAAATTCACTTGATCTGTTTCTATAGAGCATTTGAGATCAATTAGAGGCTTAAGATTTATATATTATCTAAAATAAATTTAAGGTGTGTGGCATAAGAGGGAAAATTAGGGCCTTTTGCATATGTAATTTGGGAATTAGTTTAGAAGGTTTAGGGCTTGGTGATAGAAGGGAAGGAATGACGGAAAAGGTTTAAGGTCTGAGTAAAGTCATCTTCAGAAATGGATTGGAAGCACAGGGAAAAAGAAGAGCAAATACGCTAGTTATTGTACGTGCCATAGCTTTTATATTATTTTCTTTGACCAAATCTGTTGTATTGTTCGAATGGGGTTGATGTGATGATGGTTTTTTGTTTTTAATGTGTGGGTAATTGGTTGATATTATTGAATGGGTGTAGTAATAGATGAGGGGACTTGTGTGTAGGTGCTTGGTAGATACTGACAAAAGTGCAGAAAATGAGAGTTTTCAATAGTTTTTTATATTGTTAGAATCAGTATTTGTTTATAATTTCTTACTTAATATATGATTGTTCATTGTTTATGGTGAGATATTCTGATAAATTTTATTCTTAATAGCCTATTGTTTATGCCTATGTAATTTTTATTTGAATTGAGTTGATGGTTTGTAATTATAAATTTTTATAATATATCACACTTTTTGGAATGTTAATTTGACATTTGTTTTTTTGACAATCTATAACTGAAATATATTGCATTGCACTTATTTCATTATTATTCTTCATATATTGACTGTGAGTTGTTTTATTTGTTGCAGCCACTACTTCTGATTATTTTAGTATACATGTGCATCATAGTGGGGTATATGGGGCAAATACATATGTTGATGACTCTGTTTGTTTTTTTGACTATTGTAGTAGGGATAAGCTATCTATGCTTGAGATAAATAGAATGGTGGGTGAATGTGGGGTAAAGGGAAATGTTAGCTATTACTGGCAAAGGCCCAATACCACTTACTTTGGGGGTCTATGTAGTCTATCTAGTGACAGTGATGTGTTAGAAATGGGTTATAGCGTTGACTTAGTAAACATAGTAAACATTTATGTGAAGCATTATGATAATATAATGGGGGACAAACTGGTAGATGAGGGTAACAGACAAGTCACATATGAGGGTAAGGGGAAACTACCTGAATTTAGGCAGTATAACTTTAGGGTAAATAAGGGTAAAGGTAAAGGTGTTGCTAATGCATATGAGGGTAGTTCCTGCAGTTCTGATGAGGGTGATGAGGATTATGTGGATTCTTCCACAAAATTTGCAGAGAGTGATAATGATATAGAGGCTGATGATGATGATTTGTTTGAGTCCAATATAGATAAGGATGTAGAGAGAGATATGAAACAGAGACCTGCTAGAGTTGATCCATCTTTAGACAATATAGAAGTTGAATGTGATGACTCAAACTTAGCCTCATCTGATGAACTTCATTCTGCATCTGACATAGACAGTGAGAATGAGTTAAAAAAGTCAAGAAGTTAAGTATCCTGAGTTTAAAGCTGAGAGGGACATGGCCAATCCTAGATTAGTGGTTGGGATGAAGTTTAAAAGCTTAGAAGAATTTAAGGAAGCATGTAGGCAATGGGCTAAGTTAAATAGGTGGCAAATAAGGTTTGGCCCAAATGACAAACAAAGGTGTAAAGCTAGGTGTTTGAGGGGCTGTCCTTTTTTATTTTCTGTAATCCCATGGTAGGTGACCCTTCCACAATGCAAACCAAATCTGGTATATTTATGCATACCTGTAGTAAGGAGCATAACATAGGGCAAGTGACTTCTAGGTGATTAGTAGAGAAATATCTAGAAAGGTTTAGGTGTGATCCAAGCTAAAACTTGAACCACTTCATTAGAATAGTATAGGAGGATTATCAAATACATGTGACTACTATCAAAGCCTGAAGAACTAGGAAAGTTGCACTTACCCTTATTAATGAAGATGAGAAAAAGCAGTTTGCCATGTTGCATAATTAGAGATTAGAAATTTTAAGGACCAATCCAGGTAGTACAGTGCAAATTATCTCAGATGATGAGGATCCTACTAGGTTTGGAGAGATGTACATATGTTTAGGGCCATTAAAAGAAGGGTTTAAAGTAGGTTGTAGGAGGTTAATAGGTATAGATGAGTGTTTTCTCAAAGGCATGTATGGAGGGCAGCTGTTGTGTGCAGCAGCCATTGATGCAAATGATTGTATGTATTCACTAGCTTGGGCTATTATAAGAAGGGAGAACAAGTCCAACTGGATGTGGTTCCTGTGTTTGCTAGGAAAAGACTTTGACATTCAAAAGGATCTATGGAATTAGACTTTTATATGGGATCGACAGAAGGTAAAATTTATAAGACTATAACTTGGTTAAAAGCTTCCTTTGAATGAGTACTACGTATTATTTGCATAACCTGTATGTTTTTTTTTTTTTTTTTGTTGCAGGGATTAATTCCTGCATTAGATGAACTTTTCCCTACTTTAGAAAAAAGGTAGTGTGTGAGACACATCTACACCAATTTTTGAAAAGATTTTAGAGGAAAAGAGCTCAAAGACATGCTATGGTATTGTGCAAGGGCCAGCTACATGCAAAGATTCACAAAGTGTATGGAGGCACTTGATCAAAAGTGCCATGAAGCTCATCAGTAGCTGTGCAATATTAAGGCTAAACATTGGAGTAGGTCTCATTTTCAGTATCATGAAAAGTATGACCTGCTATTAAATAATATCTATGAGTGTTTTAATAGTTTTATTTTAGAAGTTAGGGATAAGGGTATTATTGGATGTTTAGAGATGATTAGGCATAAAGTAATGAAAACACTGTGGATTAAAAGAGATGCTATGAAAAAAGTTAAGTCTCCTCTCTGCCCTAAGATTCAAAAAAAAAATTAAGAAAATTAATGAATTGGCCATGCACTACACTTACTTATGGGCTAGAGGTAATAAATTTGAAGTTTATGGGCGAGGTGGTAGGTTTGTGGTAGATAAAGTAGATAGAACATGTAGTTGTAGAAAAAGGGACCTAACATGTATTCCTTGTGAGTATGTTGTTTCTGTATTGTTCGTGAATAGAGAGAACATTGAAAATTATGTAGATGACTGCTATGGGGTTAGTACTTTTTTTAAAATATACAGCCACTGCATTAACCCACTAAATGGCTTAGAATTATGGCCTGTTAGTAATGAGAAACCTCAATTACCACCTGAAAAACCAAAACTAAAGAAAGGCAGGAAGGCCAAAATGAGGAGATTGGAACAAGAAGAGTTGGAACACTTGGCCAACACTGGAAGAGTTAGTAGGAAAGGGTCAATCATGACATGCACCCTTTGTGGCGTCAAAGGCCATAATAAAAGGTTTCACAGTAAGAAATCAGCAAATCCAGACCTCCCAAAATTATATATACGCACTACTATGATTTTATTTGATTTTAATTGGTTTTTTAATTGTGTGATTGATTAAAATAATTTAATATGCAGGTTACAAAGGTTAAAAATCCTAAAAAGAAACCTGCTAATAGGGAAGCACCACCATTTGTACAATCCACTCCCAATCCATGCACACTGCAGTGGATGCCTGATATGACTAATAAACATAAATGTCAATTTAAAAAACTAAGGGATGCAACTAATACATGTAACTTTTATAGGGGAGTAGCAGAGTAACAAATGATGACATTTTCCAAGTACAACAAGAAAGTAAAAACCTATAGTTGCTGTAACTCAAGAAGACTTGCTAGAGGTGAATACTTGGATTTTATGATAAAATGGTTTCTAATAAATGTTTTGCAAAATATGAGGTTTAATTCTAAATGTCCAAAATATATAGGTATCAAATACAATTGAATTCCAAGAGCATGAGGTAAAAATAAGTGCTCCTATTTCTGAGCAAGAAGGTGCATCACAGGTATGAACCTAAAAAATTTCAATTGATATGTTTCAAGTACCTGATATTGCAATTTCTTGAATTTTATATTTTCAATCCTAATGCTTCAATACATGTAGATATTTAATACAAATGCATTTGAAGTGCATGGTATTCATCCAAGTGCCCTCGTACTATGACAACAAAGTGCCTCACAGGTATGATTTTGAACATGTAGGAAAACACATATTGATAGCATATGCAATATTTTGAATGCTAAGTTTGAGTCTACTTATTTTTAGTAAACCTATATTTCTTTTTTTTTTTTCCTTTAAAGATGATGGATCTGCCCAGATTATGGGACACAGACAAACCAGGTGATATAGACATATTGATAGAATCCTTAATTGACAATGATTGCTCTTATGAGGATGAACATGTGAACATAAAAAAGGTATTATATTTGAGCATTTTAATAAGCAATATTTTGTGCACAAAACTTGAGGTTAGAAAGAAAATGAACCCTTGAGTTTTGTTTTTTTTATGTAGGATCATGATAAGCCAATGAGACAGAAGCAAAGATTAAGCAATAATCACAAACTTGCACCCAGAGTTGGATTGAGTAGGACACCAATTACAAGAAACATGAAAAGATCTTCCCCACAAACCTTTAACGGTCTAAAAACAATGTTCAACAAGAGACCTTCATCCTCCAAGGGTCATTAATCCTCTAGATATGCTCAAGATGACTCACCATTTGCAGTAGATGTTAGTCAAGACATGAAGATTTATCATATAAGGAAGCAAGGAAAATAGATTTCTAATGAATTTACACCCTTTGTACATGTCAACATTGAACATGTATTGTTTTGTATTTTGGATTATCTGAAATTTTTTTAGGGTATGTGATATGTTTCACATGTAAGGCTCATAGATAGCTTAAAGGGATGATATTATATATTTCTTTTTGGCAGTATTCTTTTTGCTTTTGATTAGGAAAATGCAAATGTCAGTTGTGAACATGACATGTGAGAAGTTTTATCACATGTCAATTACACAACACCAATTACTTTGTATATTTTTGGTAGACACATTTAAAGGAATCCAATGACTAATGAATTTTATTTATTTTAGTATTCCATTAAAGTTCTATATTTTATATTCTTAAATTAATTTCAATGTACCTACTATGTAGTGATTATTTTGTTACCCTTGATTGTATTATTAGTGTTTGCTACCATGTAATTTCAATGGACTTGCAATATAATACTATGTAATGCTATGAGTGACTAATAAAAATTGTTTTCAAATTTGCCATTATACATGGCTAGATTGTTGTTTTATACCATTTGTAAGAAAAAAAAGACAAAAGTTAATTTTCATTCCAACTTAGCATTCTTGGTTACAAAATATTAATTTTCATTCCAAATTAGCATTATGGGATACATAGATAAATAAAGCTAGAAAAATTAGTAGCTTTATAAAATCACAACCTAAATAATCTTGCTACATAACTCCTAAAATGATTAGCACATTCCCACTTCACTCATAAATAAGAAGCTATTAGTTTTTTATAATCACACCTACAAACACACCAATTAGAAATAATACAAACATAAAACAATAGAAGCAACATGAACTTCTCATTGTAGTTTGCTTCTGGCCAATTATCTCAACTATCACATCTCCATCTATTTCATCATCAACTACATTTGTATTGTAATTTGCACTACTTTCAATCCTATTGAAGCTTACACTGCCCAAACCCCTATTGTAGCTTGACCTGCCTTTATCCCTATCGAAACTTACACTGCCTAAACCCTCTGTTGTAGCTTGACTTGCCTTCACCATATGTAAATTTGTTTGCGTGTCCCTCTTCTATGGTTTGACCGTTAATCCAATCAAAGAAATCACAATATCCATGCTCCTCTTATTCAAATGAAATGACTCAAATTAAACACAAATCTATCACTAGTAGATAGGTAAGTTCTACCCAAACAAATTCATAAAATTGAGACATAGGATAGTTTAATCAAGGAAGAAAACAACCAAATATATAATATTTTAGAAAAATAAAAAAAATTAATCAAAAAACTAAAGAAAAATTAAACAAAACCTAAAACAATTTTGGCAAAATAGCAACTTACATCCTTATAGTTCCTACACCTAATGTATCTCCTGCCTAGATTCAGAACAGAGCTTGAAGTCTTCAGCACACATGGAAGTCCGCATTTGCAACGAGGGATGATCACTTGAGCCATGGAAAATCCAAGGTAATATAAATTAAGTTTTCAATTTTATTTTTTTAGGCTTGTGTTTTGTTTAAATTGGAGAAGAAAACTAATAGACACCTCAGGATGTGGTATGTAGATGGCGAGAAAGAGGCTAAGCTTTTGGAATGTATGATGAGCAGATGAGGAAGCAAAAAAAGGGGAAAAACCCTACACTACAAGAAAATCACAGTTTACCGACAAAATTTACCGACAGAAATAATTTCATTGGTAAATTTATTAAATTACCGACAGAATACTGATGACATATAAAAATTTTCTTTTTTTTTTTTTTTAATTACCAACAAACTACTGACGGTTTACTAACAAAAAATTACCGACTATCAAATTTCGTCGCTAAATAAGGTGCAAAAAAATGGCGCAAAAAATTAATAACAATTTACTGACCAAAATTTTGATCGGTAAATTTACCGATAAAAATTTTAGTCGGTAAATTAAAAAATAAAATTTTCTTTAATTCAATTATAAAAGTTTTCTAATTTACTGACAATATTATTTCGTCGGTAAATTTACCGACTTGGTAAATTAAAAAAATTTTAAAATTACCGACTAAAATTTTGGTCAGTAAATTTACCGACCAAAAGTTTAGTCGGTAAATTAAAAGGCAAATTTTTTTTAATTCAATTATAAAAGCTTTCTAATTTACAGACAATATTATTCCATTGGTAAATTTATCGACCAATTTTTCAGTTGATAAATTAGAGAATAAAATATTTTTTAATTTACAAAAAAAAAATTTGAAATTACCGACTAAAATTTTGGTAAGTAAATTTACTGACCAAAATTTTAGTCGGTAAATTAAAAAGCAAAATTTTCTTTAATTCAATTACAAAAACTTTTTAATTTACCGACAATATTATTCAGTCGGCAAATTAGAAAACAAAATATTTGTTAATTTACTGAAAAAATGTTTGAAATTACCGACTAAAATTTTGGTTGGTAAAAAGTAATTTTTTTTTAATTCAATTATAAAAGCTTTTTAATTTACTGACAATATTATTCAATCGGTAAATTGAAAAACAAAATATTTTTTAATTTACCAACAAAAAATTTTAGTCAGTAAATTAAAAACCAAAATTTTCTTTAATTTAATTAAAAAATTTTCTATTTAGTAACAAAAATTTTTGTCACTAAATTTACTGACTAAAATTTCAGTCGGTAAATTATAAAGAATTTTTTTTAATTTACCGATAAAATAATCTATCGGTAAATAAAAATTTTGGAGGGAAATTTCCCTCTAAATTTTAATTTGATGTTAAAAAAAAATTAACGACAGAAATTTAGTCGATAATCAGTCGGTAAATGAAAATTTCAAAGGGAAATTTTCCTCCAAAATTTTCATTTGATTTTTAAAAAGTAAAAAATAAATTACCGATAGAAATTTAGTCAATAATCTGTCGGTAAATGAAAATTTTGGAGGAAAATTTCCCTCCAAATTTTCATTTGAAAAATTTACCGACGAAAATTTAGTCAGTAATTAGTCGGTAAATTGCGTAAAAAAAAGTATACAAGGGCTCCTCCTCATCATTTTTTCCTACGCTTCTTCTCTTTCCCTTTTCTTGTCTTTCTTTTTTCTCATATTTCTCTCAATTTCTTCTCTCCATTTCTCACAAATAAAATTTCTTTTTTTTTTCTTTCTCTTTCAACTATTTCTTCATTTTCTTTTTCATCACTTAATATTTTCATACTCTTTAATACTTATATACTCTTTGTTTCATATTCTATTTTTTTCTATTTTATTTCTTAAATTTCAAACCCTTCAATACAAAAAATCTATTAAATTTATTTCAATTTTTTTATTTTTTAGTTTTTATAATTTATTATTTATATTTCTTAAATTGTTTATAGCATAAAAAAGTTATCTTACCTTTTTGTTTTTACTTTTATTATTTTCTTTCTTAATTTTAGCTTCATTTCATTCTTTTTATAGTTTTGAAATATAATTTTAATTTAGTTTTTTTAATTTAGTCATTTTTTATATTTTTTAAGCTTCCTAATTTATTTTATAATTTTTTATTACTTAATTTTCATGTTCACTCTAAAAATTTTAATTTTTTAAATTATTATTCTTATTTTTTGAAGAATATGTATTTTAAAAAAAAAATAGAATTTTACCGACGGATTACCGACAAAATATTTTATTTTTTAAAAATCAATTTACAAAATTACCGACGAATTACCGACAAAATATTTACTTTTGAAAAATATTTATTTAAACTTTACCGATGAATTATCAACTATTTTTTTATTTTTTAAAAAAATAAAAATTTACCGATAGATTATCGACTAAAAATTTAGTAGGTAAATTGTCTCCCCAAAAAAAATTCTGATGATATAAAGTTATTTTACTGATAATATAAAAATAATTTACCGACCAAAATTTATTCGGTAATTACCGACAGTTTTGAATTCAGTCGGTAAATTATATTTCCGACAAGTTAAATACCGTTTAAATTTTTTGGTTGATAAATAGTCGCTATATATATTACCGACTAAAAAAACATAATTTACCAACAAAATTTTTAGTCGGTAAATTGTATTTCTTTTGTAGTGCTAGACACGCTTGAGAATCGAGAAAAAGAAAGAGAAAGAAAGGTTCAGAGGGAGAGAGGAGAAGAAACGAGGGAGAGAGGCAAGGAGAGATAACAGAAAAAAATTTTCATCTGTTCAATGTCACGTGTCCGTCATGTACTGGACACTTCATACCACGTCAATTAAATATGAGCTTCATTTGAGTCAGTAGGTAAAACCACATGTCATGCATGCGTGACACTTTTGGTTGACGTGTCCCCAAGTTGGCAAGATGAATCATCATTAATGTATAACATGGCATGCCAAATCAGCTACTCAGATTGGTTTTCTGGTCAACGACCTCAATGTGAAATGTTTTTAAAATTTTAAGTATTTTCCGGCAAAAAAAAAATTCTTTCGTGATCTTTGTGAACATATATTTAAGGCACTTTCTAAAACATGAACTTAAAAATATTCTCACTCACAAATAAAAAACAATTGTCTTGATTTTAACAATAATAAGATCCTGAAAATTGTAAGAATACGTGGTAAAAATGAAATACAATAATAATGGTAAAAATAAATTAATATCATATACATATATAATATATTACCGATTACAATTTGGTTTATTCTCTTAAAAATTAGAAATTGAATTAAACCATGAACCAAAATTTATTTCTAATTTTTTCAAACTAAATCAAATCATGTCGAGAGGTAAATCTAACAAAATTATCAAAATCAATTTGATTTTGTGGTCAACTATGAGCAGTCAGTGATTAGTGATTCACATTTGTAAATAATTATAAAATGTTTGGTAATTCAATAATTAAAATTTAGAGTTAAATTGTAAAATTATGAATAAGAATATAATTTATATATTATGATTATTTATTGAGTCTTAATATCTTTTGTTATGTGAGATCTTTCATGTACGAGTCTACTTACACATAATTACAGCTGTGATAGTAAAACACAAATTGGAGTATAAAGTTAGCTCTAATACTATGTAAAAAACTTCAAATTCAATGTAAAAATTTAAGTTTTTAAGTGCTGAGATTCAAATATTATATTAAATCTTGATATTTTTTATTATTTTTTTATGTGAGATTTTTATCCCTAATAATAATGAATTTTAAAAATATATAATTAATGATTTAATATTAAATATAAAAAAATAGAAGGTTTATATAATTAGTTTATGTTTTGAATTCGGTTGAAATTATTTTCAGATGTGATAGATTTTAAATTCAAGTCTACCGACAAAGCTATGCTCAATTTTATTGCTTTATTTTTCCCTTTTTTTTTTCTCTCCAAAAGTAAAACAACGACTACATTAATTATGCCTGGCAGTTGGTTTCTTCCATCAGCCAACTTCAAAGAAAATTCTCACTCTATTGTGAATGTGAATAAACAACGTAAAAATCCTCAACTTATTTTAGACTGAGACAAAAACTTTTAATACTATATTATCACAAAAAAAAAAAAATTATTATCTCACCCAACCCCTAATTTACATTGAATTTTTTTTTTCTCTTTTTTCTTTTCATTTTATTTATTTATTTTTCTTTCTTTAAAATTTTGAGGTGTTACATATTTTTCACCCCTTAAAAAAGATTTCGTTGAAATTTCAAATTAAAGCAAACACTTATTTAAATTTAATTTATTATGCTTCTATTGTGCACTGCAATACACTGCCTTGACTAGTTACTCAATTTGTACCATCTTACTATTAAACGCTAATAAGCCATCCATTAATTTCCTAACAAACAATAAACCTAATGCTTCTTTTACTAGATTTCACTTTATAACCTATGGTCTGATACGATTATTAATAAAAAAAAATAATAATAATAACTCTTTAGAATGAGGGATTTGATTGCCGATCCATATTTGGTATACTCTTTAGAATGTGTAATAAATTGATGAAAGTCACTTCATTTATTTATAGAAGAAATGGATCAAATTAAAGAAATACGACTATGGGGAATATGTCTTGGAATTGTAAATAAGATGACTTTGATAAGGTAAACAGTGTAATTAAGATAGAAAGTCAAACACCTCAAAACTTGAAAAAGATGGTTCCATCTTCTGACAAGAGTCAACGAAACATGAAAGTGTGTGATAAGTAAAATGTTTGGGGAATTTCAACCCGACATTATCAAATTTTTTGACCAACACTCATGCTAGTGCGCATTGGTGTGTGCTATCACCATTGGAGAATTTCTAAAGTAAATTTTACTTGAATTTGAAATAACAACTTTTAAGTGGAGATAGCATTTTGTAATTGGTTATTTATTAAATCAGTAAGATATAATTTATATTGGAGAATTTTTGAAGTAAATTTTACTTGAATTTGAAATAATAATTTTTAAGTGGAGATAGCATTTTGTAATTGGTTATCTATTAAATCAGTCAGATATAATTTATTTTCTTCCTTTATCAAAATCAAAACAAACACGAAGGAGATTGCTTCCAAGAAATGAGAGAAACAAACTGAAGATTCTTTCCCCTTCTATTTGTCAATTAAACTTTTCCTTTCCTTCATTGTTATTGAACTCAGTGATTGAAAATCTTTTATTTCCTCATTGTTATTGAACCTAGTCGTTTGGTTAAATTGAAAACCTAAATGAGTGTTGTAGAAAGAGTCCCATCCTTTTTTTTTTCCTACCAAACCAACTATAAGCAGAGTTTAAAGGTTGTTTCCTTATATCAATGAAGCCTCAAAAGCCTACCACATTGATTTCTCTAGAAAAGCTAACATCAATAGATCAAAATTTGAAAGCCCAAAATTTTAAATAGCTATATCTCACAAACAAGTTAAATTTTGGCTTGTGATTAGTGATGTTGGAAAGCCAGCTTGATGTAGTGGGCATATGATGTAGCTAGTTGCTTAATAATTGTTGGGCATTGGTAGCCGGCAAAGGTAAAATTATCAAATTTTTTTTTTTTTTGAGTTTTGAAATATCTTTTAATCTTATTTTCTCTTGGATAAATTTCATTTCTCTGAATTTTTTAAATTAGAAAATTTGAATAAATTAAACATTTAATATTATTCAGTCAAAAAAAGAAAATGATTAAACTATTGGGAAACAAAATTGTGGGTTCTAATTTATTGAAATAATGGACAAGATGTGCATTGTTAAGTTTATTCCTTAATGGGTTCCTAATTTGAAATAAAATTAAATTTATACAAGCATGTTTATGCGTTGATAAGCAATAAGAATTGAGTTTCTACTAAGCTGATAAATGTATTGTATAGTTAATTTGGATAAGCTTTAGATTGTTGTTTTGAGATGTGAAATCAAGATGAGATTACATTGTGAATCAATGCTTAGGTTGGGTATAATGGATTAATTATGCTGGCTTGCCTGAGCTGTGGACTTGATGAGATTATTGCCAACAATGTGTACATTTTAATTGTGGCCATTTTCATAATAGAATTTGGTCATATCTAGTGTTGGTATAACATGTTTATTTCCCAGAATGGTTTTGGTTCTTATTGAATTCTAGTTTGTACACATTGTGGGAACTTTTCTTTTGAATTTTAAATTTTGAATAGTAGGATTTGGTTGATTCCTTATTGTATGAATCTCATCTCTTTTTGGGAGTTTTTTTACATGAGAAAGGAAAAGATAAATTTTTAATCTATGTATGATATTAAAAAAAGAATATTAAATATTTTTATGTTTGAATGTTTAGGAAATAAGGAAGAATATTATTTATTAATGATAGAATATTATTTCAAAATCATAAAAATATTAAAATATTATTTCATATTATTATTAAAAATAAGCGTTATTCCTTCAAATGATAATACTTGCAGTTTATGATTTTGAATTAACTTTCTTTATGTTATTTGTTTTAGCCCAATTTTAGAGATCTGCAACAGTTGCAATTTTAATTTATTTTGTTTACCCTAAATTTAAGTGTTTTAACAATATTGTTGTTACTATCTATTTGCTCATGCTTAAATTGAGTAGAATAGCAAGTTTTAGTAGAATCCAAGTTGGAAACCTACCTCAGTTGAAGCCACATTTAATATATAACAAAAAATTTTTGCCTCCAACGTAGAGAGGACATTGAGAAGTAGAACTATTGTGGAAAGCATTGATTATATATTGTATGCTTTCATTGAGTGTTGGATATGGAATAGAATTTGAGTAATAAGTTTAATTATTTTTGTGTACATTGTTTAAATAAGCATACTTTTGCTTGAGGTAATATTCTTATGATATCAGCCACTGCTTGTCACAGTATTATTGACTATTTTTACATTACTGGTTTGAAACATGTTTGATTCAGGGAGTAACTTTTTCTTAAACAATTTTAAAACTAATCTCTCTTTCACTCTTTATGTAACCAGAAAAAGTAAGCAATACTATCAGTAGAGGGTTCAATGAAAGAGTATATCATCGTATCAAAGCAAGAACCTCAAGGTGTCCAAATAGAGAAGCAGTGCTCCAATAGTGCAAAAGAGCATTACCCTAGGATATTCAACTCAAGTTTGCATACGATCACCATGAGTTTCAGTTAAACATTAGTATTATGAGAGCTAGTTACTTCTAAGCCTTTCTTTACTGGACACTTACTTCTGGATATTGTAACATCTTTGTATTTTTTTTTAAAAATATAATACAGTAGATGCTTTTTGCTACTTTGCATTGACAAAATTGAAGGGGAGAAAGAGACTTCAAATTTAAGTTAATTGAACATCTCATGTATTTTGATTGAGGGATTTGGAAAATGGTTATTATTTGGTTCAATGATCCTATTGTCGATGTGTGATATGTTCAAAACTTTTCAAATTATCAATTAGGCTTGAGTTATGGTAATGCTCCAATAAGAGTAGAGAATGTGGATCCTCCTATTAAAATTCCACATTGATGATTTTTCAATATCTCATTTATAATTTCTTTCCTTCTTTAATTATATTTTCAAGGTACACAATAAAAGGGGAAATTTCCTTAGAAGAATGGTACCATTGCTTGTTTTTAAGTTTACTTCAATTTGAAATAGCTTTTTATTTAACTGGAGATAACAATTTCTAACTAATTACCCATTAAATGTGGGCTGAAACTATATCATGTCAATTCTCTTGCCCCACCTATCACTTTCTCATAGATCATAGTATTTCTATCTATAAATAAAGCTTCAATTCCTTAAATTTGAAAGACTATTTTACTAAAATTTGAAAGACTATTTTACTATGATTCTTTTCATAACTTGAAATTGTTTTCAATATGCTTCAATTTGAAATAGCTTTTTATTTAACTGGAGATAACAATTTCTAACTAATTACCCATTAAATGTGGGCTGAAACTATATCATGTCAATTCTCTTGCCCCACCTATCACTTTCTCATAGATCATAGTATTTCTATCTATAAATAAAGCTTCAATTCCTTAAATTTGAAAGACTATTTTACTAAAATTTGAAAGACTATTTTACTATGATTCTTTTCATAACTTGAAATTGTTTTCAATATGGAAAAAATGGATTTGTAAGAGGAGCATAAGTCCCAAAATCAAATTATTGAAGGTCATGAGACAATTGGAGATGCAATCCGCACAAAAAGGTATAGTGACATTGTCATTAATTAAAAGTTTTTTTTTACTACTTGTTATGATCTAAGCCATTTATTAATGTTATATTCCCATAGGAAGAAAATGAAAATGGAACAGGCAAGGAAAATGAAGAGAAAGAAAGAACTCTTGAAATGTTGATAAATAAGAACGTGAAAGCTTAGCAAAAAATGTGTCTAAAGGAAATGAATATGGGGATGTTGAATCCATTAAAAATTCAAAGGTATTCAATTAAATTTAAGTACTTTATTGAACTTTTTTCTTCTATCATAAATGTCTACTTTATTCACTTTTATTATCAAAATATTCATAGCCATTTTATATTGTCTATCTTTAATGTATAAGTAAAATTGTACCTATTTTTTTTTTTAATTTTCTTGTTGTAGGGATATTTGTACTCTCGTTGTGTAGTTCAAAAGTTTTCTCTTCTTGTCTCTTCTTTCTAAGAAGAAAAAAAAGAAATTGCCAAGTCCATTGGTTTTGGCAGCCTCCTATATGTACCAATCCACTAATTAAGAAACAAGTTGATTCAAGAACTTGTCTCAAGATTTGACATAGATAAATGTGAACTTTGTGTACATGGTCATAAGCTAATGTTGGATTTGCATGATGTGGAGAAAATATTAGGGTTATTTGTAGAAGGGCATGATGTTCAAGTTAAAGAAGAAGTGACTGAAGATGATTTGTGTGGGAAGTATAACTTAGGCAATGGTCTGATTCATACAAATAACTTATGCTTGGATTTGGAATTATTAAATCCTAGTGAAGAATTTAAAGCAAAATTCTTCTTGTATGCATTATCCACAATAATTAATCCATCTACAAGTATGCATGTCATTTCATAAGACCTGTGTCTTCTATCTAATTTATTGTTCCAACCTTCAATTGGTCAAAGTACACACTAAATAGGCTATTGCATGGAATTTGCAAATTTCAAACATTGTGTCACGCACCTGGAAAAACTAAATGGATTAGTGGATGCATTTTGATATTAGAGGTATAAATTTACACTGCTATTTTTGTATGATTATATTTTTTTACTCCTAATTTTTCCTTACTTTATACAATTATTTATTTTTGTGTTTTATGTTTGTTTAGATTTTCTATTTGCAATATGTCTTTATTGGTTTGCCAACTTTCAATATATCCCTTTGTGAAAGGCCTTCTATGCAATATTGGCATGAGGATCTCATTAGTAAGGTTATTGATAAGATTAAAAGACTTAGTGGTGTTAATAGTGAGATGGTATTGTTCTTTTGTGACTAATGTCCATCTAGTCATTCATATTACTGTTTTAGTTTTCTTTTGTCATCACAATTTATTAAACTTGTATTATTTATTCATTAACTACAAGTTCATTTAGTTGGTGTTACTTGTAATGCTAGTAGTTGTTATATGAGTTTTTTTTTTTTTTTTTTTTATTGTGATGTAATTTACTTTAGTATCTTTGTATAAAGTTTTACGTTTATCATTAGTATGTGTATTAAAAGGTATATGAATTTTTTATTTTGTAGGATATAAAGAAGGACATTGCTGAAATGAAAATTGAGTTGAAAGATTTTAAAAGCCAAGTGTTATCGGCTTTGCAAGAGTATGGTGAACAAATGTAGAAATGGGAAAAGATGATAATGACATTCTTCAACAATGTTGACACCAATGTCCATGGAAAGGACCAAGTAGCAAAACCAGTAGCTGTGTCTGATCAAGTAAATTTGAGACAAAATGAGGATATAAAGGCAAAGGAGAATGAATGCAAATGCCTAGTGCAAATGATCAACTAGCACCTAAGGTTTCCTCTCATTTATTGCAAGTTTTCAAAAAAGGAAAGGAAACATGGTTAGCCTATCAAATACGATATAATGGGTTCCCCTATTAGTGTTACTTTTAAAAGAGGTGATAGTCGAGTTGTCAGGGGTATATAAGGTACAAAAGTTATAAGAGAAAAGATCCCCAGTCATAGCTCAAGTTTTATTGCAGATGTTAACCTTGTGTATTATTCTCGTGTTGCTCAACGTGACAACTTACGGGCAACCAATAAACTTAAAAAAGGCAAGGCACAAAAAAAAAAAAAAACCATTTGTGAACCTCCCCATATCAAAAATAAGAAAAGGGCAAGGTATTATCATACCACATATATATATTCTTTTAAGTTATTGTATCTTTAATAGTTAATTAGTTAATGTATTATAAATGAAACTTAATACTCATTTTTTATATTTTTCAATGCTTAGTTGAAAGATAATGATGGGATTGCAAATTTGGCATCATTGGCATTTGGTGAGCCTATAAAACAAGTGTCTAGTTTCTCATGGGATCATAAAATGGAACCAAGGTATTGTCATCAATAATTTTTCCCTACTAGTTTGTCCTTAATTCACCTTCTTTAGACATTATAATATAGTTCCTCTATTTATTGTAAATTGTATATGGTTCATTTGTGATGAAATATTGAGACTTACCAAATTTTGCATTTTATTATAGTGATATATTGTGTCAAACTCATAATGAATTTGCAACTAGGCAAGCTTTCATATACATTGAAAGGGCGACATTAGCTATCATATGAGGTATCTATTTGATGAAATGTAATTTTTCATTATGTCTTGATGTCATTTTCTCTTATCAAAATTATTTTGTCTAACGAATAATTTTATTTTCAAGATTATAGATATATTGGTCTATATATTATCTGAACTTGAGATATCAAAAGATCATGGTAGGAGATTTTGGTTTTTGCCTATTCATTTCTCAGTAAGGCAATTGTAATTTGATAACAAGGTTAACTTATATGCATGTTACTATGCAATATATGTGTTACATATATTTTTCGTAATATATGATTTTATATTTTGTTAAAAATAAGGTGTTGCAAACTGATAGACCCCCATTATCTTCATTTATGAGAAGTTATGTTGGTGAAGGCCTTTACATTGGACAGCTTCCTACATGTGAGAAGGTGAGCACATTTTGAATTTTTGAATTTTTAATATTGATAATGAAAACCTTGGTAATACCATATATCTGGCTAAAGTTTAGGGTTTATTTATTTGTTCCTTTCATAGATCTTTGTATTGATATGTGATGAGAAGCATTGGTTTTTGCTTGTTTTCAATGTAAAAGAAAAAGTTACATATCTAGTTGATAGTTCTTTATCCAAGAACATGATAGAAAAGGAAGCTATAATGCAAAAATTAGTATTCTTCTCACCACTTTAAGTTGTACTTCTTATTGTTTTTTTTTTTCATTTTATAGTATTTACTTATAAACCATATAATTCACACATTGTAGGGCAAATTCTTCAATGAGTTCTTTGTACTACCAGCATTTCATGGGCTTCAGTTAGGGATTCAATTGCAAATTAGTGCATTTGAAAGAAAAATATTGGATGTATACCAACAAAAGAATGGGTATTCCCAATTGTGAAAATATCTCCATAAAGTCCTTAATAAAATGCTTATTTTTAATATATTTATTAATATTATGCTCTTATAGGTTTGATTGTGATATATATGTCATTCATTATATATGCACTGGTCTGGATAATTTAAAGGTAGAGGTATGATATTTATATATTCTTATATTAAATTGATGTAAATTAGTATATTGATAATAATTTCTTGTTTGATATTTTGATTAAATGCAATTATAATGTATTAATGTATTATTGTAGGGAATCTCATCGAAATTACAAAGTGCTACACGATCAAAGATTGTTGCCTAGCTTATACTGCATGATTTTAACAAGATAAGAACCAAAAGTATTTTTTCAGCTCATAAGCATTGTAGGGGAACTAAACACATTTGTCACATTATATCTTTATTGATGAATGAATTGTTATATTTTTTAGTTGCAAATAGTAATTCTCACCATTTAGAATTAATATTTAAAATCACTCTTTTGGTATATAATGTTTTTATATTAATTTTTATAAAAACAGCAAATATGTTTTATAGTCTACTTATTGTAAAGATGCTATGAATATTTATAATGTTTTATATTTTGTAACTATGTAATTTATAACGCATTTTATACTGTGCATATTGTGTCAAATTGCCAACATATAGGAATGAAACATTAAATTATATTTCTAAATACATCAAGAGATATTTCCACAGAATGTAGGATAAAATTTTTAGTTGTTTAGGAAAAACACCCAAAATGTCATTAGTATATTTTTAAATATTACATTTTGATATTTTTCTTCAAGAAAAATTATATTAATTAACCAACTATCATTCCATCATAGTAGGAACACACCATTTTTTTTTTATATTAAATACACTAGACATACCATTGATCCTTACTAGTTATATATTTGCATTGTTTAACTGTTAAGCTCATATGCAAAATTCTATTATATTACTTACCAAAAACTCATCACTTATGCCTGCTATTACTTTAACTTGCTAAGTGTAATCATACTTTGTTTTCGTCATTGCAAACTTTATTGTGCAAACACATCGTTGCTTGCTTATCATAAAAAATAATAATAATGTCATAAAAATAAGATTCCTTAGGATATCAATATATATAGATTTGCAATTGGATTTTTTCTAAGAAAGACATGAAATTATTATGATCTTATGTATTTTTGGAAAATAAAATAAAAAAGTTAACAAATCAAATGTGGTATTTACCTGCATATAATGCATTTCATGTAAGGAATCACTAATGAATCCAACATTTTGAGATGGCTAGATATGATGAGAAGGATTTCTAAGTAACTCATCAATTGTGCACATCAATCATGGACATGTTTTCCTTGTATGACCTTCTTTGTGGCATTCCCCACATTTGTGTTTTTGCTTGCATTTGATAGTATTAGCCATTGCTATGCCTTTGGTCCTAACCTTATCAAGATCAATTATCCCATGATAATTGTCATTTGGTTCACATTTAATGATGACATCCTTTAAATTCTTTGTTAAATGTTCTACCTCATTTGATATTTCTTCAAATGTAGATGTAGAGGCAAGGGAGCACATTTTGCTACATTTTGTGGTTAATGATCCATATTGAAACATATTTTATCACTTATAGTTGAAGTATTATAATGTGTAGAGAGTAACATCTTTGTAGATTTAGTCCATATTGGAAGGAAGCATGATCCTAGAATATTTTTTAACCCTTAAAGTTTGATAACACATATAGCATGCCTGCACGGGAAACCCCATAACTTGAGTAACTTGCAAGAACAGGTGATAGTGTTATCTTGAGAATTGAATAGCACTTATCTTGTGGATTCTCAATTATGCCACTTACTAAACTTGTATAAATGAGAATCACCAATAGTCACCACTTCATCAGTTAAAACATAAGCATATTCTTTATTCAACTCATCTTGAAATCTCCTAAATGAAGCTTGAGTATAAATAAGAGTAGCTTGCTTCTCATAAGTTTGAAGGACACTTTAGTAAACTGGTGTTGAATAATTAGAATTGTGATCAACTTGTTCTCCATTCTCTATAATTTTAGCTAAAGCCATGTCAAAATGGCTCACAAATTCAATGAGATTCAATCTACAATTTAAGAAATGATCCGTAAATGAATACATGCCTTCAAATTGAGATATTGTCCTAATAGATACACAAAATCTATCTTCAAATAAGTGTCAGCCCATATTTTTCTATTAGCAAGTAAATTAGCAATCTATCTACAACTTTGGAGATTATATTGCCCAATTAGAGCCATCCATGTATCTTCAAAAGTATCAACATCCACTCATCAAGTTACCTAGAAATGATTTATCCTTTATCTCACCGGTGGCATTTCTCTCTATGTGCCAAATACACAGCTTATGTGTTACATGTGGAAAAACTTTTTCAATTGCAGAATGCATAGATTTATCCCCATCAATGACAACAGTTACAGGATTTTTGTTATCCATACATTCAAGAAATGTAGTCAATAACCAAATATATGATGAAGTAGTCTTATATTGTAAAAGTGTATAACCAAAAACAATTGATTGCAAATGATGATTTACTCTAAGAAGCATGACAATTGGATAGTTATAAACTTTTCTTTTATAGCATACATCAAAAGCAGGGACATCTCTAAAACAAGAGTAATCCATTTTGGAAATTGAATCTGCCCAAAAGATATTGCCTAATTGTCCGTTTGGTTTTAATGTGTTAACAAAGTAAAATGCTTGATTACTTTGCTTTTTCGCATCAAAGTAGCCCATCATTCTTTGTGCATCACCTTTACGAACATTAGCTTGATGCTTTAAATCAATCATTGTCCATCCCATATTATGATATCCACTACCTTCATGAGCTAAAAAGTCAATAAGGATTGTTTTTATCCCTATGCTGTGCATTGCCATTACCTGAGCCTTTTCCCTCTTTGATATACCTCTATGAGAGATAAGGTATTTGATATGTTTAGGAGGCAATAATGGATGACTGCAGGCTAGATACAAAATTTTTTACATGCCATTTATTTGTCCTTCTATTTAAGTTTACCTGGAAAATGGCTGGACAATTTATATGTGTCTCTAGTTTAGGCGTACATTTACGATCAGTTTCCCACAATTACATCCTTCCCTCGTACATACCCATTTATGCATTATTTTAGCTCCTTTTGTTGATTTTCTTGAATCCCTTTTACTAATGCCAAATCCTACACTCTTGCTATACTCCAAATGCTAAGAATGTGCTTCTTCACATGTATTGAAAATAATATTTTTTATATCATCAATAAGTGTACCAAGCGAATTACAAGTCTCAATATATGAATTGTTTGGAATATGATCCATGCCTGTCATATCATTATTCTCATCACACTCATTGGTAACATTTTCCGCCAAATTATTTTCCCCTGTAGCACCATCCTCATTATCACCATAATCATCACTGCCAAAGGCAGTACAGTCATCATTACCTTGCTCTAATTCAAAATCCACTTTCTTCCCTTTGTCATCCATTATCCTATATGGGAAAAACATTTAATATATAAATATATGTAACATCCTAGAAATTAGCTTTAGTTAGGTAGTGAATTTTAGAATTTTAATTCGAAGTTGATATTAAGGAATTGCATAAAATTTTTTGCATAGCATTTGAATGTATGAAAAGTATAAGAAACCTAAGTAAAACCAAAGAGAAATATAAATGAAACCATAGTGAAACCATATTTATATCAATTGTAAAAGTACTTAAAATACTATATTTTCTGAAATTTATTTAGTGAAATTTATAATTTTTGAATAATAATCTAAAAGTGAATAAATACCTTAATTAAAGCTTAGTTAGGTTTAATATTAACATTTAAAAATGTATGGAGAATGACCAAACTGTAACTTGCAAGGACCAAATTGCATAACTTAAAAAATTGGAGGACTAAACTGTAATTTGACTAAATTATGTCCATATAACAGATTTTCCAGAATTTTCTGTACAAAAAATTAGAATTCTCTCTTTTTCCTTCTCCTTTGGCCGAACCCCCCCTAGCCCTTTTTCTCCATTTTTCTTCTTTCAATTTTCCTTGGAAAAACTGTTACAAATTTATAGCAAATAACCCCTTCCATCAACCAAATCACTTCCCACCAAGAATTAAGTGAGAAATAAGCAAGGAATTGAAGAAGTGGAGATTGGAAGAAATTGGCTATTTTAAGAAAAGCAAGGTTAGTCCACTTTTCTTGATTTTAATTCATAGAAATAGATGTTAGTAAGTGGAAAAAATGATTTAGTATGAAAATTATGTGATAAATTAGTGTATTTGGCATGGAAAACATCCTAACTCTTCAAACATACGTCAAATCAAATTGTTGCTAAAGTTTTAAATTCACCTAAAAAGACTTAAGAATAGTTAAATCTAATGCTTAAGGAATGAATTCCAACAATTAGAATCATTGAATTTGAAGAAAAATACATAGGTTGCCTAAAATCATTAATTCTACCTATATGTTCAAAGTCCCACTTCAAGATTGTTTTCTTCCAATTTTATTGCTTGAATGTGTTAGTTTAGTATCAAATAATATGGAAATAACCTTAGTTTGAATTATAGAATTCCCCTTGAAAAGGCCATGTTTGGCCGAAACCTAGGAGGCAAAATTTGCCTTTGTTTATGCTTGATTTTTCTCATGATTTTCCATGTTGAAATGACCCCTTTGCTTGGCTTTTAAATCCCAAATGAGTTGTGGAATATATTGTTGGCAATGTGAATTTATGTAGGGAAATTTGGGCTTCTTCCAATTTGCCCCAAAACTCTTCCAAAATATAACCAAAGTTATGCCCACCAAGTGTTCTATAAAATGTTCCAAAGAAAATCCAATGCTTGCTACAAAATTACCAAGAAAATATCTAATATGTAAATTCCATAATATATCATCCCTAAAGTAATAAATAGGTTATGTATGCCTAAATTGCTAATAAACATAAATGTAGCTAAATTAAATTAAAGAATTAAAGAAAACAAATTAAATGTTCAAAACAGAAAAATAAACATAAATCATGCATTTATTAGTTTAAGTATTCTCAATAATATTTAGTATTAAAATAATGTATTTTGCTTCTTTAGCTTCTAAGGATCAAGAAAAGGAGGTTGAGGATTAAGGGATAAAGCTTCGGGTTCCATTTTTCATTGGTGAGTAATATATGCATATGTGTATATATGTTCATGCCAAAATGAACTTATACCCTTATATGATATTTGCTTGTGAAATGCTCCTTGATGATCTTTTGAATATGAATTACTCCCTTTTCGTTGATTCCTTCTTGCTTTGGAATACCTTATGGATTACATTGAAATCTAATTGTTCATGGCAATCTTTGAAACCTGTCTGC
The DNA here is from genome assembly GCA_947687605.1 of Reutealis trisperma. NCBI lineage: Eukaryota > Viridiplantae > Streptophyta > Magnoliopsida > Malpighiales > Euphorbiaceae > Reutealis > Reutealis trisperma. Next base: position 170,151 of record CANTUT010000606.1, read on the forward strand.
TTCTTTGTAATTACCTTGTACGACTTTGTAGCACCTTGTGATGTGTTTGAATGACTTTAATTCTTCAAATGAACTTATGTTGTTTAATTCCCTTTCTTTGAATTTAATTATTGAGTAAACCCTATGATTTGATTGCATATCAAATGACAGAGCTACTCATCTGATGGAGTAGCATAAATTTTGCATCAGACATTATGCACAATGAATTATAAACCCGAGCTAGGGAGGGTTAAGCCCCTAGCCATATAGTATGATCAACTATATATGGGAAAAAGCATGCTACCAAGATAGTAGCCTCTGCTTGTTATAAATGTGTGATTAAGTGAATTTTGTCATTTGAGAGCCAATGTGATTGTCATCTTTACATTCATACCTTTATTTAAACTATTGCCTCTCTTTGCTCTTTTATCCTTCTATTTTGTATATATATGTATGTGTATATTACTCACTGGGATTTTATCTCATTATTTTAGTGGTTTATAAATTTTTAGGTGGTGAGTAGATCAGTGGTTCCAGCAAAGCTTCTCCCTCATGCGTGGAACCTATCATGTAATATTCGTATTTATTTTGATAGTTGTAAATATTAGAAACTCCATGGTACTTGGTGGTTTAGTATAGTTTAGACTGGGAATTGTAATAAATATTAAATGTATAAATTATATGTAAATTAAATGGATATTAATAAATATCAGAATGTTTATTGTATATCTGTGGATACTAATTATTTAACATAATAATCCGAGGTTCTATGGGTTTAGGTGGCTTTAGGCTTACCCAATCCCTAGGACCGTCCATCCCTAGAGTGGGATGTGACAAAGTTGGTATCAGATCCTAGGTTCGATAGTCCTTAGCTAGGAATAAGTATTAGGTAAACCATGGAGTATAGGATTTCCTATTTCGTCTTTTGTTGTTTTTCACTTTGTTAGGATTATCTATGTAGCATAAATTAATATTTTCTTGTTTCTTTTATAGTGAGATGCCACCACAGAGATATATCCGAGGACGGGGTCGGGGTCGAGGAAGGCCACCTCGGCAACCGCAACCTGAGAGACTAGTGGAGGTGGAGATAGCCTCACAGGTGGCTCCGAATGAAGCCAAATTTGTTGGACCTCCACCAGTTAGGAGGAGAGTTCATCATGAAGATGAGGTTGGATCTTCTGAGAATAGAAGTATTGAGGCATTGCAACAAGAGATTCTAAGGTTAAGAAGAGAAAATGAAGAACTTAGACAAGCTAGACAGGAGCCTCCAGTACCCCCAGTACTACCTGTTAATATACCTCCACCAGCGTCACCCCCGACACCAGTTCCTCCACCTGCTCCAACTAGTGCTAGGAGGACTATTGAGGAAGGAGGAATGAAAATGTCCACATTCCTCAAATTGGGGTTGCCGACATTTAAAGATGAACAGGGGGAAGATCCAAGCGATTTTCTTCGAGAGGTGGATAAAGTGATAAAGAGAATGGCTTGTTCTGATGCCAGAGTAATTGAGTTAGTGGGTTTGTTACTCAAGGAGCAAGCAGCTGATTGGTATGAGCAACATATTGAAGGTCCTTTGTATAGTGACAAGCCACCAACTTGGGGAGAATTCAAGCAGCAGATGATTGACGAGTTTCTTACTGAAGGGGAAAGAGGACGTAGATTGATGCAATTTGAGCAACTTAAACAGGGGAGCATGTCTGTTGCAGAATATGCAAAGGAGTTTATTAGACTGTCTCGATATGGCCAGGCTTTAGTTCCTGATGAAGCTTCGAAAATTGTTAGATTCCGGCGTGGCTTGCATGCTCCATTACATAACCTTCTATTGACTTCGGAGTTCACCTCTTTGACAAAACTGATTAATAAAGCTGTCCAGATGGAAGAAAAATATAATGAGGAAAAAGCAGAAAAGGAGCAAAGGAAGAAATTGGGAAAGAGTCAGAGCAGCCAGAAAAGGATTGGAGGACCATCATTTCATAGTAACCCTACAGCTAGTGGGTCACAGACTTCTTTCCCACAGTCATTGACCGGTTCTAGATGTGGGGAGACAAAGTCTGGGACAGGTTCTTTAGCTCCCCGAGCATCTGATAGAGCAGATCAAGCTACATGGACCGCTATTGCCACTTTCAAGATGTGGCAAAGCTCACCCCGGTGCCTGCAGATGGGTGAGCGGAGCATGTTTTAGATGTGGCCAATAGGGCCATATGATTCGAGACTGTCCATTGCTGAGATCACAATAAGAAGGGCCACCGGCATCACAGACTACAGTTCAACAGAGCCAGACAGGGTCTCGGGGATCTGCTGGGAGAGGCCGGGGCCAGAATTCTGCACCTACCCCTTCCCAAACTCAGCCTACTAGGGGACAAGGAAGAGTATTTGCATTGAATCAGCTGGAGGCCAGGACCTCTAACACCACTGTTGGAGGTATGATTTCTATACAAAATGTTATGGCTAATGTATTATTTGACTCTGGCACTACACATTCCTTTATTTCATCTGCATTTGCTAAGAAATTGGGAAAGGCTAGTAATAAAATGTCAGAACCACTAGAAGTCTCCACTCCTTTGGGTTGGGTAGTAATCGTAGATCAGCAATATACCGATTGTATGGTGAAGATTGATGGCAGGAAGCTTATAGCTACGTTGATAGAGCTTCCTGTATTAGAGATTGATGTAATTCTGGGTATGGATTGGCTGTCTTTGCACCATGCCTCTATCGATTGCCGCAGGAAGAAAGTGGAATTTCGACTAGAGGGACAGCCAGTATTCGTATTTCAGGGTGAAAGGGAAAATGTCGCAACCCATCTCATTTCTGTAATTGAAGCTTGGAGACTATTGAGGAAAGGGTGCCGAGGGTATTTAGCTAATGTACTGGATACCCGGGTGACTGCAGCAAGAATTGAACAAATTCCAGTTGTGAATGAATTTTCAGATGTATTTCCAGAAGAATTACCAGGACTGCCACCTGAACGGGAGATAGAATTTGAAATAGAAGTATATCTGGGAATGGATCCCATTTCTATTCCGCCATAGTGGATGGCTCCTGTAGAGTGGAAAGAATTAAAAATTCAGTTACAAGAGTTGTTGGACAAGGGATTTATTAGACTTAGCAGCTCTCCGTGGGGAGCACTTGTCCTATTTGTGAAAAAGAAGGACGGGACCTTACGAATGTGCATCGATTATAGGCAATTGAATAAGGTAACGGTGAAGAATAAATATCCATTGCCTAGAATCGATGACCTGTTCGACTAGTTGCAAGGTGCAGGTTGGTTTTCAAATATTGATTTGCGATCTGGATATCATCAGTTGAGAATTCGGAAAGAGGATATACCTAAGACTGCTTTTCGGACACGCTATGGGCATTATGAGTTCTTAGTGCTACCTTTTGGCTTAACTAATGCACCCGCAACCTTTATGGATTTAATGAATCGGGTGTTTAAGTCGTATTTAGACAAGTTTGTCATTGTATTTATTGATGATATACTTGTCTATTCTAAAAGTCAAAAGGAGCACGAAGAACATCTTCGGGTGGTACTACAGACTCTGAGGGAACATAAATTATATGCCAAATTGTCAAAATGTGACTTTTGGCTCAGAGAAGTATGTTTCCTCGGGCATGTGATTAGTGAAGAGGGAATTAAAGTGGATCCAAAGAAGGTGGAGGCGGTGCTAAATTGGCCTCGCCCTACAAGTCACTTTAGATTACATACTTTACCTAAAAGTAAATTATAAGCTAACAACAAGAAGTACACATCTATTTGTTCCAAAATTAGAAACATTAGTTCTTATATAACTATGAATTTTTTTTAACATGATAAAACACAACAAATAAATAACTAATATGCATTTTTTTCCTGCATTAATTTGCACTCAGATGGGAGGATTGCATACCTTAATATTTTCTCTCTTTCACTTCACTTCAAATTTGCATAACCATCCAGCTAAGAAACATGATAAAAGTTGTGCAAGGAATAGGTGGAAAATTTTAATTCTCAATGGAAGAAAATGAATAGAAAGATACACCTACCCTCAGCCCATTCCTCTTGCATTAATGATATGTACAAATTTTGGTTTAATTATGGATGGTATGGTTGTTTTGGTAACATTAAACAAGTGACAAGATTGTGTTGTTATTATTATTTTGCGCTTTATCTAATTGTGCACTTTGATTACATAAATTTTTTATTCACATACCTATATAATTTGACGTTATAATAAATTATGTCAAACAAATAATTAAGAATAATTTTTTTTATAAAAATTTATATCATTACAAATAATTATTTAAGTAAACAAAATAAAAATTAATAATCTTGCATTTCATTCCATAAACTTATTTTGTTTATAAAATATTTTTCTTATATTTATTTGAAGCATTTCGATTAAAATTTGCTTGTTCAATTTTTGCATAATAAGGGCATTGTGGTGTAAAATTATAAATTACCTAGAAAGAAGGAGAGAATGTGCGTTAAAAAAATGTACAATAGTGTGAACTTTAAAATTTGCTACTGCCAACTTTTCTGATTTTTGATAAAATGCACAAGTGCACGATCTTGTGCATTTTACAATACTTCTACCATTTTTAGTGAAATATGGAAAAAATGCACTAGGTTGTGCACTTGAAGTGCACAACTTTATGCATTTTAAATTACTTCTGCCAAAAATGGTAGAAATATTGAAAAAATACACAAGGTTATGCACTTGAAGTACACAATCTTATGCATTTTAAATTACTTCTGCCAAAAAATGGTAGAAATTTTTAAAAATGCACAAGGTTGTGCACTTCAAGTGCACAGCATTATGCATTTTAAATTACTTCTCCCATTTTTAGCGAAATTTAAAAAAATGCACAAGGAGTGCACAACCTTGCACAACCTTGTGCATTTTAAATTATTTATGCCAAAAATGGTAGAAATATTTTAAAATGTACAAGGTTGTGCACTTCTTGTGCATTTTAAATTACTTTTGCCATTTTTGGTAAAATTTCTAAAAAAATGCACACAATCTTATGACATATTAGGTATAAATAAATTAGTGGAGGGGCCCATATTTATTTTCTCTAACCCTTGCCGCCAACCGCCCACCACCATCTCTAACCTTCATCGCTTACCACGACCACATGAAACTCAGTCAACGCTGGCCACTTTTCCAATTTGCAGCCAACCATTTCACTTCATTCAATCATAGTCTTCGTCTTCAACCATTTGGACTTATTCAAATATGGCCGTCACGATAATAGCTAGCCAAATCAAATTGGGTTCTATGATTATAACACCAACACTGCCATTTTTCCTATTTCTTTTACCTCCCACCATAGCCACCATTTCCCAACCACAAACACAATCCAAAACCAAATACAACCTAAGCCTCTCACCATAGTCGATTACCCAGACCTGACAATAAAATTCAAAAATTTTAATTTCCCTAAATACCCAAATTTACCAAAGTCAGTACCTTATTCACATTAGAATCACAATGTCTCCCCGAAAATTAGTGCTAGATAGGTATTATACCAAAAAGAGCAAGGATACTTCTACTTTGCAACCTCTTATTCCGCCTTAAGAAGTACCACTTCCATGACGGATAAGTGTACAGTTGCCTAAGGCCAATCATGCACATGAACAACCAATAATTCCTCCATTTCTTGAATTTCAGGCTAATGATGAATACTAAGGAGCAAGGTATATGATTTTAGCTTCTAAAGAAATAATTCCTACCAGGTATTTAGACAAACATACTATGAACTATTTAGGATCAACTAACAAAATAATCAATTGGTTAAAGAATAGTGGGTTAGAGAAATTTTTCACAATTCAAGAACTCACCTTTGCATAATTGACTCTTGAATTTCTTAGCTCCCTTACTTTCATAAAGAGCTCAATGGATATTGATATTCTTCAGTTTAGGCTTGCAAATATTGATAGAGAGTTGACTATAGGGAAATTTAATAAAATCTTGGGGTATGATAGACTATTATGTACTCAGTGTTTACCATATTATAACCCTAAAGAATTATGGATAGAGTTAGGTGGGTCGACTGAGTATTTAGTAAGAGTGTCTAAGATCATTGAAATTCATGACCTGCATTTCGATATGTGCATAGAGTGGTTGCTAGTTCTTTGTTTGGGAGGAAAAATAGTAACATGATGAATATAATGAATTTATATTTTCTTTATTGTTTGGTTCATGGTGAAGATTATAATGTGGGTTGGCATTTAGCAAGGAAGTTTGAAGCTGAAGCTGACAAAATGGAACGTGCAATTTTGGTTGGTGGTTACATTACCCATATTGCCGCATGCTTTAAGATAATTGATCCTAAGAAACCTTCCCTTCAAGTAATTCTAGGTAAAATCTAGGTGGATTTGGATACCTCGATTTTTATGGGTATTGTTAAGAATCAAGGGAGTCAATATATTCCACAATACCAATTTGATAGTGCAGGACCCTCTAATTACCTTTCGATAGAAGAATATGAAGAAGACGCACCTAAACTGCAAGTCAACCAGTAGATGGATTTCTCCAACAAAGAAGTGATCACTCAGATTAATGAATTTCGGGAAGCAATGAATGAGAAATTTATAGCTATGGAAGATAGACATCGGACATTAAAGTGGCAGCATACCATATTGGATAGTCGTCTTTAGATGATGAAGGCCAAACTAGATGCTTACTTTTCACACAATGGTTTTGTGTATCACCCCCTACCATCTAATCCTACTACTTCTTCTCCTTATCCATCTATATCTCTACCACTGTAGTCTACTTCTGGTCACGGCCATATCAATTTTGCATTTCATATGGAAAGAAAAGTGTTAGTGATGGACATTAAGGACAATGTCCAATTATAAGTTTATGGGAGTAAAGCCCAATTATAAGTTTGTGGGAGTGAATCAATTTACTTACAGTTTTGTCAAGTTTAACTATTTTTAGTTTAAATTATTTGAATTTTAAATTTAGTAAGTATGTTGTAATGGAACCATTTGGGATTACAATGTTGATCTTAAATATTTAACTTTATTTCTTTTAGATCATTAGTTTATTTAATCTTTCATTTATTTGCATTTTTTTTTGTTTTAGCTATGCGGTATAACTTATTTGTGCCCTTGTGCACCAAGAAGGGGGGGTGTTGAATTGATGGGAAATTAAAATTTAGGTAGAAGAAGATAGGGAAAGAGAATAAACACAATCAATTTTATAGTGGTTCAGTTATTAACGAACCTTATGTCCACTTTCCAATCTCAATTGGGTATTCTACTACTAATTGATACTTACAAGGAGTTTCAAGCTCACTTTAAACTCACAATGTATTTTAATGGCTAACACACAACCTTTACAAGTGTTTCCCTTGGGCTTACACTTAAATCTATACAAGAGTTTTCTATTGGCTCACTCTTAATCCAATACTATGTGTTTTCAAGGCTAATAGTCAACCCTTTGAGCTATCAATACTCTTACAACAACCAAAAAAGAATAATTAAAATGTAAAGGCTTTAAGAATTAAAATTGCAAGAGTTTGGCTTAAATGAAGGTGGTTAGATTATTATGAAGGTCTTTCGAGGGGTATTTATAGCTTCTTCCCTCCAAATTCGTGTTACAAAGAGTAATGTAAATAGATCTTCACAACAGCCATAAAAATCTTGCATTAAATGCATTGTCAAAACAATATTCCAGTCGCTAAGCCTTTTTTGCAGTCATGACTCTATTTTTACAGTTGAGATGGTAATATCACAGTCGTGATCATTAGAATCTACAATGGCTAGTTGACACGTGGTGTGTTTTAGTTGATTCCTCAACTATCCATTGCAGCCATTGAGTCTTGTACAAAAGTTGCGGTCATGACTATCCATTCGCTGTCGCAAATCAAAGATCGCATCCTTGGTCGTGGTCGCAACTAAGGTTGCGATTTGTTATGTCTCTCGAGGCTGAAAATTGAACTAATTGGCCTTTTGATTGTCTTGGTCATGATATAGGGGTTGCGATTGCAATTTTCTTATTGTGGTAGTTATTTTTGCATATTGTGCATGACTCAAAAGCCAAGCAAAAGAACTTGAGAAAACTTAAGAATCTTTGAAATCCAATCTACTAAATATGTTTTAATCTGCAAAAAAGACACTCAATGGACATATTAGATAGCTTTAATTCAATTGACAATATCAAAATAGAGATTGACTAAGTTTTGAAATAACTTAGGTCAATAACTTATTTTCTTATATTTGGCTAAATGTTCACATTGATGATTAATCTACATTGTGAGGACTTGTTGTGTATGCAAACTCCAAATTGTATGGATTTGGAATTTGATCATCTAAACCAAAATGTTTATTAAGTTGAAGGCATCAATGGACAAGGAGAATAAGAAAGTAATGTTTGCAGAATCTGATAAGGATTTTATTTATGTTTTCTTTATTTTTTTTATAATGCTTGTAGAAACCATCATTAGGCTCACCTGTAATTTGAAATCACTAACCATCATTAATCTCTTCCCTCATTGGATATTTGGCTACATGTTTTGCATTGGTCGAGATTCATTGATCTCTACAATTCATATTCTAGGAAAATGGATGTAATTGTAGCAATGGAGGCATTATCAAAAAGTTCACCTAAAGATATGGTTGATCTCACTGAAAATGGGGCATTTACTATTTCTCATAGTTTTCTTCTACATACAAGTTCACAAACTTGTCATGCAAAGGAGGATTCTGTTATCATCATTCCAAGGTTAGAAAATATTATCCTCATGATACATTTTCTTTTATGGGATATTGAAATAACACTTGGTGAATTAGGGACATTTTCAGTTCAAGAAGAGATACCTCAAAAATTTTGTTGAGTTCTACTAAAGGAAATAACTTCAAATTTTTAGTGCTAACTGCAAATAGTAGAAGTACTGAGCTTTCCATGATTGGTAGAAATGTGAAATTGAAATCTATCTTATGAAAATAAATGGCAATGCAGAGGTGTGCGAGGCCAAGAGCATTACCACTGGGCCTTTCTTCCAAATGTCTCAAGTTAATGTGAGGACAGAGATCATTAATAATCAATTAACCTTGTCAATGTCAAACTGGGGGTTCAAGTTGACACCTTTTTTTCTTTTGATGGCATGTTAATCTCTTAACTCGTGCATAATTTGAATTCTTCTTTTGTTTTTGCTTTTGTTTTTCATTCATTTTCTGTTAACTTTTATTTTATACTATAATGTAGTGGAGCTGCAGTGGCCCTCTGTTAGTAATTCTTGAGAAACTTTTTATTACATGCTATCACAGTTGAAAATAGTTTAGAGAGCTCAATGACAACTAGCCGTGAAATGAATTACAATAATATTAATAAGGTATAAATTAGTAAAGAAAGCATCAATGTCATTGATTCTTTTGTATAGATGAATTAGTAATATTTGTTTCTTACATTGGTTATAGGTACTTTGGGAGGCATTTGTTGAGACTTGAAAGTTCCAGATAAATTTAGTTCAATCCTTAGAAGTGATGTTCATATCATTATCATATATTAAAAATGTTCAGGACTATTTTTTTGCTGGCCATGAACATTTACAACATTGTACGATATGAATATGTCATTTTCCTTTTTTTTTTTGTAGCAGAAACTGGATACAAATTCATTAGAAGGAACTGTGAACTTTTAGGCCTAACTAATATAAAACTTACAATTCTCAACTAAATTTCTACACTATGTCAAGTTGTAAAAAGCTTTATATGAATTATCCAGTTGACATCAAATTACATATAGAACATGTGCTTTTTCTCTATGAAATAAGAATATTGGGATTTATTCGCTACTATCGCATCCATTTATATTGTGTACCTATAACAATTAAGAATGAGTATCGAGATTGGACATTTACCATTAAATTGCAAAGAATGCATTATTCAAAATACACAATCATCATTGATTTTAAGGGGCTAATTGATCTGGACAACTCATTCCCATTCCCAAATTTATGCAGTTGAGATTTTATGGTTTTATAAAATTCTCTATAAATTTACAAAATATTAGTTATTTTACTAATTATTTTGTAACTTTAAGGATTTACAAAGTTTGAAAACTTACAAGTAGATGATTTTTTGGAGAATAAAAGAGGAGCAAAGTATGCCAAGTATAAGGTAGTATAAATTAAACTTGTATATATTGATGCTTGAATGCTCATAAAATTGTGTTTTTGATTTTATTATACATATTTACTTTTATTTAAATGGTAAATCGGGGTATAATTGTGCATATGAATTCTTGATTTTAGCAAAATGCAGTATTTTTTTTTTTAATATTTTTTTGAACAATTTGATTAGATTTGCATTTTTGGGTAATAAGTGCATTATAAAGTTCAATTATAAATTTGTCAAAATACATAATCATGTGCGATCCAAAATTCACAATCATGTGCATTTTGAAAAGTTCTTTCATTTCTTTTTTGCAAAATTAAAAAAAAAATGCACAAGTTTGTGCAATTCAAATGCACAATCCCCCCGTATACTTTAAAAACACTTCTGCCATTAGGCAATTTTTGAAAATCCACACAAGCTTGTGCAAAATTAGGTGCACAACCTCAATTAATATTGGGTGTAAATGCACAAATTGAGGGATCTATTTTTTTGCTTTTATAAAATATAGTCATTTTTTATGAAATTCTAAAGAAATTTACAAAACATCCTTGATTTTGGAAATTATTTTTTAAATTCTTATGATTTACATATTACTATTTTTTACATAATTCTGAAAAAATTTACAAAATATCTCTGATTTTAGATTTACAAAATATGATCATTTCTTGCAAAATTCTAAAAAAATTTACAAAATTTTTGATGATTTTGGACATTATTTTGTAACCGTAATGATTTATAAAATATAGTCATTTTCTACAAAATTCTAGAGATATTTACAAAATATCTTTGATTTTAGCCATTGTTTTATAACCTTAATAATTTACAAATAAAGCCCATTTTTACAAAATTCTAAAGATTTTTACAAAAAATAACTATTTTTAGCTATTAATTTGTAAATTTAAGGATTTATAAAATATAGCTCTTTTTACGAAATTCACTAGATATTTACAAAATATCAATGATTTTGCTAATTATTTTGTAACTTAAAGGATTTATAAAATATGACACTCTTTTACAAAATTCTAAATATATTTAAAAAATATCATGCTCATATTTGCAATCTTAATTATTTACAAAATATTAGCGCTTTTTTACAAAGTAGTCGACATTTTTACAAAATATCTTTGATTTTGGCTATTATTTTGTAACATTAGCGATATACAAAATAACGCCATTTTTTATAAAATTCTCTAGATATTTATAAAATATAACTGATTTTGTTTATTATTTTGTAAATTTAAGGATTTATAAAATATGATACTTTTTTACAAAATTCTGCAGATATTTACAAAATATCTTTGATTTTGGTTATTATTTTGTAACCTTAATAATTTACAGAATAACGCCATTTTTTACAAAATTCTAGAAATTTTTACAAAATATAACTAATTTTGGCCATTAATTTGTAAATTTAGGTATTTACAAAATATGGCTCTTTTTTACAAAATTTACTAGATAATTACAAAATATTAATGATTTTGCCAATTATTTTGTAACCTAAATGAATTACAAAATATGACCATTTTTTACAAAATTATCGATATATTTATAAAATATCAGGCTCATATTTTGTAATCTTAATTATTTAAAAAATATTGGCATTTTTTACAAAATTATTGATGTTTTTACAAAATATCTCCTATTTTGACCATTATTTTATAATCTTAGTGATTTACAAAATAACGCATTTTTTTACAAAATTCGTGAGATATTTATAAAATATAACTGATTTCGTTAATTATTTTGTAATTTTAAAAATTTACAAAATATAAGACTTTTTTTTACAAAATTCTTTAGATATCTACAAAATATCAGTGATTTTGATAATTATTTTGTAACTATATAGATTTATAAAATATGGTCTTTTTTTACAAAATTCTTGACATATTTACAAAATATCGTTGATTTTAGTTATTATTTTATAACTTTAAAGATTTATAGGATATGGCCATTTTTTAGAACATTGTAGAGATATTTATAAAATATCATTGATTTTGGTTATTATTTTGTAATCTTAATGATTTATAAAATAAGGCTATTTTTTATAAAATTATAGATATTTTTACAAAATATCATGGTCATATTTTGTAATCTTAATTATTAACAAAATATTGGCTTTTTTTTTTACAAAATTATCGACATTTTTACAAAACATATCTGATTTTGGCTATTATTTTGTAATCTTAGTGATTTAGAAAATAACGTCATTTTCTATAAAATTCTCAAAATATTTACAAAATATAACTGATTTTGTTAATTATTTTGTAATTTTAAAGATTTATAAAATATGAAACTTTTTTACAAAATTCTCCAGATATTTACAAAATATCACTGCTTTTAGCCATTATTTTGTAACTTTAAAGGATTTACAAAATATGACTTTTTTTACAAAACTCTAGAGATTCTTACAAAATATAACTAATTTTGGCTATTAATTTGTAAATTTAAGAATTTACAAAATATGGCTATTTTTTACAAAATACACCAAATATTTACAAAATATTAATAATTTTGTCAATTATTTTGTAATCTAAAGGAATTATAAAATATGACCATTTTTATAAAATTCTTGATATATTTACAAAATATCATGCTCATATTTTGTAATCTTAATTATTTACAAAATATTGGCCTTTTTTATAAAATTGTCGACATTTTTACAAAATATTTCCGATTTTGGCCATTATTTTCTAATCTTAGTGGTTTACAAAATAACTTTTTTTTTTATAAAATTCTTGATATATTTAGAAAATATAACTAATTTTGTTTATTATTTTGTAACTTTAAGAATTTACAAAATATGAGACTTTTTTACAAAATTCTCTAAATGTTTACAAAATATTAGCAATTTTGACAATTATTTTGCAACCCTACAGATTTATAAAATATGGCTTTTTTTTTTTTTTATAAAATTCTTGATATATTTACAAAATATCATTGATTTTATCTATTATTTTGTAATGTTAAAAATTTATAGGATATAATCGTTTTTTACAAACTTGTAATTTTGTAGAGATATTTACAAAATATTCCTGATTTTCACCATTATTTTGTAACATTAATTATTTACAAAATAAGGCTATTTTTTATAAAATTTTAGAGATTTTTACAAAATATCATGCTCTTATTTTGTAATATTAATTATTTACAAAATATTGGTCTTTTTTACAAAATTGTCGATATCTCTGATTTTGGCTATTATTTTATAACCTTAGCGTTTTACAAAATAATGTTATTTTTAACAAAATTCTCGAGATATTTACAAAATATAACTAATTTTATTCATTATTCTGTAACTTTAAAAATTTATAAAATATGAAACTTTTTTACAAAATTTTCTAGATATTTACAAAATATTACTGATTTTAGCTATTATTTTATAACCTTAAAGGATTTATAAAATATGATTTTTTTACAAAATTTTTGTAATATTTACAAAATATCCCTCATTTGGCCATTATTTTGTAACCTTAGCTATTTACAAAATATCTTCCTCTTTTTACAAAATTTTGGAGATATTTACAAAATATCACTGATATTATTTTATAATATTAAGGTTTTACAAAATATGACTTTTTTTTATAAAATTCTTGAAATATTTACAAATATCACTGATTTTAACTATTATTTTGTAACATTAGGGCTTACAAAATAAGGCCTTTTTTTTTACAAAATTCTAGTGATATTTACAAAATATAACTGATTTTGGCCATTGTTTTGTAAATTTAAGGATTTACAAAATATGGTTTTTTTACAAAATTTTATAGATATTTACAAAATATCAGTGATTTTAGCCTTTTTTTGTAACTTTAATAATTACAAAATATGACTATTTTTTATAAAATTTTTAAGATATTTACAAAATATCACTGGCTATTATTTCATAACCTTAATGATTTATAAAATATGACCATTTTTTTACAAAATTATTGAGTTATTTACAAAATATCACTGACTTTGTCTATTATTCTATAACTTTAAAGATTTATAAAGTATGGTGCTTTTTACAAAATTCTCTAGATATTTACAAAAAATCACTATTTTTGGTTGTTATTTTGTAAACTTAAGAATTTTCAAAATATGATCATTTTTTACAAAATTCTCTATAAATTTATAAAATATCCATAATTTTAGCCATTTTTTTTGTAACTATAACCTTAAAAATTTACAATATATGGCAATTTTTTACAGAATTATTATAAATTTATAAAATATGGATGATTCTTGTTTTTATTTTGTAACCCTAAGTATTTACAAAAATTCTTTTTAAGTTTACAAAATATCATCAATTTTAACTATTATTTTGTAATCTTAGGCCATTTACAAAAAAAAATTATTTTTTACAAAATTCTTAAAAAATTTATCAAACAATGTTGCTTTTCCCATTATTTTGTAAGTTGAAGCCATAATGAAATTTTCTTTCAAAATGTTTCATAAATTAATAAAATTTCTCTTTCATATATTATTTTATAAATTTAAGCCGTTATTACTTTAAAAAAATTACAAAATTATGAACAATTCTTCATATTTTGTATAAATTATACATTTTTGTAATAAAATGGTGGCGGTTGCAAAATCATTTGGAAACTTAAAAAAAAATTGTTTTCTATAATTCTATAAATGACATATTTTTACACAACATATTACTTTTATATACTTTTAAAATTTTTTAAAAAATATTTATAATATTTTTGCTATTTAATTGAATATTTCTGACAAAAGTAAGTTTTTCTTTTTTGAAATCATATAATTTGTCAGAAAATTTTTAAATATTTCAATAATAGTACGATTATAACATCTTATGGCAAATAAAAATTTATTATTTATTTTTAATATTAATATTTATGATAATATAAAATTTAGTAATTAAAAAAATTTAAAGACTCAACCTCGTTGCTAATATGACCATTTTTTTTACAAAATTATAAAGAAATTTACAAAATAATAATTTATTTATTTCAATTAAAAACATATCACAAAAAAAAAAAAAAAAGAATGAGAAGATAATTTTTCATAAGATTTCAAGTCACAATTCATAATTTAGAATTGATTTATTAGAAAATAATTCAAAATTTTTTATATTAGGAAGGAAAATATTTTTTGTAATTTTTTTTGTGTAAACTACTAATTCTGTTTTTCAATTTTCATTAAACACAATTCAGAATTTTTAATGACTATTTGAAAAATATTTTTGTAATTATTTTTTGTGTAAACTAAAATTACACTATAACAAATGACTTGTATTTTTCATAAAATAAAAATTATGAAATAATAGAATCCTTAGCCCTTAAAAAAAAAAAAAAAAAAAAAAAAAAAAAAAAAAAGAAGAAGAAGAAGAAGAAGAAGATGAAGGGGGAGTTATAAATGGGAACCAATTACCATTCAAAATGCTTCAATTGTGTTAATGTTACAAGGTAAGGAGCCAACCGGTTACAAAATTTTACACTTTCCTTTGTTGCCACATGTCAGCTCCTTGTTCACTTTTAGAATTGAAGTAAAACTTCAAGTCACCCTAGAAACAACCGCACGTACTGCGTGCGTACATATATATATATATAAATCAAATACTACAATTTAAAAGTTAAATTTGAAATATTAAATGATATTAATCGTTAAAAATTTTAAATTACAAAATTATTTTAAAAATTATATTTAGTATAAATTTTAAATTAAAATTTTTACTTATTATTTAAAGTGAATTTTAAATTAATTAAAATCTTTAAGTGATAAGTAAATAAATAATATCAAATAATTTAAAATATATAAATATTGATAGTTTTACTTGTATGTATTCAATTATATTATCAAATATCACTTAAGTTTTAAAATTAATTTTAAATTAAGTACTGAATTTTAAATACTAAATATAATAAATACTAAAATTTTCAAATTCTAAAAATAATCAATCTGTTTGATAACTGTTATTATTGAAAATTATTAAAAAATTTTATTGGATATAGTATAATTAACTATTTAATATTGATATTTAAGTTTTAACCATTAAATAAATTTTTAAAATTAAAAAATAAATATTATAAATAAAAAATTTAGAATCAATTTGGGATAATATTATTTGTTAATAAATTCCAAATCGTGTTTGTATTTAATGTAGTGTTTGTATTTAATGTATGAGATTTTTTTCACATATATTATTTGTTAATAACTGTTTATACTCTGATAATAATGATACCCTACCTATGATTGCTATTAACCAATGCTTAGAAAAATTTTTAGTCCTTCCTTTCCTCTATAATTGACGTTTTAGAGGAAATCTCAAATTCCATTTATCTGTCATTTTTATCGAATCAATGAAATTTAATTTTTTTTCCAAGTTTACCTTTATCCTCATCACTCTAAAGTTATTAATGTTCCATATAATTCCAAAGTTATTTATCATTGTCTTTAATCTAAACAACTATTTGCCTTCTTCTTCTCTGTCTTCCCTACATCCATTGATGCATATTTGGAGTTCAAATATGTATTACAAATTTAGTTCTATTAAGCATTTTTTTTTCACTTATTCAAAAAAAAAAAAAAAGGAAAAAGATCAAGACTCCATATATTCTAAACCAAAGATCATGCTTAATATATAAAAGAAGAAAGGTGTTTTTGATTTTAATTTGAATAACCATGCAGCTCATGACTTTGATTTGAACAAGTTTCCGGATGAAGACGAAGAAGCTTTTAAGGAAAAAGAATTTCAACAAATAGTTAGAATTTTGTTGAAAATTTATCTTCCCAATTTTTATTAGTCTTATGTTTACCTTCATGGAGGAAGAGGTATATAATTTGTAATCATCTACATCCTATATTTTTTTGTTTTAATTGTTAGGTCATGTTAAAAACTTATCTTGCCAATTGTATCTTTTATTGTCTTTACTAGATATAAGTTTAAGTCTAAGGCTCATAATCCATATTTTGTGATTGATGACAAGGAAGAGGAGGCTATAACTGAGCAATTGAAGCTAGATGATGAATTCGAATTGTAATTTGTTTAGATGGCGATTGACGATGGTTGAGGGAGATGGTGTGCCAAGAAATCAAGATAATTTGAATTCGAATTGTATTGTTGTTATCTAAATGGGTGGGATGCTAGTTGGTAAGTAGTGTAGGAATTCCATGGATCTCCCATAGATGATAATGGATGAACCATTTAGTTGAAAGAGGCAAACGATTTTGTGGATATTCATCTACTAGTTTGCTATTTTGGCAAAATACTAAATATAATGCAGTTAGATTGAAATATGAAAATGCATGTATGAATTGGCATATATATGTTGGGATGCAATTGCTTTTTTGTAAGATGTACCAGAATACATCTTATTAAATGCAATCTATTGGGATGTCTTTTTTTGCTTTGAGTTGATTAAACGTAAGGATATTCACATTATTGTCCTTTCTGTGAAGCACAAGTGAAATAATGGTAGTTTTGAATTTAATTCAAGAATACAAATAAAAAATTTAAAGACCAAAATGTATCAATCTTGTTGGTTCCTTTTTGAAGTTCTTGTAATGGGTCAAGTACATAGGCCAGTTCGGTGTATCAATAGTAACACTAGCTAGTAGAAATGCAATTGTTAATCACTTTCAAACATTCTTTACTTATCGAATTTACATACATTTCTTTCTTATTTAAGGCAAAGAATGATCCTCAACTCTCTTGCTCTAGAATTGCAAACTTAGCGATTCCAAGTTTAAGAACAAAAATTCAATGCTTATATTATACTATACTATATTGAGTAGAGACTACTAACTAAGTAATCTTGCGATGGAACTAATGAATATAATCCCAATAAAATTGAAAGAGAATGTTGGTTTGTCATATATATTTGCCTTTTTCCTTTTTCTCTTTAAGCCAAAGATTAATAGAACAAGTTACTTATTCCATGTTATAAATAATTTGGAAAAAGTTTACTTGGATTTCTTTTGCTCCATTGTAAACTATGTTCATGATAAGTTTTCTCTTATGCTGGTGTTTACATCAAATTTTTATTTTGGATGATTAATTACTATCAATCTATAATAATATTAACACAAAATTATTGGCTATCAAAAATTTTTAACAAGCAGTACTCTTAAGTATTAGAAGCATCGAAATTTGTGAACTTGAATCTCCCTTCTTTAATTCATAAACACAATAAAAATAAAAGATATGATAAGTTATGCAAACTTTAATAGTATTATTGTCACCATAAACATAAAATGGAGACAATATAAACAAAAAATAAAATAAAATAAAACAAACTACAAATAGTACCAACTACCCTAGGCACAAACTATAAATAAACTTTTACTTAAATAGTTGAAAACTTCTTGTACCAGCTGGGGATTACATTTCATTTGAGTAGGAAGCTAATCTTCTCTTTCTAATGTTGCTTTTTTCAAATGTTGAATTTTACATTTATGGGATCCTTTGGTTTTTATGATTTCTATCATGCGCATTTATATTGTAAAAAGTATATTGTTAGACTTCCATATATGAAAAGCTTCAAATGACTTCAGAATAGCATCAATAAGCTCATCAAAAGTTTTAGGTGACTCCTTATATTGTAAGGACTGGATGCCATTAAAAAATCCAAGATCTAGAACATTTAAATTCGGAGAGTTTGTAGGTTGGCACATCAAACGAAAATCATCATCATTCATATCAATGTGTATTCTTGCATTGTCTTGTTGAATATATATTGGAAATCTTATATCCTCTCTTGGCCATTTAGACTTGATGGCAGGCAGGACTTTTTCAATCAAGTAGAACTTTATAATTTCTCTTTTCATTAAAGTTATCGGTTTCGTCTCTAATGTTCTTGCAACTCTATTAGCACTTGTCCTTCTTGCTGATTCTTGAATGATAAAAGGAAATATACCTATTTTTCTAGAGAATAATTCATTTCCTTGTGCATCAAACCTTAGACTAGTTATGGCAACTGAAAACATAACTTTTCCAATGAAATGTTTGCTTTTACAAGTCCGAATTGGATCTTCTTCATCAGGTAACAAGTAGTAAGTCTCATATTTCTTTGCCATATAAAACCACTTCTCATCAATATGGATAATATTGTACATCCCAATTGAAAATTAGATCATGTGGTATGCTATTTTTGTCAAGCATTGATATGCAAAATTGCAATCTTTGTCTTATATTCTCCCTTTAAATATGCTTTTATGGCATTTGAATGTCATCATATAGCCCCTGATTTGCACATGCTCATGGAACAAGCTAAAGAGACAAGAGTTGTCCGTTGATGTAAAGGGATCTCACGAAATTGATCCATATCAATGTGAACTTTCTTACTATCACAATTTGTTTCTCTATGAGATACATCAACATGTGCGCCACCATTTTTTGATCATTCCCAAATGTGTTGAACAGTATGTCTAGAAATTGAGAACGTGGATGCCACCATTTTTGTCACCCCTCTTGTCAATTTTCCATCAACACTTTTTTGTAGCAATATGTCATATAGGGCTTTACGTTCATCATTGTTTAAAAATCTCTTTGCACTGTTATCATTGCAATTTTCTTCTATTTCAAATAAAATAAAATAAAATAAACATTGTGAAAATACATGACATTAGCATATTCATATAAAAAAAATAATTTCAAGAGAAAGTACGCACTATGTCATTGAAATATAGACATGATTAGGAAAAAAAAATCAATAAATAGAATAAAAAAGGAAAAGTAAAAAAAATATGACTGATGTTTAAAAGGATCATGTGATATAGTTTACTCCAGTAAGTAGTTGTTTAACTTGTTAAGTAATTTACATGGCCTAACTAATTAAATATCCATTAGAAAAGTGAAAACTCCTTTAAATCTCAACGATCGTAAACATTATATTGTTAGTTAGGCTTATAACTCTATCAACGTTATACAGACTTGTGCTATATCACATATTTATATTCTTCAATTGCATTAAGAATATCAACAAAAGATTTCTCACTATTAATATTTCTAATCTACTAAACTCCATGAATACATAAAAAAAAGAAAAGGAAACTTCAAATCTCATATTGAAGGGTATCATCATAAATCTCATATATGGCATAAAAAAACTAAATAAAGGAAAATTCAAGAAATTTCAATGATAAATAAATCTAAACAAACTATATTCATTGAATCAAAATAAAACAATACAAAAACACTACTGATTTTAAAAAATAATTGGCGGTGGACTAAAATTAAAAAAAGAAAACTTTGGATAACAATAATAATAATTAAAAAAAATCATCACATTCTCTAAGAGGTAGTAAGCAGTGAGATTTTATACTCTTTTTATATACCACAAGCTGAGTATTTATTATTAAAATGTATAGTGGAAAGTTTATAAAGGAAGAGATAATATTTTTATAATGCTGCAATGATTGAATCATGAAGTTAAAATGTTTTATTTTTAAATCCACTGCAAGATGAAAAAAAAAGGAGCCTTCCTTAGTAACTTATTCAACATTTAAATAGTCCAACTTGTAGTGAATATGCATATCCAATTTATAGTGAATATGTGTATGACATTAACCTCTAAAAGTCTACAATATAGATTTTGTCTCATGATCAAGGTTTCTCTAATGTGACATCAACCACTAAATTAGCAAATAAACAAGAAAAATATATTTGTTGTCATCTTCTTGTGGCTCCACTTGTGTGTCATCTTCTACACATGGCTCACTATTTAAATCTAACAATATATGGTTTTATGAAGATATGTCAACCATTGGAGAATTTGGACTGAAATTGAGGTCAAAAACTAAACTTGTTGCATCAACATTGAGATCCAATAATTGAATTTATGCTTCTTCTTTTTTCATTATCAACGTTAAACTCAGATTGTGTAACACTCACATTTAGATCTATTTCTAAAGGCATTTTGGTGAGTTTCTATAGTAGAAATTATTAAATTTGATAAGTTATGTTTAACCTTCTAACAATTTCATTTATATGAGTTATGTTTAAATTTCTAACAATTTCATTTATAGAACACTTTTTGGTGGGAATTAAAAATTTTTGGAACTTTAAGAGAAATTAACATCTTGAAAATTTCGAATTGAAAATTTTCTCGAATTTGAGTGAAATTTTCGGTAAACAAAACTAACATTTTCAATTAAAAAAAATAAACTAGCAAAAGATAATATTTGGTGGGAAAAGATAATATTTATGTTACAATGAAAATTTGGTGGGAAAAGATAATATTTACATTATAATGAAAATTTGGTGGGAATGCAAAACGTATTAGTATAAGAGACTAGCAAGAGAATATTTATGGGAAAATCTTTAACTTCATTAATGTAATACTCAAGAGTTCCCTAACCTATTAAAGTCCAAAATGGTGGCACTATAATGTTCATCTACTATACCATTCAAGACTTTCTTAGCATATTAAGAATTATAAGAATAACATAAGAAGTAATTTTAAATGAATAATGTAATAATGAGTAGAGAATATAATAAATTCCGATAAGCACTTTTATGAATGAAAGTCAAACTCAGTTTTACTTGATGTGACTAAGTTAATAAGCTATTTGAAATGTGAATCTAAAGTGCTAGTGAATAGGCATTAGCATTTCCTAAGTCACTGTGAGATAATAATAGTGACATAAGAAGTTAATTTTAATTAAAGTTACAGTGGTACAATAAAGGTCAAACTTAGTTTGACCTAGTGAGTATATATGATTTATATACATGAATAATGCTAATGAAAGACTAGAAAATATGCACCATAGAGTGAATAGGATTTATCTAGCAATGTCTAAAGTATGTAGTGATATTAGAAGGTAGAAATATGTATATTAAAGTGAAAGAAATGAAATGAAAAATGTATTAAGTTACCAAGTTTGAAATATGCATATGTGGGCTTGTTAATGGGTTTTTGAACACTAAAGGCTCAAGCCCACTTGGATGATTGGCCCATTAGGCCCATGGTTGAATGAACACACATTTAACTAGAGTTAAGAATGGTTAACCAAGGTTAAGTTTGATGTTGGAAAAGCTAGCCATTAATTTTGACTTGGAAGCCATCATTTTTTACTATGTCAATTCATTTTCCAACTTGAATTCTCACTTCATCCATACTAAAGTCTACATTCATTTTTGCTATTTTCAAACCATATGATGAACATCATCAACCTAGATGAGATCCTAGCCATCCAATTTAATTAAATCATAGCCATCTATTGTGATTAAGTTATAGCTATTGGATTAGAAATGATTAAATCAACACCATCCATCTTCCATATATAAACAAAAATATGTGCAATTTTCTTCATTTTTGCAAAATCTATCACAAAAACACAACTCCTAGAGAAAATACTCTCTATATTTCATGCCACCACTATAGCAATTCAAAACAAGGCTTCCCAAGGTAAGAGTTTATGCTCATCTCTTTCATTATGTGTTCTAAACATGACTTTGGTATTATAGTTGTAAAAACTTTTTTTTTCTTCCATCTATATGATTCAGCCAAAAGCAAGTATAATTAATAAATATTTATTTTACATGTTCTTTGATTAAATATGAGGATTGGGCTTGAGAACTTGAGATATATCAAGTGAAAACATGCAAGGGAAATAAAGAGCACATGTAAGGGAACATTAGCACTAGATTTGGCCTCTACTTGATTTAGTATAAAGGATTGTTCTAAAATTTATTTGATGTTATCTATGATTATTTGGAATGGAGAATAGTGGTTTGGAAGTGTCAAATGAAATTATAGAAGCTTATTTGAAAACTTGAAATTTTGAAGACATGACTTAGGTTAAAAAAGAAAGTTCAAGATCTAATAATTGTTTTCCATATTTAATTGATGATATAGGCTTTTTAACAAGCTAATTTTATAATTCTATGATCAATTAATAGTCTTCCCCAAATTCTAGGGTTTATGGACCAATTAGGGATTTTGAGAACTAAACTTAAATTCATGAAATTGAAGGGGGAATTAAGCTTAAGAATGGTATAACATGATTTGTATAATGTTAATTTTGAAATTCAATTGATAGAAATGATTTTCCTCTAATTTAATGAACTAGGTTCATTTATGGAATTGGAAGGTGGAAGTAGAATTAATTCCATTGAATATTGGAAAATTGTTTAAATTGATTTTAATTGAGTAACATGAAATTGAAATGTGAAATTGGGAGGAAATGAATTATCTTTCCTTAAAGTGAATATTTTTGGCTATTGGAAAATAATTAAGGAAATTGTTGAAATTAGTAATAAGTTGGTACTACAATGAACAAGATGAAAGTGTTAATAAGTTAAGCTAAGTTTATACTAATGACATAACAAAGAAGTGATTAATGTGTAACTGAAATGTAAATGTGTAGAATCTAAAAACAAGGACAAGGACATTGTCCAAGAGTGCGAGGAGCACTACTAGCATGAAAGTTAAATGTAAATAAGAGCAAAGAGTTTAAGATGAGTACTTAATAATATAATATGACATGTGCCATATTTTGTGAATCATTATTGATGAAACTATTTTCATTGAATATTCCAATTCCATATTAATCATGAATTGCCTATTGAATATTGAGCCATTGAATATGATGTTTCTTTATGGCACTTAGCCGTTGTGAGCCCTTTCATATTGATTTCATCGTATGACCATTAATGAGAATTATTCTTGTATTGGCATATTTTCTATTAAATTCCTTATAGTGAATTCCCTATGAACCTTTTATTGATGCTTATTGATAAGCAGAAATACCCTTATGGTGTGGGGTAATACATCTGACCTTGTGTACTTAGTATGAGCTTGCAGTGAAGGCGAGAGTGTCTAACCTTTGTTGGGGGGAATGCCTAACCGTAAGACCTGATCAGTTTTGCATAATGTAATGCATATGAGTGAGCAAGGCTTAGTGATAACTCTATATTCTTAGAGTTATTTTATGTGTTTAAACTTAAATTTTAGCTCAGTTCTCGATAATGCAATAATATTATTACTTATTTTGAGAAATAAATAGTTCTACAATTTATAAATAAATTATAACATATTTTAAGTATTTTTATTTTACTTTTGTAGATCAAAATGATGTCACAATGATGCAATAAAATAAATAATGCAGGCGATGATGTCATAAAAATAATGATGCAAGCAATGATTCAAGTTTTCAATTCAATGGTTGGTGGTCAAAATTCAATGGTTGGTGGCCAATGTAACCATTTTTGAATATTGATGAAGGAATTCAATGGTTGGTAACCAACCTAACCAATATTGTTGAAATTTTGATGTAAGAATTTTAATGAAACTTGAATACTTCCACCAAGCATGCCTATAAATACCATGCTTGGCAAAAGAAAATGGCATCAAGAAATCTATTAAAAAAATATTTAGAGAAAAAAAAAATAGATTAGTTTTTTCTTTTTTTTGTTTATGTTATTTTTTATCAAGAGAAGTATTGGAGCTCATGTTCATCAAAGATTATATCCCAAAAATACTTTTTTCTAAACTTTACTCTTGAATTTAATTTTAAGTTGTTATTATATTATTGTTAATTTAATTATTTCTTCCTTCTTAATTATGAATAGGTAAGTTCATTTTTCTAGGATTTAGATGTAATCTTTTGATTTTCATATGATTATTTATATTTAATTGATTGGGTTTGATTGTTGGAATTAATCTTTTATCTTAGAACTTAATACTTGTAATTAACTGGCCATTAATTGCATGATTTAAAATATTGTGTGAAGTAGCGAGAGTGGAAACACAATATTAGTTCATTAGGATAATTGACCTAGGGAATGTATTGCTTAGAGATAAAAATACTCCTTTGTGATTGTTAAAAGGATTTTTATAAAACTTAATGGGTTTGTGTTAATTGTTTACGATCACAAGAGTAGAAATAAGGATTAATATGAGCACACATCTTGTATCTTGAGAGAGAATATCATATAATTTAGGAAAATCTAATAATTAATTCCAACAAAAATAATCTCATCTAAAGATTATAAAAAAAAAATCATATGTGATCAATTGATGAATTCTAAATCCTAGACCTTCAATCTTATTTCATATTTATCATCATTTATTTACTTGAATTTTACTTTAGCTTAAAATATGAATTCTCATAATTGATAGTCTAAATAATAGAATATTCAATAGTTTTGATAATTGTCAACCCTTTCTCATGGGATCGACACTTATTTTACTATTATATTACTTGTTCACAACCTGTGCACTTGCAGAAATTGCGCAACAAGTTTTTGGCACCATTGCCGAGGAAGGCTACTTTTGATAATATCAATACAATTGATATACTCTATTACTTTAGATTTTGTTTTTCTTTTCTATTTTTTTTATTTTGCAGGAATTTAAAAAAAAAAAAAAAAAAAGATGGCTTTCCATAACTTGTAATGGTTTGATGGAGGAATGATGCTAAATAGAGCAGCAAGCATGTATGGTGTTGATGGTTTTAGTAAGTTAAATGCTAAAATTGGTACATTGGTTAACTTAATTGATAAACTTGATGCAAATGTTTTATTTAATTTATGTTTAAGTTGTGATCTATATCGAGGTAATCACTTGAATTTTGAATGCCAATATGCAGAGCAGGTACAATTTTTTCCAAATTATAATAGGCATGAGAATTATCCATATTCTACCATAATCAACTCAGGATGGAGTACCTATTTGAGCTTTTCGTGGGAAAACCAATGTGATCAAGATAACAATTCATGGTATCCTTATCAATATGATTTTCAAGATCATGCACCATTTGAAGAGCACAAACCATCTTATGAAGTAGCGTTGGAAAGATTCATAAATGCTACTTATGAATGATGTGAAAAAATGGAAGATAGGATGAGTCAATGGACTAGCCACAATACAAATTTTGATGTACAAATGGAACAATTCGCTAGTCCATTAGATACTCAAGGCCATGGTAACCTAACAAGCCAAATTGAAGAATATTCTAGAGATCAATGCTTGGCAATTTCTTTGAGTAATGATGTAGGAGAGATGATTGATCAACCAGATACTTCAAGCAAGCAAGATAAAAACGAAGAGGTTAAGCCCAATTTGCCTAATAATTTCAAATATCCTTCTCTCATGGATAATATCTATGAAGTGGTTGAAATTGATGGGAAAATTGAAGAAGTATTTGAAAAAGAGCACTCAAAGGAAACTCTTTCAGTTTGTTTGGTGAAAACAACACCAAATATGCCAAACCATAGAGAATATCAATTTGATGACTTGGAAGAAAAGAAGAAATATTCACCACCATCAACTGAGCACTTACCAACTCTTAATTCAACACCACTACCTTCTTATCTCAATTTCTTGAGAAAATTCAGAGCAAGAAAAAAAGCTCGTTTGAAAGCTTTTGAAAATTATGAGCCTAATTATAAAATATTAAATAATTCATGTCTTAAGCTTTTTCCATGCAGGCTCAAATTAAGCAGGCTTGACTCATTAAAATTGGCAAAAGTCTATCTTTTCACGATTATCGAGATGATATACTTTGTGTGTTATCCTCTATGATGAAGATCTAGCTATAGTCAAGCTACAGACTATAAATTAAGTGCTTTTGGGAGGCAACCCAAATTTCTAACTTTTTTTTATTCTTTTTAATTTCTTTTGTTCTTTTGTTTGTTTCCTTCTATTTTAATTTTGCTTTAGTGTTGTTTGTGAGTTATTAAATAGCTTATTAGGAGGAAACCCAAGTTTTCTCTTTATTAGGTTTCTTTTATTTCTGTTTAGTTGTTTCATAATAAATTTTCTCTTTCATTTTCTTAACTAGTTAATTAAATATGGAAGCATCTCTTGTAGCAACGAAAAATAGATTTCCAACTCTTTCCTAAGATGTACTTAGGAAAATTGATGAACGCAGACTAAAAAGAATGAAGGCATTTAGGCGTCTGAATCTTCCTAAGGATATTTGCTAGATCATAGAAGCCAAAGTACAATTGGCAGGTGAGCTTGATAACTCATTTATTAAATGTTTGCCAGGTACGGGGAGAAGTTCTTACTCAATGAAGAGGGGAGCTAAGAGAATGAGAGTCTGCTACAAGTGTGTAAGATGGAATTACAGCACACGCTGTAGAAACATTAGATTTGCATCCATAAATCGAGAAGACAAAATTAAATTCATAAAAGATGGACTGAGTAAGGAGTCTTTAGATAATATCTTATAGACTCTTGAGACGCATCCTTGTGGACAAGTTCAACGTACTCTTTAGATTTATGGGACTTATTCAAAGAAGAGAAGCAGCGTTACAGTCTAGGGAATCTAACGTTAAAAGACCATGTTTGCTAGTTAATAAAAAAACTAGATGGGAAGCCTATCCTCGACTCATAAAAAGCGTTTAAGCCATTACTGGACATAAAACTAGAGGAAGATATGAGCGAAAATTACAACTACTATTTATAATTAGGTGTATCACTAACTTTTTTATTTTTTCGATGCATTATTTTTTCTACATCTTGCAGTACTTTTTGACTTTTTAGCACCTATATTTTATTTTCCCGTAGATTTTTCTACTATCGACAACTTTTTAGTCTTTTAATGTTTGCTTTTAATTTTTCAATATTTTCTTTTTGACATTTGTATACACAGCATTGATTATTTTTATTTTTATTATCATTTTTGTTTTTATACTTCTTCTGTCAACAATTATTTTATCCCATTAAATTATTTTTTTACTCTTCTAGTTTCTTTATATGCACATTCATTATTGTCAATATATATACAACCCTTTCGAGAGATCTATGAGAGAAAATGGCAGAATCCTCAACACACAAATTCAAAACTATTTATGTCTTTTGTAATCTAAACTCTGGCAAGAAAAGAGAGTATTTGATAGCAGCTAATGAACTTGGTAGGATTTTAGCTGAATGAAAAATTGATTTGGTGTTTGAGAGAGGTAGTTTAGGGTTAAGGGGTTGTGTCGCAAGTTCTGCATATATTAGAGGTAGCAAAGTCCTAGGAATAGTTCTAAAGGCTTTGGCTCGAAATAAACCTATCACTGGTAAAACTATAGGTAATGAGTTACAAGTTATGAGCATGTACGAACGAATGGCATACATGAATATTAATGTTAATTCTTTTATGGCATTACCTGGTGGTTTAGAAACATTTGAAGATATCTTTACCATTACATCTTGGACCCAATTAACTATTCTTTAAAAGCCATTGGGATTTCTTAATGTTGATGGTTTTTATAATGGTTTGTTATTTTTTCTAGATCATGCTGTGGAACAGGATTTTATGACACCAGTGAGTAGATGCATCCTAGTCTCTGCTTCAACTATTGATCAATTGATTGATCAACTGCAAAACTTTGAATCCGAACCTGATCCATTGATGGGGCAGGTAGTTTGGCACCTTAGGGCTAGTAGTAGTAAGAAGCGAGGACTATATCTGAATCTCCGGTTGTAACTTCCCTAACTCTTGTAGTTTTTTATCATATTTTTTTGTGTGTGTGTTTCCTTTTACATCTTATCAAGCAAAATTTTAAGTCCGATTCACTAAATGTAAGATGGCTGAGTAAAGAGTTACTTTTGTACTCTTGATACGTATCTTAAATTTCTGTGATTTTCCTTTTCAAAAAAAAAAAACCTAACTAATTAGCTAACTAACTAACTGAAGAGTTGTTTATATAAGATGGCAGAGTAAAGAGTACTTTTTTGCTCTTGATACGCATCTATATTTTTTTTTCTTTTCTTTCTTTTTCTAGTTTCCAAAATAAAAAATTAAAAAAATAATAAATACAAAAAGAAATTGATGTTTTGTTTTTCTGTGATTAGTTTTTCATACTTGCTTTTACTTGTTTTATGATATTTTATAGGAAACAAGGAAGTGGAATGCACATCCTGCTTACAATTTGGAATCTACTTTTCTATAAGAGGGAGTATTTTCTTTCTTTTGGTTTGTTTCTTTGATATTGAGGACAATGTTCATTGCAAGTTTGGGGGAGGTTTAGTTTATTTTTTGTTTTCAGTCATTTGTTTCATGTTTGGATAAATAAATTTAAAATTTTTACTCTTTTATTGATAAAATATGCTTATGTTAAATAATTTGATGAAAGGCCAATGAGTAATTATAATTGGTATTTGTGGACAATTTAATAAAGTATTTCAGGTTGAGCAAATATTTTTGGTAAGAATTAATTTTTATTAAGATTAAGTTTTGATTTGCTTTGCATTATATTGATTGTATTGAAATTGTGTATGCTGATTTAGAGAGGGTTTCTACACATTTTTATTTTCATTTGCCTCACCCATCTTAGAACATGTTTTTGCAAACTTTTGAGGTGAAATTTTGAATTCATTTTGAAAGAGAGATATGATTTAGGCAGTCTTTGTTTAGCCTGCTACTTATATCCACCCTTATTTTAATTTTTTTCCTAGTTTACCCTTTTGTGCCTTAATAAATTTAGCTTTCTTTCTTTGTTAATTAACCTTAATTGTTATCCCTCGCCCTATTTGTGAGAAAATTTTGTCAAGTTCACATTCTAATAAAAAAAAAGGGGAATTATTGAAGATTGGGGATCTCTAATAACTAATAATATTATTCATTCTAAAAAAGCACCTTGTGCTTAAAATAAGTTTTGAGGAAAGCAAGAAAATTGAATAAAATAAAAGTTAATAATTCTTGCTTATCTTTAAAATGATGTTGTAGGTGATAAAAAGAAAAAAAAAAAAAAAGAAGAATAAGGGGGCAAAAAAAAAAAAGAAAATATTGAAGAAGAATGGTACTTAAGATGGAAGGGATCCTTCATTAACAATATCCATTTATTTGAGCTATTGATTCTCTTTCATAAACTTGATATAATTATTTTACTTTTGTTCATTTAGCCTTTTCTTTGTTTAGCCAAAATACCTTGTGTTATCTCCAATCACAAGCTTAGTTAAGACCTATTGATCTCTCTTGATTTGTGAATTCCATTAATGGAAATTGTTTGCATTAACATGCTTATGAGATTTGTGCATCTATTTTATATCTTTTGATAGAGGTATTTAAAGATATCAGTGTGTATATGCCTATCTGAAGTGCAACAATTTTTTTGCGGTTGATTTAATGCATGGTTATTTAAGGCATGATTACGATGAGAATTATTTTGAACCTAAGGTATAAGCTTTACTTGCAATAATATTGATATGTTGTTTGTAAATATTAATTTCTTGAGACCTTTAAAAAAATATATTTCAATATAAGCATGAGTGGATTAAATTTCTTTTTTGTGGTATTTGATTATTCTCTGAAATAAATAATTGAAAGTTTGGAGTTTTATAGGTATTTTTGGGTATCACCACTGGAAACCCTCATAAGACCATAACTCGTCCTCTATGAGATACCTAGGGGTTTAAAGGCTTGTTGCATACGCTAAATACAATCGTAATTTCCTACGAAAGTGGACTAGTTTAGGTTTTGAATTTTCTTTTACTTGAGGACAAGCAAAAACTTAAGTTTGGAGGTGTGATAACTCCACATTATTAGAGTTATTTTATGTGTTTAAACTTAAATTTTAGCTCAGTTCTTAAGAATACAATAATATTATTACTTATTTTGAGAAATAAATAGTTCTACAATTTATAAATAAATTATAACATATTTTATGTATTTTTATTTTATTTTTTGCAAATCAAAATGATGTCATAATGATGCAATAAAATAAATGATGCAGGCGATGATGTCATAAAAATAATGATGCAAGCAATCATTTAAGTTTTCAATTCATGAGAAATAAATTCAATGGTTAGTGGCCAAAATTCAATGGTTGATAGCCAACCTAACCATTTTTGAATATTGATGAAGGAATTCAATGGTTGGTAACCAACCTAACCAATACTGTTGAAATTTTGATGTAAGAATTTTAATGGGACTTGAATAATTTCACCAAGCATGCTTATAAATACCATGCTTGGCAAAGGAAAATAGCATTAAGAAATCTATAAAAAAAAAATATTTAGAAAGAAAAAAAATAGATTTTTTTTTGTTTATGTTATTTTTATCAAGAGAAGTTTTGGAGCTCATGTTCATCAAAAAATATATTCCAAAAAGAGTTCTTTCTAAACTTTACTCTTGAATTTAATTTTAAGTTGTTATTATATTTATTGTTAATTTAATTGTTTCTTCCTTTTTAATTATGAGTAGGTAAGTTCATTTTTCTATAATTTAGATGTAATCTTTCGATTTTCATATGATTATTTATATTTAATTGATTGGCTTTGATTGTTGGAATTAATCTTTTATTTTAGAACTTAATGCTTATAATTAACTGGCCATTAATTACATGATTTAAGATATTATGTGAAATAGCGAAAGTGGAAACACAATATTAGTTCATTAGGATAATTGACCTAGGGAATGTATTGCTTAGAGATAAGAATACTCCTTTGTGATTGTTAAAAGGATTTCCATAAAACTTAATGGGTTTATATTAATTACTTACGATCACGAGAGTAGACATAAAAATTAATGAGCACACATATTATATCTTGAGAGAGAACATCATATAATTTAGGAAAATCTAATCATTAATTCTAGCAAAAATAATCTCATCTAAAGATTATAAAAAAATCATATGTGATCAATTGATGAATTCTAAATCTTAGACCTTCAATCTTATTTCATATTTATCATCATTTATTTACTTGAATTTCACTTTAACTTAAAATATGAATTCTCATAATTGATAGCCTAAATAATAGAATATTCAATAGTTTTAGTACTTGTCAACCAATCCTCATGAAATCGACACTTATTTCACTACTATATTACTTGTTCACGATCTGTGCACTTGCAGAAATTGTGCAACACTTAGCCTGCCACTCTTTAATTTATATGTGTGAGAAGCATGCTGCTTCCAAAAGATTATTATATCTCCTAAAGATATTGTTTCTATCTTAAATAAGAAATTAAGCCATAATGACAATTTTGATTAACATCGCTCCCATGTCATAATGAGCCCATCTTGATGAGAACCACATACTTACCATATATATTGTTTTATTATGTACTCACTGAGTTTTGTCTCATTCCTTAGTTGTTTAAATTTTTCAAGTAAGATTGACGAGTCAACATGGTAAATTCCAAGCCCTATTCTTCCGTTTGGAAGTTGCTGTGCTAATTTCAAATGTCGTGAATCTTGATTATATGACTAAGAGGATCATTGGTTTAGAGCTCCATGGTTACCGAAATTTTAGTAATAAAATGTCATTAGATTTACATGTATTATAATTGTATTGTAATTACTATTATAATAGTATATTGAGTTATGAACATTTGGATAATGACATGAAATACAAATCTGAAAATTTTATGAGTTAAGTACATAAATGGTATTAGTAAGTATTTAGCAATGTGTAAAATGATAAACTAGCAGTGGGCAATAAGGAAAGGTAATCAGGTTTCAATATTGTGATAACGTCATACATAATAAATGGTGAAGAATTATAAGTTAACAAGGTTCTATAAGTTTAGGTGACTTTATGTATTTTTATGCTCTAGGACTATCACGGCTTAATAAGTGGGTCATAACAGTTAACTTCATTACTTACAACCTTTTTTTTTTTTTTTTTGAGCATTGGAGAGGAGGAATCAATCCTGAGTCTATTACTCAGGGAAATGTGCACTCACCACTAGGCTATGTCTCGGTGCGCTAATTACTTATAACCAATTATATTAATATTTATGGATCAAAGGATTTTAAGTCTTTCAAAACTAAGAGTAACTTAGTCTTACTAACTCATTTTTCTCCTAAATTCAAGACTAATTAACAGTTTCTTAATCCTAGTGAAATTCTCTAAAATGTCAATTATAAAGATACGGAGGAAGTAATTAGGTATTGTCAATGTTATACCTAATTACTTTAGAGATAGAAATGAAGCCGCCTACTTCTCTTACCATTTAGCAATAACACACAAATCCAAGCTCAATTGAAGAACGATAAAAGCCACGGGTGAGCAAGAGAGAATTGTGGAGGTGGAGATTTAAGGAAGCCATTGCTTGATTGATGAGTTTGCTAGTGAGACCTTATATTCATACATGAAAATTTTAGTGTGGTTTTGGATTTAGAATTTCAAAATAAAATGTTTAAATTATCAGAATGCTTATTAAAATTTGCCAGATTCTTTTTTATTTTAATCAATTCTTACCTTATTTTGGGTGAACGTTGAAATAGTGCTTTAACAATGCCTCTCACTGTTACTTTGGTTCATAACTAAACAATTACGAAGGAAAAAAAAATGTCGTTCTTGCTAGAACTCTTTAACCATTAGCTCTGACAATAATTACTCAGATCACAAAAAAATCCTAACCTATTTTGGATATATAAAGAGTTAATTAAACATTTTTGCAGTAAGAGAATTTTTTTCGGCATCAAACGGAAAGTACAGACTATAGAGTTACTCATCCATATTCATAGCTTAAAAGAATTTTTTTTTTCTTTCAATTGATAAATGGTATTCTGGGGCTAGCGCGTTAACCAAAATTAAATAGCATCCTCATATAAGTTCCCCACACCCGGAGTGAGCACGTGGCTGCAGAGATCCTAAACTAATCCGAATCTTTAAACCGAAAATACTCTAAATCAAATATATCCGTTGATTGTTTAATTTTTTTCTGAGCCGAACCATTCTGAATTTTTTATTTGATATGGTTTTGAAAATTAATAATTATCCATACTGAGAACTCTACCAAACCATCCAAAAACCGAAAAATAGAAATTAAAGCCGATATATATATATATATATATATATATATATATATATATATATATATATATATATATATATATATATATATATATATATATTAGCAACAATTTCTAAGAAAACTCAATAATATATAGGTAAAATAAGATTGAATTCAACCTTAATAATTAGTTATCAATCAACTTTAAATACTGTAAATTTATAATTTTTATAATAATTATTAAGAAATGGTAAATTTAATTTATAGTATGCTATGAAGGTTTTATAATGATAGGTCATATGCATAAACATTTTTACTAAAAGATATTAGCCATTAAATTTGAGTTCAACCTTAATAAGATTAAATTCAGCCTTATTATTAAAATTCAATTCCGCATTAATAACATTAAATAATAATAACATACACTTTAAAAAATAAATTATTAATCTATTTTGAAATAATATAAATTATCCTTTATTAAATGATATATATAATTTGTTTAAATATATATCATATAACTCATTATTAAACAAATTGAAATTATTAATTATTTTAAAAAATTAAATTAAATATCAAAATTAATTATTAAGGTTGAATTTGACTATAGTAAGGTAGAATTTGAACTTAATAATTAGTTATTAATCAACTTTAAATACTATGAATTTATAATTTTTATAATAATTACTATGAAAGGGTAAATTTAATTTATAGTATGCTATGAGAGTTTTACAATGACAGATCATATACATAGGCCTATTTACTAAAATATATTAGCCATTAAAGTTGAGTTTAACCTTAGAAAGGTTGAATTCCTTATTATTAAAATTTAGTTCTATATTAATAATATTGAATAATAATAATATATATTTTAAAAATAAATTATTAATCTATTTTGAAATCATATAAATCATTACTTTACTAAATGATGTATACAATTTTTTTAAATATACATCACATAGCTCATTGTTAAATAAATTACTAATTATTTTAAAAAATTAAATTAAATTAAATATCAAAATTAATTAATAAGATAGAATTCAATTTTAATAAGGTAGAATTCAATTTTAATAAGCTAGAATTTGAGCTTATTAAGGTCAAATTCAACCTTAATAATTAGTTATCAATCAACTTTAGATAATGTAAATTTATAGTTTTGATAATAACTACTATGAAGTGGTAAATTTAATTTACAGTATGCTATAAGAGTTTTACAGTGATAGGTCATATGTATAAACCTTTTTATTAAAGGATATTAACCATTAAAGTTGAGTTCAACCTTAATAAAGTTGAGTTCAACATTCTTAGCAATATTCAGTTCCACATTAATAATATTGAATAATAAAAACATATATTATAAAAAATAAATTATTAGTCTATTTTGAAATAATATAAATTATTACTTTACCAAATGATATATATAATTTGTTTAAATATATATCACATAACTCATTATTAAATAAATTATACATTATTATTTATTTTAAAAATTAAATTGAATTAAATATCAAAATTAATTATTAAAGTCAAATTTGACCTTCATAAGGTAGAAATTTGACTCTAATAAGGTCAAATTCGACTACAATAAAGTCGAATTTGATCGTAGTATAGTCGAATTGCACTGTATTAAGTTTGGATTTTAATCTTTTACAGTCGAATTCTATCTTATTACAGTTGAATTTGACCTAATTACCTAAAATTCCATATACCTGAATTGTATTAACCAGAACTATTACCCCAAATAATCGAACCGACTTATATTGAAATGTTAGTACAAATCAAAATCGGTACTTCATTTTTACAAGTCACAACCAGTTCCTTAATTTTTCAATCTCCAAAGTTTCAGTTCGATAAGGGGATTTTGTAATTTTCAGCTTTACCCAAACCATACATAGCCCTAATTTAGAAATTGCCTATTGGATATTAGCCTCAAGAATTGAATGCTAATCAATAAAGTGAGAAACAAATTCTTTTACCAATTAAGCTAACCCTAGTCATTAGGTATATTTAAATTCGATAAATTTTTTTTTTCTTTGAAATAAGCAATTTGTTTATCAACTTCAGTAAAAAACTAAAAGCAATCTAAAAAGAATAAACCACAACTAAACTGGGGTTTTATCATTTTAGATCTTTTTTTTTTAAATTATTTTCTATTTTAAGTGTTTTTTAAAATTATTTCTCATTTTAGATATTTTTGAAAACTAATTCTAAATTTAGGTGATTGTAAGGTGACATGGCAAGAAAGCTCTGTCCGTTGAATAGACTAACAAACAGAAGCTATCCATAAAATTGAGCAACGAACAAAAATTTAATTTTTTTTCTAGTTAAATTGCGATGCATGGATTGTCAGCTGCTTGCCTAATAAGATTTTTTTTTTTGGGTAATATCTTTTATGTTATTTTTGTAAATAAATATAAATTATATAAAAATTATATAATTAATAATATATATATATATATATATATATATATATATATATATATATATATATATATATATATATATATATATATATATATATAATAATGTAGATAATATGTATCATAAATAACATTATTATATTCATT
The DNA here is from genome assembly GCA_947687605.1 of Reutealis trisperma. Classification (NCBI taxonomy): domain Eukaryota; kingdom Viridiplantae; phylum Streptophyta; class Magnoliopsida; order Malpighiales; family Euphorbiaceae; genus Reutealis; species Reutealis trisperma. The sequence goes on from CANTUT010000606.1 coordinate 206,433, forward strand.
TTGAATAATATATAATATTAATTATTTGTATTATTAATTATGAAATATTAAATAGAAATATGATGAAGATAAAATTAGAATTATTATTTAAAATTCTATTTGGATTAGGGGACAGCCTATAGTTTTTTATTTTTAAATATTTTTATGTTATTAGTGAATGAATATAAATAATATAAAAATTATATGATTAATAAAATAATTATTTAAAATAAATTAATAATTAATATGTTATATTTTTAGATAATTAATCAAATAATTAATAAAATAATTAAAATATATAATATAATGAATATAAGTGTATAAATAATTAACATATATAATATAATGAATATAAATGTATAATATATATCATAAATAATATTATTATATTTATTATGAATAAAATTCAATATTAATTATTTGTATTATTAATTATTAAAAATTAAATAGAAATATGCAAAAATAAAATTAGAATTTTAAGTTGTATTTTAGAGTTATGTTTTAATTATTAAGTATATGTATTTTTAAATTCTTAAATACATTTCAATAATTACATGATAATTATTTTTAATTAATGTTATATTCAGTAATTATATGTGTTAATAATAATTTAATTTTATTATTGTTTTGTTTGAATTATTTAAAATATTAACAAAATATATAATAACTAGATAAAAAATAAGCAAATTATATTATTATATAAAAATAATAATGATATATCTATGTTATATTTTCATTATTATTACTATTTTATGTATTTTTATTTAAAAAACTTTTATAATTATAATAAAAAAAAATAATACTATTGTGCATGCAACACGTCTCTATTGATTTCTAACAGAGGTGTGTTGCTTGTTGCTCAAGATCAATGTGCCTCTATTGGAAGTTGGAATGATGTGTTGCTCAATCCGCTTTTTCTACCAGCAACCAGCGAACAACACTGAACCAGTGGACTGACCCTATCCACTAGCGCAACCAGTGAATATAAATTTGTTTGACCTAGTCTCCGATTAGAAAATATTTAAAGCTCAAATAATTTAAAAAAAAACACTTAAAATGATAAATAATTTCAAAAAAAAATCTAAAATGGGAAAAGAAAATCATCAACATTAGAAAAAAAAAATCTTTATGAAGCTGGAGGAGTCCGGGTTGTTGAAGGACCAATCAAACTAAATGAAGCTAGAGATGAGAACGAGATAGGAACGAATACTTGCTTCGGCACATGAGAGAGCAGCTCTGGAAACTTGGCAGCACAGGCATCGATGGCTATGTTTTAGAACTGGATAGCTTGAACCTAGAGTCTAGAGTGAGTTGGCACTTGTATTCTGAGGAACCTAAATAATCTGTAAGAAGGTTAGATTTTTCCTCCTCAGCCTTCCTACAAAGACACTCAGAACTGCTGACTTTGGTTTGGAGCTCCTTGACTTGCTTCTAAACTAATTGAAAATTCTTCATTAGCAAGGGATAATCTTGAGCTTACTCTTGAACATCAGCCAGCTCAGCTTGCATTTTTTCAGCCTCAGCTCGCAGTGCCCCCACTAGACGTTGGCGATCTTGGAGTTTGCAATCCTTGGCCTTCACCTCGATATCTAGGTCAACTAACCGAGAGTTGAAATTAGCAGTAATGCATTTCAACTCTTCAAATTTCTTAGTCAAAAGGCCTTTAAAGTGGTCTCTCTCTAATGATAGTCTATTTGCCTCACTTCTCAACAACTTTAGCTAAAAAAGGTCTGCCTATTTCTTCTTTCCCTCCTTTAAAGTGGCTCTCAGAGAGACGACCTCATCATTCAAACCAGTAATAACCTTCTGTGATGAGGACTGAAGATTAGAAAGGGTTGCTTGCTGCCTAACTATTGCATCATGTTTGGAGGAATGAGTTTGATGCGCCACATATCGATAATGAGCAAACTCACTTAATTTATCCCCCAATGCCTTGTTAATCTAAGATAACTAGAGCCAAAAGAAAGAAGATAAGATCATATTTAAAAAAACAAAAAACAAAAAAAAATATAAAATAATAAATAAAAAGAAAGGAAATAGGCTCACGTCATCCAAAGTAGCATATGTATCTAGTAACAACTATTCTGAAAAGGTTGGTTCAAAAATTGAAGAAGCCTTTGGATTCAATGGCAAAGAAGAATTAGGAAGCTCAATATTTGTTGCCTCATTTACCACCTCGTTAAGATAATCTCACCTTGAACCTCAGTTTCTGGCATCTCATTAAGATGAGATGGATCTCCCTTTTCCTCATCCTTTTGAAGGATGGTCACATCAATATTATTGGTTGCCAATGCATCTGCAACTTCATTATATGGATTTGGAACCACCTCCTCAGTTATAAGCCCAGCGTTCTCTAGACGAAGTGGCTCATCATGTTGAACAAATAGAAGGTCAGGATTAGAAATTGGAATAGCAGAAGAAGGAATAAAAGTGTCAACCTGGTCCATCAACTCCATAAGGTCTTCCATGGATACTTGCTGCACAGGCAGTTCAGAAGGAGCGATAGGAACCATATTTATAGTCCCTAAAAAAATAAAAAAATATAAATGAGTAAATCAAACAAGGACTAAGAAAACATATAAGAAGAAATCAAAATAACGAGACATGAAGCAAAGATTGTACCCATTTGGGGATCAGGAGTTTTGTCAGCAGAGTGCGAAGGGTCATCGTCCAGCATAGATCAAATAGCATCATGAGCGATCTCATGTGCAGGCACCCCTTCATGGACTCTCTCAACAATCATTTCAAAAATACAACTGTTAATGAGAAAATTCCTTAATGAGTCAGAGACTATTTATTTAGAAGAGGAAGAAGAATCACCTGCGGCTCCACACATAAGTCTAGTCATTGTCAGGTTATCCTCCTCATCGTTGGACTCCAGCACATTGATCGAAGGACTAGTTGGCAAGGTACCGACAAGTGCTAGCCTAGTATTAGTATTGATAGCACTGATTTTGGCTTTGGATTTTGAACCCTCAGTTGTAGTTGGAGATTTTTGGGTTATCTTCTTCTTTTTTGGTTTTTCTTTAGGAGGGGATGCTTTTCTCTTTCCCCAACTAAGGACTTTGTTCCCTAGTCCACAACAGTGGCAACCTTGAGTTAGTAGTTCGCTCATCTAACAAAGGCAAAAAGGCAGCCTCATTGTAAGTGGTGGCTTTAGATTCTTAGAGAGATCACAAATCTTCTTTTACATAATGTCTTTATTAGTAATATACACTGTATGGTGAAAAGAAGCTCAGGTAAGCACGAAAAAAGAAAAGAAAAGAAAAGAAAAGAATATTAAAGAAAAAAGAGAGGAGGTGAAAACTCACCCTAATCTCTCTAATAACTAGATGTGTGGTCTTACCTCTCAGATCCTTTATTTGAGAAGCGAAGTCCAGCATCACCCATGTCATAAGAACAATTGTCCTCAATAAGGGTCAGCATACTAATGATCTCTTCTAGAAGGAGATTAGAGGGAAGGTTGGGTAGCCTATATACAACTGGCACTTATAAGGAACCTTTAAAGCTAAAGTCTTCTCCACTTCAGAATCTTTCCTTTATTATATGGTAGCAAACATGGTATGCCAGTTTGCCACCTTATTAGGTTTGTTGTGAAAGAGGCACCTTCCAGGCTTTGCCCTAATACACCATACTTGCTGGTTGCTAGAGTGAGTGAATCTGAAAAACTATTGGAACATATGAGCTATCAATCAAACACCTAGAGCTTTGTAGATGACCTCGAACTAGTAAAAGTCTTAAATTGAATTAGGGGAAAACATCATGGGGTTGATGCAAAAGTAATTCAAACATTTAACTAAAAATGAATAAGGAAGGAATTAAGGGCCGGCTTCGATTTGGTTATATAATGGTTATTATCTTTTGGCATTTCTCAAGAATCAACCAAATCAAGATTTTTGAATATCCTATCATTTGATTTTGGAAGATCAACTACGAATTTCTCTTGATCCTCTAAATTCTCAGCATATGGGCTAAGGTTAGAGCTTTTAAAAACATAAGCAAACTCCGCCTATGCACCTATGAGGTCATTCTTAATGCTTTGGTGTGAGATTTCTTCTTTCTTTGGAGCCATTTTCAAGGGCAGTGGCAAAAATAGACACAAAAGAAAAGAGAATGTTAAAATTCTTGAGGCTTTTTTGAAAAGATAACAAATAGAGAGAGTTTGAGTAGAAAGAAGAAGAAGATGAAGCAAATGGTTTTTGAATCTAACTTAAACCCTAAAGGTAGGTGCCAATTAATAATTTTAAATTATGAAATGATGGAATGTACTCTTGTACAATGGTGATAAGACCACATGACACAATTCTAGAAAAGAAGCCGTCTTTGCATAAACTGTCAGACTTAGACACAAAAGAAAAGAGAAAGTTAAAATTCTTGAGCTTTTTTGAAAAGATAATAAATAAAGAGAGTTTTAGTAGAAAGAAGAAGAAGATGAAGCAAATGGTTTTTGAATCTAACTTAAACCCTAAAGGTAGGTGCCAATTAGTAATTTTAATTTCTGAAATGATGGAATGTACGCTTGTACAATGGTGATAAGACCACGTGGCACAATTTTAGAAAGAAGTCGTCTTTGCATAAACTGTCAGACCTTCATACTTTTGCAATAGTGACTTCGTTGAAGGACTAAACTAGCAAAATAAAACTTGGGCCGGGGGGAGGGGGGGTGCGGGGGCACTAGCATGTACCTCACAGAAACCATTTTACTTGAAGTAAAGGGACAAATTGCTTAAATTGAAATAGGCAACTCGCACACAAGATTATTTCAACCGAAGTACTCATAACACTCATTTCAGTGAAACAAGGGGGCCACTGATGAGAGACAACATTTGTTGGATTAGGCCCAGGCCCAATAAGCGGTATAAGGTTATTTAAGCCCAATTCGAGGTAAGAATAATTCATTCTTTACTTATATAGCAAATCCAAAGTGAATTAGTAAAGGCAACATAGGCTCCATGTCTAGTTCGATTTAGTATCTCATACTCTTTGTCCAAATAAAGCAAAGACATACTATCTATAAATACCTGTAAAACCTAAAAGGCAGGTTCATTCACATTGTAGTTCAACTATACTGAATAAAACTCCCTAGAAAGATCAACTTATTCCATTCAACCTCGCTCTACTTATTTAATTTAATTTAATTCAATTCTATTTAGTTCATCCAATTAATTTTTGGTTGATTGAAATCAGCTTGATTAGGAAATATTTTCCAAAAAAAATACCTAAAATGTTAAAAAAACCCCGACTAAGCTAAGTTGATTTTTGGATTTTTAGGCAATTCCATATATTGTGGAGCCCCATTAAAAAGTGAATCCAATTCTTGAAAGTATGTCGCTTATTCTATACTTTATTGGATGCTTCACAAAGTAAAGTTTTCTGAACTTTCAAAGAACAAAACATTTGCCAAATCTTGCATTTCAATTTTCTTGGGAATATAACAAAAATATGCCAATTAATAAACTTATTTACCCATATATGCTAGTTTTAAATTTATTTACCTAAATATGCTACTTTTTAAAAGCTACAGGGAGTGGAGACCATAAAACCGAAAGTCAAACTTCCAGTTTTGTGTACACTGCGTCTGACGCAGCAGTGTGCAAAAAACTAGATGTTTGACATCCGGTTTTCTGCACACGTGGGCAGAAACCGGATGTCAAACATCGGATTTCTGTGGATGTGGCAGCCCTTTTGTCACATCCACTGTAGAAAACCGAAACTTTAAGTTCCAGTTTTCTGCTACCTGCCATCTTTCTCTGCATTTCTTTCTAGCTGTTAGATGAAAAAAAAATCTAACGGCTAGGGATGGTGGCTGAGTATTTTAAAAGCCATCATCTCCTTTACCCTCCAAAAGCCATCTGAAAATTTCTCATTATTTTGTTCTTCAACTCACAAAATCTGCCCTTTTTTTTTTTTTTGCTAAAGTTTTTTTTTTTTCAAAATAATTATGATATGAAGGTATTTAAAGGTAATAATTTTCTTAAAAATATAGTTATAATTAATTATGATAAATATTTATATATTATGATAAATAATTATAATATTTATTGATAATTTGTTATTTTCAGGTTAAAATAAGTTTATTAGAAGATAATTTTAAACAAATTTGCTCCTTAAGAGGTAAGTGATTTAGTTTTAATTTGTTTAGTTAAATTAGTTTATTAAATTTAATTTTTTATACTTATTTAATTTGTTTGTTTTGTAAAATTTGAGATACTGTTAAATGGTTTGGTTATTAATAATAGTTGTACATTATTATGTATGTGGATATATTAAGTTTAATAATATTTAGTTTGTGATTGAATATGTAATTTGATAGAATTAATTTTAAAAATTTGTTTAACTAATTTTTACATTGTTTGGAAATAAAAAAAAAAATTTGGAACAATATAATAAAATAAAATTTTGGTTAAATTAATAATATTTAGTTTAAAGTAATTTTTACATTGTTAGGAAAAAAAATATATTAAAATTAAAATTTGTTTATAGCAATAATATCTAATTTATGTAATTTGACAGAAATAATTTTAAAAATTTATTTAACTAATTTTTACATTATTAAGAAAGTAAAAAAAATTCAAAAAATATAATAAAATAAAAAATTTGGTTGTGACAATAATATGTAGTTTGTTCAAATAGATAGAATTAATTTTAAAAATTTGTTTACCTAATTTTTACATTGTTAGGAAATAAAAAAAAATATTGGAACAATATAATAAAATAAAATTTTGGTTATGGCAATAATATCTATTTTATGTAATTTGATAGAATTAATTTTAAAATTTTGTTTAACTAATTTTTACATTGTTAGAATATAAAAAAAAATATTGAAAAAATATAATAAAATAAAAAAATTGGTTATGGCAATAATATCTAGTTTGTATAATTTGATAGAATTAATTTTAAAATTTTGTTTAACTAATTTTTATATTACTAGGAAATTTTTATAATATTGGAACAATATAATAAAAAAATTGGTTATTGCAATAATACCTATTTTGTGTAATTTGATAGAATTAATTTTAAAAATTTTTTTACCTAATTTTTACATTGTTAGGAAATAAAAAAAACAATATTGGAACAATATAATAAAAAAAATATTGGTTTTTGCAATAATATCTAGTTTGTGTAATTTGATAGAATTAATTTAAAAAATTTGTTTAACTAATTATTACGTTGTTAGGAACAAAAATATTGAAAAAATATAATAAAATAAAAATTTTGGTTATGGCAATAATATCTATTTTATATAATTTGATAGAATTAATTTTAAAAATTTGTTTAACTAATTTTTATATTGTTAGGAAAAAAATATTGAAAAAATATAATAAAATAAAAAATTTGGTTATGGCAATAATATCTATTTTGTGTAATTTGATAAAATTAATTTTAAAATTTTGTTTAACTAATTTTTACATTACTAGGAAATATAAAAAATATTGGAACAATATAATAAAAAAATTGGTTATTGCAATAATGTCTAGTTTGTGTAATTTGATAGAATTAATTTTAAAAATTTGTTTAACTAATTATTATGTTGTTAGAAACAAAATTATAGAATTAATTTTAAAAATTTGTTTAATTAATTTTTATATTGTTAGGAAATAAAAAAAATATTGGAAAAATATAATAAAGTAAAGAATTTGGTTATGGCAATAATATCTATTTTGTATAATTTAATAGAATTAATTTTAAAAAATTGTTTACCTAATTTTTACATTGTTAGGAAGAAAAAAATTGGAACAATATAATAAAAAAAAATATTGGTTATTGCAATAATAACTAGTTTGTATAATTCGGTAGAATTAATTTAAAAAATTTGTTTAACTAATTATTACATTGTTAGAAACAAAAATATAGAATTAATTTTAAAAATTTGTTTAACTAATTTTTATATTGTAGGGAAATAAAAAAAATTATTGGAAAAATATAATAAAATAAAAAATTTGGTTATGACAATAATATCTATTTTGTATAATTTGATAGAATTAATTTTAAAAATTTGTTTACGTAATTTTTACATTGTTAGGAAAAAAAAATTGGAACAATAAAATTAAAAAAATATTGGTTTTTGCAATAATACGTAGTTTATGTAATTTGATAGAATTAATTTATAAAATTTGTTTAACTAATTATTACGTTGTTAGAAACAAAAATATAGAACTAATTTTAAAAATTTGTTTAACTAATTTTTATATTGTTAGGAAATAAAAAAAATATTGAAAAAATATAATAAAATAAAGAATTTGGTTATAGCAATAATATCTATTTTGTATAATTTGATAGAATTAATTTTAAAAATTTGTTTACCTAATTTTTACATTGTTAGGAAAAAAAATATTGGAACAATATAATAAAAAAAATATTGGTTTTTGCAATAATACTTAGTTTGTGTAATTTGATAGAATTAATTTAAAAAATTTGTTTAACTAATTATTATGTTGTTAGAAACAAAAATATAGAATTAATTTTAAAAATTTGTTTAACTAATTTTTATATTGTTAGGAATAAAAAAAATATTGGAGAAATATAATAAAACAAAGAATTTGGTTATGGCAATAATATCTATTTTGTATAATTTGATAGAATTAATTTTAAAAATTTGTTTACCTAATTTTTACATTGTTAGGAAAAAAAATATTGGAACAATATAATAAAAAAATATTGATTTTTGCAATAATATTTAATTTGTGTAATTTGATAGAATTAATTTAAAAAATTTGTTTAACTAATTATTACGTTGTTAGAAACAAAAATATAGAATTAATTTTAAAAATTTGTTTAACTAATTTTTATATTGTTAGGAAATAAAAAAATAATAAAAAAAAATTTCATGGCAATAATATCTAGTTTGTGTAATTTAATAGAATTAATTTTAAAAATTTGTTTAACTAATTTTTACATTGCTAGGAAATAAAAAAAATAAAATAAAATTTTTTTATGGCAATAATATCTAGTTTATGTAATTTGATAGAATTAATTTTAAAATTTTGTTTAACTAATTTTTACATTGGAACAATATAATAAAATAAAATTTTGGTTTTTTAAATTATAAAGAATTTGTTATTATGCTATTTAAATTAATAAAATGAACTTAATATAATATGAGGTAAATTGATTTACAATAATTAATAGTAATTTTAGGGTTATTAATTATTTTATTAATATCGAAAAAATGGGGACATGGTGTGGATATAAACTAATTATCATAATAAAAAAATATAATAAGAAAATATATAATAATAATAATAATAATAATAATAATAATAAACCCTACACTTTATTGCTAAAGTCTAATCTCTAAATCATATATCCTAAATCCTATTAGGTGAACTGATATACAATAACTTTGTAAATGATTGTGTTATTTAAATAAATTTTATTAATTTTATTATAATGTATTATTGTAACTAATAACATTGATTAATATTTTTCAATTAAATTATATATAATGTGTATAGTTATGGCTGGGCCGACATCAATTTGCTTTTATTGGTCTAGCGAAGTGATACAAAATATGAACTATGGGGTTGATTATAGAAATGGGCAATCCAACGTGCTCCAAGTTCCTCCTATTACAAAAATGATTGAGTTGCTTCGGGTAATTTACATTGCCATAGCAATTGATTCTGAAAATTGTTTTGTTAAATCAATACTATTTAGAAATCCTGTAAGAGGACCATATGGGTTTATGTTCCAAGCAGTGAACATATGTGATGACAATGGTGTAGAATGAATGTTTGAACAAATAGAGTCTTTGAAAGGATATTTCAACTTTTTTGAGGTATATGTTGAGATTACTGCGAGGCGATCAACTAATGACATGAATAAGGAAAACGTGGATGGTTCTCCTGATAGGGATGGGGATAAACAAAATGAAGATGTGTGTGAGTCTACAGAGGGTGCAAGGGCTATTGTTCAATATGATTTTGAGAAAGAAGATGCTGTTGATGAAGATGACAGTGAAGATGCACCATTAGGGTCTGATGAAAGCGATGAAAATATGTTAGATGATTCAGACGATTCTGACTCTGATCACTATGGTTGTGAGGGGGAGACACCCAGCGTAAGTCATCATGCACTAATCAATGTACCATATGCATGTTTTCAATACAATCCCAATGAGAGTGTAGATTTCACAGCAATGCAAGTGCAAGTAGATACAGATGAAAATATGGTAGATACTGAAGATGGCTTATATAAAGGAATGCTATTTAGCAGCAGAGACGAATGTAGGCTTGCAATCCAACAGCATGCAATCCAAAATAATTATGAGTTTAGTGTAAAAGAATCAAGGATTGATACTTTTGTTTGGTATTGTAAGAAAAAATCAAGTGGTTGCAATTGGCGAGTGCATGCTAGACGGTTGCAATTAGCGAGTGCATGCTAGACAGTTGCGGGATGATAGCCAGTGGAAGATAACACAATATGATGCACCATATACCTATCTCAACCCAAGTGTCACACAAGATCACAAAAATTTAACTATAGAGCTAATTGCTAATCGTGTGGAAATCCTAGTTAAAGAGCAGCCATCAATAAAGATCAAAGTTTTACAGGTGCATTTACAAGATCTATTAGATCATGAACCAAGTTACAGGAAGACATGGTTGGGCAAGCAACTTGTAATTGAAAAACTATTTAGAGATTGGGATAAGTCGTTTACTCATCTTTAGCAATGGATGGAGCAGGCACAAGCATCCAATCCTAGTTTAAAATATGTTCTTCATGTTGAACCATTAAGTGGCATATTTGAACGCATATTTTAGTGCTTTAAACCATGTGTCAAAGGAATGAAATATTGTAGGCCTGCTCTCATTGTTGATGGTACTTTTCTCTATGGAAAGTACAAAGCTGTCTTGTTATGTGCATCAGCATTAGACGGAAATAATCATATTCTTCCTGTAGCATTTGCTGTTGTTCAATCAGAGAATAACTACAATTGGAATTGGTTCATGATGTGTATCCGGGCTTTTGTCACTGATAGCAGAGAGTTGTGTGTGATATCTAATTGCCATAAAGGGATAATCAATGCAATGAAAAATGATTTGTGAAAAATGTGTCCACATCGTTATTGCATACGCCATGTGGTCAGTAACTACAACACAACTTTCAAAAATCCAAAAATGAAAAAAAGATACAAGATGCTGGTATTTCACATTCTCTCATTCATTAACTATTTTTAAATTATATGTCAATTATATTAATTAAAATAATTTTTTGTTCACAAGTTTATGAGATACAAAAGAGGAAATTCGCCATAATGTGAAAGGAGATCACAACATTGGATAAGGAATCATCAAAATGGTTATTGAAAATCCCAAAAGAGAAGTGGACCCTTTCTCACGATGGCAGCTTTAGATATGGCAGCGTGACGTCCAATATTACTGAATCCGTTAATAGTTTTTTGAAAGATGTACGAGGATTGCCGATAACCGCCATGGTTAACAAAATTTTTAATAAATTTGTTAATGCATTTGATCACTGGAGCAGAGAGTATAAGAAGAAAATACAAGAACGTCATACATACACCCTTTTTTGTAGGGAGAAATTGGCTAGATGGACCCAACGGGCAAATGGTCATATAGTACAACACTTCAATAGATTAACAGGTCTATGTGAAGTGACCACAAGTCTCCAAAATTGGAGAGAAAAGATTAAAGGAGGCAATGCTCAAGTGGTGGAATTGGCAAAACTTGAATGTACATGCGGTAAATTTCAGCAATATAAAATTCCTTGCTCACATGCTATTACATGTTGTTTGAAGAACGGCATGGACTTCAACCAATTCATTTCCCCATTTTACAAGTTGGAACGTTCCTTAAGATGCTGGGAATCCAACTTTCATCCCTTAGGTCATCCTGCTTATTGTCCTGATTGTCAAAACTTGTGTGTTAAACCTAACCCAAAATGGTTATGTGGTAGTGATAGACCAAAGTCAACGAGGATAAAAGGAGAGATGGATTGGCAAATTAATGAAAAATCTGGTTATTCATGTAGATTTTGTGGTCAACCTGGCCATAACATTAAGACATGTCCCATCGCAAATAGTAGAAAAAATCAATGAAATGCTTATTGTGTGATTTCACACTAGTTATTGTAATAAAAAGTATTATTATAGTTATAAACTTATTTTAACTTTAATGCCTTATTTACAAGTGATATATAATTATATATTATTTTTTAATTATATGTCATTAATTTATTTTAGATGACAATGTCATTTTATACTCCTAGTGACATATTCAGGTCATGTGGCTGACATTGGTCCCTTGATGATGATTTTCATTATCCCATTAACCCCAATCAACAGTAAAGTAAGCATGTTATTACAATGATGCGTGTTGAATGGTCTTATCGCACTTGCCAATCATCAATGCTTTGGAAAGAAGCAAATGCTTTCTGTATCCCATTACCCCATGCTAAGGCAATCCATATGTCAATAGCAACTACCAATGAAATTCGTCATGCATTATTTCACATAAGGGAAGAAAATAATCGCATTATGATAAGAATAAATAGATTTAACTTTAACCATCATGCTAGGGAATTTCTTAAAGATGGGGACATCAATGAAGCACGTATTTTTAGAACACTTACAGCATCGACAGAATGTTCATTTGATATTGAACTTTCAGATGAAGACACAGATGTATGATAAGTCAAATAAATAACACAAGCATGTTATTGTATGAATGCCAAAGAAACATATGTCACCAATAATATTATATAAATTTAAATGTGAAATTATGTAATTTCTCTAGTTATTGAATTTGTAATTTCACAGATAGAAGTAGATGTAAGAATGCTATTGTTGTGTTATTTTAATATGAAGTTGTGTAATTTAATTTGATTATGAATTTGTGATATATTTTTACATTTTACATGCTTTCATAATGCACTATCCTTATTTCATATTTGATAAATTTGATTACTTGTGTCTATTCAGGTATGGAGGGTGGACATGCTGCAGATCATATATATCCTAGACCATATGATCCTATATTGTTGGACATGCAGGATGATCATCAATTGAGAGATGTATGGGAGGACGAGTGAGCCAGCATGCCATTGAGATGTAGGCATAATGCGTCAGTATTACATGATTTTATGATTGATGACCGTGTACTTCCCCGATTACGCCGCACTGGATTTTATGGTGTCTTTAGACTGGACTTTTTCCAATTAAACTACCATCTGATTACTGCGCTTGTAGAGAGATGGAGACTAGAGACACATACATTCTATTTTCCATATGAAGAGATGACCATCACCTTACAGGACGTATGCATACAGACAGGTCTACCTATAGATGGTCATGCAGTGACGAGTACTACACATATTAATGGATGTGACCTATGTATGAGACTTTTTGGTCAGGTCCCAGAGGGCTTGCAAATTAGAGGCAACAAAATGTCATTTACTTGGCTAAATATAAGATCTGGCACTCTTTTAGATGACCCGACTAAGTTTCAGATGGATGCGTATGTGCGTGCATATATACTCTGTCTTATTGGTGGAGTTTTATTCACTACTGACGATGACAGTCGAGTCCATTTGATGTGGTTACCTCTCTTAGAGGACTTCAACCGTATTGGTCAATACAGCTGGGGAGCTACATGTCTTGCATATTTATATAGTGAGCTATGTTCGGCAACTCATCGAGACGCAATTGAAATTGCAGGACTAGTATTCCTATTACAAATTTGGGCATGGTATAGACTTTCCATAATTTCTCCCACCTTACATCAGAGGACACTAGCTGCTGACGCCCCTCTGGGGCAACGGTGAGTATGAATTATAATATTTGTATTATATTAATTTATTTAATATTCATGGTTAATTACATTTATTTTACATACAAATGGAGCACCTCTAGACGAGTTGCTAAGGTCATTACCCACGTCTTGCTAGTTATTCGGTATAAATTTGATGTCATGCATGATCAGCAAATATGTAATTAGGATTACACAAATGACATAATTATTGATATGTTATTTTTTATCATGTATTATTCTAATGAATGTCGAAATTTTTATAATGTAGATGATATGGCAGCCCTATGACCATGAGATAATGGAAGCACTCCCTGATTATTGCCATAATGGGTAAGATATATGGCAAGCAGTTGTCCCATTTATATGCTTCCACATTGTCCAATGGCATCAACCCATAGAGTTTTGAGGCAGTTTGGACAGAGGCAATGTATTCCGAGGCAGCCTCGTCAACCTAGAGGGCTTAAGAACACTGACTTACGTTCTAGAGTTGGTGACTGGCGTGTGCACCATCAGCAATGGATTGCAATATGGAATGATAGACGTTAGCAAATCCGTGTAGATGTGCCACGACAGACGCGTCCACAGTACCATTCTTAGTATATAAAATGGTATAGAAGGGTCACCATCAGATATTTATCTCACAATGGTGGTTTGTTTGCCACAATGGTTAGTTGTTGTTCCAGTAATATAAAACTCGTATTATTTTAATTTTTCTATGTTGTATCTAATTAATAATGTATTACTTGCAGAAAGATGTTGTGGAGATAATCGGTATAACAAATGATGTTCAGACAATTCATGAAATCAATCAAACCTTGTTTGATGCATTGGTTGAGGAGGAACGTATTGTCATGGGCCAACCTCCAGAGCTAGAGGAAGTTCCAGAACATCATCAACTAGATGTAGGTCCCAGTGGACGACGAGCTCGACGGCATTCTAGTCGAAGCGCAAACTAAAGGCACTCAACGAGTACATCTGATTTTTTTGATGTATTGCGACCAGTAAAATTCCACCAATCTGGTCAGCAGGATGCCACAGTTGATGATGATAGGTTCCAGCCCAGCACATCAACTAGATTTGAGTTTGATAGTTCATCAGGGGCTTAGCCACCTACTGTTACGGATGATTTGTACAGACAGTTCTCTACTCAATTCTCACAGTTCAGTTCACATATGTAGCCTCTATATGACCTTTTGCAACTGAACTATTTCCACCGAATCCATATGTACCAGCACCATCTTCTACATTCACGCCCTGGATAAGAGCACAGTGGGGTGGAACTCTTACACAGCAAACAGAATATTCTTGCGGGTTCTTCACTCTAACTGATATGATTGCACCGGCTTTTTTTCAATTTCCTACATCATGACCTACTTTTACGTATTCTCCTATTCCATATCAGATGGATGCACAAGAGCAAGATGCTGCTGCTGCAGAAGAAGAGCCTCCAGAAGTGCAATCTACTGTAATTTAGCCAAGACGTGCTCCTCCACGTAACCATCGACCTCCACCTTGTGGGACTAGAGAAGACCAATGTCATGTTCAAGGGAGACACAGAGGTCGTGGCCATTAATTATTATTTTTTTATGAACAATTAATATAATTAAACATTATTTATTATCTTAATTTAAGAAATAATATATTAATTATATAAATATTTCTTAAAATTTATTATTAAAAAATTGTATTTGTTTAATTTTTCTAAAATCCAAACAAAAATTTTAAAAAAATTATACACTAATGTGATTTAAATAAATATAAAACTAATTAAATTATTATTTCACTTATTTCTTAATAATTGTTATTTCATAATAACAAATTTTATATCATAAAAATTATCAAATTTATTAAAAATAAAAATTCATTATAAATAATAAACTTATAATAAATATTTGCTTCAAAAAACTTATAATAAATATTAAAAAAAAATTTACTTACCATAAATATTTTCTCGAAAAACATAATATATTTGTTTAGTTAATAATATATTAATTATATAAATATTTCTTAAAATTTATTATTGAAAAATTGTATTTATTTAGTTTTTTCGAAATCCAAACAAAAATTTTAAAAAAATTATACACTAACGTGATTTAAATAAATATAAAACTAATTAAATTATTATTTCACTTATTTCTTAATAATTGTTATTTCATAATAACAAATTTTATATCACAAAAATCATCAAATCTATTAAAAATAAAAATTCATTATAAATGATAAACTTATAATAAATATTTGCTTCAAAAAACTTATAATAAATATAAAAAAAAATTTACTTACCATAAATATTTTCTTGAAAAACATATATTTGTTTAGTTAATAATATATTAATTATATAAATATTTCTTAAAATTTATTATTGAAAAAATTGTATTTGTTTAGTTTTTCCGAAATCCAAACAAAAATTTTAAAAAAAATTATACACTAATGTGATTTAAATAAATATAAAACTAATTAAATTATTATTTCACTTATTTCTTAATAATTGTTATTTCATAATAACAAACTTTATATCACAAAAATCATCAAATCTATTAAAAATAAAAATTCATTATAAATGATATACATATATTATTATTTATGAAATAAAATTATTTCTCCTAAACATTTAGTTCACATATTTGTAATTTCAAATAATTATTAATTAACAAAATATTATTGATAAAAAATTTATCAATTAAAATTATAAATAATAAACTTATAATAAATATTTACTTTAAAAAACTTATAAAAAATATTAAAAAAATTTACTTACCATAAAAAAAATTTATTTGCTTTAAAAAACTTATAATAAATATTAAAAAAAAACTACTTACTATAAATATTTACTTAAAAAACATATAATAAATATAAAAAAAAATTACTTATCTCATTTCAATGTAAAAAATACACCTAAACTGAAAATAAAGGGAAATTTGATTTATAAAAAATTTGGTTCCAAAGGGGAGAAATAAATTGGTAGAATGATGATGAGAAATATAGTTGGGGCTTAAATATACACATAAACCGGATCTTAGAGATCCAGTTTTATGTTATTTGGTCTACAAGCAAAATAGATACCAGATGTTTAATATCCGGTTTCATTTGCCACGTGTGCAAAAAACTGGATGTCAAACATTCGATTTTCTGTACACTGATAGTGCTTCAGTTTTGGCCACAAAACCGAAAGTTTGACTTTTGATTTTGTGGTTTTCACCCTTTCTCTACTGAAAAAATCGCATATATGAGTAAATATATTTAAAAGTAACGTATATAAATAAATAAATTTTTTAAATGAAATATTTTTGTCATATTCCCAATTTTCTTTCATCTTCCTCGCAGACAACCTCTATTTCTTGTTTCTTACAATTCTTTTCCTTCTGCAAGGAAATCATGTCTTTCATCGGAGAGGCTGCCCTATCAGCATTCATAGAATTGCTGGTAGAAAAGTTTGCCTCCATATCCATGGAATTTATGAGCTCCAAATATCAAGATCAAAAGCAAGTCCATGCTGAGATCAAGAAATGGGAAAAAATGCTGACCAGAATCAAGGCTGTGCTTGATGATGCTGAAGAGATGCAAATTACTAAGCAGTCGGTGGAGATCTGGCTCAGCGAGCTCAAAGATTTGGCTTATGATGTGGAAGATATCTTGGATGAGTTCGACACGGAATCTTCGCAACACAAGCTGAAGGGAGAACCTCATGCCAGCACAAGTAAGGTTCGAAAATTCATTCCAACTTGCTGTATTAGCTTTAGTCCAGGAACTGTTATGTTTAATTCTGAGCTTATGTCCAAGATAAAGGATATAACCACCAGATTACAAGACATTACATCACGGAAAAATGACTTGGATTTGAGGGAGAATTTTGTAGGGGTATGTCGTAAGGTATGCCAACGACCTCCCAGTACATGTTTGCTACATGAACCTCAGGTGTATGGCAGAGATGAAGATAAAAGGAAGATGCTTGAGTTGCTCTTGAGAGATGAAATGAGCAACGCAAAAGTTGGAGTTGTACCCATCGTTGGTATGGGTGGGGTGGGTAAAACAACACTTGCTCGGCTTGTATACAATGATGAGGAAGTGCAACATTTTCATCCAAAAGCATGGGTTTCTGTGTCTGATGCATTTGACATATTGAGAATAACAAAGAGCATTCTTGAGTCAATCACTTTGAAGCCCTGTGATTTAAAGGAACTTAATCAAGTTCAGCTCACACTGCATAAGGAATTAGCAGGGAAGAAGTTTTTGATTGTTTTAGATGATGTCTGGAATGAGGATTATCAAGTTTGGAATGCTCTACGTCCTCCATTCATGGACGGAGCACCAGGAAGTAGAATACTTGTGACAACACGTAGTAAAACTGTAGCACAGATGATGGGAACCGTTGAGTGTTACGTACTGCAGAGTATTTCAGATGATGATTGTTGGTCGCTGTTTGCCAAACATGCGTTTGAGAATAGAAGTATTAGTGCACATCCAGATCTGAAAATCATTCGCGAAAAGGTCATAATTAAGTGTGCTGGCTTGCCTTTGGCAGCAATAACTTTGGGTGGTCTTTTACGCACAAAACATGAAGATGCATGGAAAGATATATTGAATAGCCACATATGGAGCTTACAGGATGACCAAAGTGGCATTCTTCCTGTGTTGAGATTAAGTTACCATCATCTCCCCTCAAATTTAAAGAGGTGTTTTGCCTATTGTGCAATATTTCCAAAGGATTATGAATTTGACAAGAACGAATTGATCCTTTTATGGATGGCAGAAGGTTTGATTCAGCCACTGGGTAGTACTGAAAAGCAAATGGAAGATGTGGGTTCTGAGTATTTTCAAGAGCTCTTATCCAGATCACTTTTTCAAGCTTCAACTGATGGTGATGAATATTTTTTTGTCATGCATGATCTTGTGAATGATCTAGCACAATGGGTTGCTGGAGAAACTTGCTTGAATTTGGATGATAAACTGATGGTTGGTGAAGAATTCATAAATGAAAGAGCTCGTCACTTTTCTTGCATTCCTAGCGAGCTTGATGGCATCAAAAGGTTTGAACACTTAATCAAGCTGAAGTCGTTAAGAACCTTCTTGCCTTTGTCACTATGGGATTCAACTAACTACTTGGCAAATAAAGTTCCTTTTGATTTGATACCAAAACTGAAGTGTTTAAGGGTGTTATCTTTCAGATATTACAGAATCACTGAGTTACCAAATTCAATTGGTGACTTGAAACATTTAAGGTACCTAAACCTTTCATACACTAAAATCAGAAATGTACCCGAGTCGGCAACTTCATTGTACAACTTACAGGCCCTGTTGTTGGAGGGATGTCGGCATCTAAAGAAATTACCTTCAAGAATAGGAAATTTGATTAACCTTCGTCATCTTGGCATTGCAAATGTGAACTTAACATATGGGATGCCAATGGGAATCAAAGAATTGAAAAATCTTCGGACATTGTCTTATTTTCCAGTGAGCAAAGATGGTGGGGTTAATATATCAGCATTGTTGAGCTTAAGATTTCTACGAGGGGCACTCCACATTTCTAAGTTGGAGAATGTCATGGATGCTCTGCATGCTAGGGAGGCCAACTTGATAGATAAGAAGGACCTGGATGCTTTGTTGCTAGAATGGGACTATGATGATAAGAGAAATGAGAGACTTGAAAGAGATGTACTTGATGGGCTGCAACCTCATCCAAAACTGAAAGAGCTCTCTATAAAAGGCTACAGCAGTATAAAACTTTCATCTTGGGTAGGAGATCCTTCATTTTATTATCTAATGTCCCTAAGGTTAGAGGACTGCAGAAAATGCATGGTCTTGCCACAACTTGGGCTGTTACCATCTCTGAAATACCTTATTGTTAAAAGAATGTCTGGTGTAAAACAGGTTGATCAGGAGTTTCATGGGGAGAGCAACTTAAATCGTTTTCCAAGTCTTGAGACTCTGCAATTTATCAATATGGAAGAATTGGAAGAATGGAATCCATGTGAAGTTGAATTCCCATGCTTGCGTGAGCTTACCATTAAAGCTTGTCCCAAACTATCAGGAAAATTACCTAACCATCTTTCTTCATTGAAAAAGCTTGTGATTATAGACTGTTACGAATTGGTGGTTTTGCTTCCTAAACTCCCAATGCTGTCTGAGCTAGAAATCAGAAATTGCAAAGAGGTGTCTTTGGATTGTAGTTGTATGGGTGACTTTGGCTCACTAACCTCTGTAGTACTTCATGGAATTTCAGTTTCTGAGGAGTTCATCCAAGGATTAGAAAGGGCGAAAACTTTGAGCATTAGGGGACATTTTTCTTGTCCACGACTGTTACCTTCTGATACTAGTAAACTTGAAATCATGAAATTAGGTTGTGAAAGCTGGCTGCCGTGGTCTCTTAACCTCATGTCCCTTAGAATGCTGACAATAGACTTCTGCCCTGGACTTGTTTCCTTTCCAGAAGGTGGTTTTCCTCCAATGCTGAAAGCTATTCGGATTAAAAAGTGCTTCGCTCTCACTTCTTTACCTGATGCTGTCTACAGCAGTGCGTCTCTTGAAGACATGGAAATTGATCACTGTGAATCTCTAGTGTCATTTGGAAGAGGCCAGCTACCTCCGACTTTAAAGCAGCTGAAGATAAGATTTTGCGAGAATTTGCAGAGATTACTAGATGAGGAAGAAGGTTCTTCTTGTAACACAACTAATCTTGAGCATTTGCAAATTTATAATTGTGACTCTCTTACTTCAGTATCAGCAGCAAGCAAGTTGCTAGTCAGGCTTAAAGTGCTTAAGATTTGCAGTTGTTCAGGGTTGGAGTCAATAGCTAAGAGCTTTGGCAACAACACATCTCTTGAACATATAAAGATTGTACGGTGCAGTAATCTTAAATCTTTTCCTGAAGACTCTCACAAGCTTATCAATCTCCGAAAGATTAGTATAGTTGGTTGTCCAAGTCTTGTTTCCTTCCCATGCAGAGGGTTGCCCACCGCCCATCTGAAACGACTTCAGGTTGAGTGTTGCGATAAACTTTCGGCCCTTCCGGATAACATGTACCATCTAAAATCTCTTCGAAAATTGGTTGTACATAGGTGTCGAGGCATCATATCATTTCCAGAGGAAGGTTTCCCCACTAACCTCACAATACTTGATATTTCTTTCTTCAACATCTGTAAGCCACTATTCGAATGGGGGTTGCACAGGTTTGCCTCTCTCCGACAACTTTGTGTTCAAGGTGGATGTCCAGATGTGATATCCTTCCCCCAGGAGGAAATAGGAATGATGCTGCCTACCTCACTGACCCATCTCTCCATTGTAGACTTCCCAAATCTGGAATACCTCTCCGCCAAAGGATTTCAAAGCCTTGCCTCACTTGAATTTCTTTTAGTCAAGAATTGCCCCAAGCTTGCTTCCTTTCCAAAGAGTTTCCCTCCCTCACTTTTGGAACTGTATGTAAATAATTGTCCACTGCTAAAACAAAGTTACCAGCAGAGTAAAAGGCAAGAGATGTCCAAGATAGACTACATTCCCTGTGTCAAAATAGATATGAGATCAGCCTTTAAACCAGGTAATCAATTTAAAAGTACGAAAAACTTAGATAGCACATGGGGCGACAGCAACAGTGCTATCCCACCTCGCACTGTACAAGGGCCGCATTTGGATGTAATTTTTTTTTGGTACATACGAATATAACTTGTTATATTATATGAATTTAACTTATTATATTTATAATTACATTTTCAAAAAGTTTACAACTAGATTTGACAATTTTATGTAATTTTCTTATTTAGTTTTTGTAATTTTATGTGTACTTTATGTAATAATAGTTTAGTGACAACCAAATGCTATCCTTGTACAATTCGAGCAATGCCCTTAAATATAATTCAACGCTATTTACTTTTTATGAGTTTATGTGTATCTAACATGTTTGTTATGGTATAGATGAAGAAAATGACCCTGCAGAGGATGAAATGGATATGCATGAGGATGAAATGTATGATGACTCTTCAGAGATAGAAGTGGACACTGATTTTGAAGAGGAAGAAACAGACAGTGTCTCTGAAGAGGAAGAAACAGACAGTGTCTCTGAAGAGGAAGACGAATAGAATTAAAGCTTGTAAATAGTTCAGGTACTTGGTTGTGTGAAAGCAGGAAGGAAAAGATCAACCATTTTTTATCATCTCAACTTCAATTTTCATACTACATTTTTGTCATCTAATAAATGAAATTCAGAATGATAGAGCTTCTGCACCTGTATTTATCTCCTCATTTCATATTAATTTGGATACAAATTAATCTGAATTGCAGGTCCTGTGATGAAACTGCTTATGTTATTGTAATTGACAATTTATTATCCATGTGGATTGATAAATGTTCAAAGTTTTAGCTTCATCTTGTGTTGTTCTTGATTTGTTTTCATTATTTGAATTATGGGTTGTTGGCCTGTTTGCTTTCTGAGAAAATGAAGGATAAAAAAATTTGGTGGGAGAAAATGCCAACCCCAAATATAGTTAGCCTATAGCTGTAGATCAGTTTCAAATGCTTTTCTTGCATTTAGTTTTCTATCTTAAAGATGGCAAGAGAACAAATGTAGTAATGTTACATATCAAAGAAAATGTTATGAAAGTTGAGAGTATTGATTTCATATATTATCATTCTACTTAATTTATATGAGTATAATTTTAAAAAATATTTTATTTATAATTAAAATTTATACCTTATGAGAACTTTAGAAATTGATTTTTCCATGTCATTTTCTCAGCAAAGCAGAACAGTATAAGAATATATTGTTCAGTCATAATCTAATAGAAATTTAATTGATTTTGATGGCTAACTTGATGACAATGAACGAAGGTTAGATATTATTCAAGAGGATTAATTTAACCATATTAATCCACTCTTAAACTTTACAAGTTTTAGTTAATTAACATACTAATTTGATTAACTGAAGAAACTGTTGATTTGAAGAACCCTAGCAGAGAATATGGAACTATCCAATTTTGGAAACTGAATTCTATTTTATTAATGAAGACTTCATATCTGTACATATCAAAGAACAGTTTTAAATTTGGTGCTTTTATCAGTAATTTAGTACTCTATCTAATACTCCCATCTGAAGCAGATTCCAAAAATGTTGCAGATGAGCAATAAAATCCCCAATTTCTTGATGTTCAATCTCATCAAATTTTCTAATATTCAGAATCACCCAGCAGTTGATCAAAAGTAAAAGGACCCAAGTCTTCACAGTTGTTGGACTCTGCAACTGATATAATTTCCCCATAATTGCCATTCAAATCTGATATAACATGTTCTTATTCTTGTTCTTCAACTAAATCATAACCGTTGGAGCAGAAATCAGATGAAAAAAATCTTAGAATTGATACAAGTTTCTAACGTTCTCTCCTTTCTCAAGCGACAGAGCACCAATTCAGAGTTCAAACAATTGAACTTTTTCTTCAGTGCTTCCACCCAGGACTCCAATTTAACCCCACCATCGCCATCCGCCATTACTATACCTTTAAACTCTGGCTCAGAATCCTCCCTATGGCAATTATCCTCACCGCACACAACACTTCGATCAATGCTCGATGACGCATTATTAATTTGGGTTTTTTTCTTCTTCTGCAAATTTTTCTTCTTTAATTTATTAAAGAAGATTGCTCTTCTTTTCCGTCCATTTCACAGTCGCTCACGATCATCTCCTTCTCCAGCAACAGACTTCTGCTGAGTTTCTTGTACAGATAGCGACCCACTAATTCATGATCGGTAAGGTGGAATCTGTTCTATAGATTTTTAGCTTCGTCTACTCTTAGTTTAGATTTTTTTCCTTATTTTTTAATTAAAAAAAATTTCCTTAAAACAAAAATAAATTCGTCAATTTATAAAATAATAGACAGATACTACACCTAGTATTTTATTAAAGCTTAATTACTTCAAAAAAAATCCATTTTCTTCTAAATCTTAGCCTATCCTTTTATTTTAATAACATTCAAATATATAAATTCTTTGAAAATGTATTAATTTTAGATTTCGATCACACTTAGACTAAAATCTATATATATATATATATATATATATATAAAAGAGGAAACACAGATCAATAGTGAAATTGCAATTGATTTCACTGTTCATCCAGACATTAATATCCTTCAATTTGGTCTGCATTTAAGCGACGCGATGGCATTTTGGAGGGTATTTGTGTATTTTTATTGGTTAGCTTATTTAGCCTGTCAAATATGTTGCCGTTCAGGAGGATATTATTGTCTTTTACTAGCGTAATGAAATTTTTACCTTTGTCTTTTTCTCACCCAAACCCAATCTACGACAACAGCATCATTTTTTAAAAAAAGGTACAGTTCTATGGGTCAACACAGTCATCTCCTTTTATTCATTTGCTTTTATTGATTTGCCCTTTGTTCTTAAGTAAATTGCCTTAAAAATGGCACCGTTTTAATATTTTTAACAATCTTATTTTTCCCATTTTACTTTTCCTTTTATCCCTTTGCGATACTCTTTCTCATACGTACTCATTTTCTTCACATATCCAAACCCTAGATTTTTCTTTTGCTCGTGATTTTTCCCATTTCGTTGTGATGTAATGTTGTTAAAACTAAATACTTTTCAGAACAATGTTTAATTTTAAATAATTTAAGTATGTTTTAAACATTATCATATTTCCTATTTGTTAAATTTATAACTATAGAATTATATTTTGTTCTATATTGCTTTTATTTATTATCAAAATATATAGAGTTAACAAATTATATTCATAAGATGTAGTTAAAACCTATTAAAAAAATAGATAATACATCTAATTCCAATATGTAAATTATAATTCATTATATATATATATATATATATATATATATATATATATATATATAATGCCAAAATTAAGATCCCGCAGCATTGTGGAGTTGTTATATCATGGACTCAGGTTTATATTGTATTATAGACCCGGATCAAAAACATTAACTATTATATGCGTCAAAAAGATTTTAAAATTGTTAGTTGGTTTGGCTAGTTAACATAATAAGTAAATATATTTGAGGTGGTGGGTTCGAATTCTAGCCAGTAAATTTCTTTGTTTTTTTTATATATTCTTTTATTTTTTTTCCTTTTTAAGTTATTCTTTTTTCTTCTTTTTTTTTTTACTTTTTTTTATTTGTAATATTTCCAATTAAAATTATATTAATGATTGAATTTTTTTTATTTGTTTAATTGTTCTAATCAAGTTTATATTAATTTTTATAAGAAAAAAATTACATTAATTATTAAACTTTTTTATAAATATTTATTTATTTATTTCTATGCAATTATCAGTTTAATTTCCTATTTATGTTGAATTTGATAAAACTAATAGAGTTATTAAATATTATTTTATATTTTTTAGGTAAATTATTTAATGCATCAAATAAAATTCACTTTCTATAAATTTATATAAAATTAATTTAATTAATAATTTATATTATTATTTATTTAAATTAATTGTAAATTAATATTTTTATTTTTATGATATTAAAATTTTGTTGTAATATTTATATTATTAAAATAATATCTAAAATTTTTATAGTAAGAAACTAACCTATCAAAGTTTATAAATCATATAGGATAAGTTTATCAGTTATAAAATATAGGTTCATAATATATAAAATATAAATTCATCACTTTTAAAAAATATATTTTATTCTCTTACTAGTATAATTGATAGTAAAAGATAATGAATCTACATATGATATATGATGAACCTCAATGTTATATCTAATGAATCTGATAGTTATATGTGATGAATTTAAATTTTAAATCTAATAAATATCATAATTATATGTGAAATATTAAAGAATAAAAATTATAAATATGATGAATAAATAAAATCAAATTATAGAATAATTAAATTATGAATCTGACAGTAAAAGTAAATGAATATGTATATGATATATCTAATTAATCTAATAGTTATATATGATAAACATAAATATTATATCTAATAAACCTGATAGTTATATATGATGAACTTAAACTTTAAATCTAATAAATCTCATAATTATATGTGAAATATTAAAAAATGAAAATTATAAATATGAGGAATGAATAAAATTAAATTATAAAATAATTAAATTATTAATCTGACAGTAAAAGTAAATGAATATGTGTGTGATATATCTAATGAACATGATAGTTATATGTGATGAACCTAAATTTTAAACATAATAAACATCATAATTATATATGAAATATTAAAGAATGAAAATTATAAATATGAGGAATGAATAAAATTAAATTATAGAATAATTAAATTATGAATATGACAGTAAAAGTAAATGAATATGTATATGATATATCTAATGAATCTAATAGTTATATGTAATAAATCTAAATATTATATCTAATGAACTTGATAGTTATATGTGATAAACCTAAACTTTAAATCTAATAAATATCATAATTATATGTGAAATATTAAAAAATAAAAATTATAAATATGAGGAATGAATAAAATTAAATTATAGAATAATTAAATTATGAATCTGATAGTAAAAGTAAATAAATATGCATGTGATATATCTAATGAACCTGATAGTTATATGTGATAAATCTAAACGTTTTATCTAATGAATCTGATAATTATATGTGATGAACTTAAACTTTAAATCTAATAAATCTCATAATTATATGTAAAATATTAAAAAATAACAATTATAAATATGAGGAATGAATAAAATTGAATTATAGAATAATTAAATTATGAATCTAACAGTAAAAGATAATAAATCTACATGTGATATATGATGAATCTGAATGTTTTATCTAATGAATTTGATAGTTATATGTGATGAATATAAACTTTAAATCTAATAAACCTGATAATTTAAAGTTTAATATGAATTTACAGTTTACAAATAATGAACTTATACTATATATTTGATGAATTTATAAGTAATACTTAATGAACATATTGCTTATAAGTGGTAAACATAATTATTATATAAATTATATTGGACGGTAAATTTTCAATGAATTTGTTATTATTTAAAAAAATTAATTTTTGAAAATTCACTGTCATAAAAAAAATAAATATGATGTTTATCTTTTTGTTAAATTATCTTTAAAAACTATTTGAAAAAATTACCCATAAAAATGATAAAATTTATAAATAAAAATTACATTGAAAAATTAATAATATTAAAATTAATTATCATTGTAATAATCAAATAAAAAAAATCAACCATTAATATAATCTTTTTCTTATAAAAATTAATATAGATTTAATTAGAATAATTATTATTATTTAAAAATGATTTTTCAAAATTCATTGTTATAAAAAAAATAAATATGATATTTTATAAAAATGTAAAATTTTCTTAAAAATCATTTAAAAAAATACCTATAAAAGTATTAAAATTTATAAACAAAAATTATGTTGAAAAAGTAATGATATTAAATAATCATTAGAAGAATCAAATAAAAAATTCAACAATTAATGTAAATTTTCAATATTTTTTATATTAAAAAGCAAAAAGAAAAAAGAAAAAAAAATAAATTAAAAAATAGAGAAAAAAAAAAGAATAAATGGAAAAAGAAAAAAAAAAGAGTTTCAATGTCTAGTGGAGTTTGAACTTAGAACCTCCAAGTATTTAAGCAAACATACCAATCAATTATACCAACCTATCATTTAAAAGACTTTATTACACAGATAATATTTATTATATATCCCGGGATCATGATGCTACATGATCTCTAGTCCATGATATAAATTGCCAGCATTGCGCGGATAATATTCCAATTAGTAATATATCAAAATAAATTAAACATGAGCAGTCTTGCAACTTTGAAATTACAATAAAGAAATATGGCTTTTATTTACATAATCAAAGAAAAAATAGATTTTAATTTTTCAAATCACTGAAAAAAAAATTAAATATTTAAGTAAGTGATCTCTTGAAAGTTACAAAGATCGTTTTTGTTTTTACTATGTAAGTAATCACTTGACTATTAGTGTTACACAAATAGATATATATATATATATATATATATATATATATATATATATATATATATATATATATATATATATATATATATATATATATATATATATATATATATATATATATATATATATATAACTGAAAAATAAGAATAAATTTATGTATAAAATATTAATATATTTAAACACACAAAACATAAAAGAGATTAATCACTTCAAACTAGAATTTTTCAGAGTTGTTGTCATGTCCCGAACCCGAAGGCATGTGACCGGCACTAGGACATGGGAAATGCACGTGGCTACCAATGCCCGTAGTAAGCCTAACCAAAACATACAACAGAAAATCCAAAACTATAAAGGGCTATGAGCCCACATAAGTTAAGCAGATCCAATCAAATCTTAATATAAAACAAAATATCGTTGGACCAACAACTCGCTTATCTCATAAATGTAATAAATTACAAAAGGATTATACTTAACAACAGTATTTCAACGCAATAATTACATAACTAAATATTAAACAATGTACAGATACAAGGTGTAACATTGCAGAGTTCTAGAGCTATAATTACAATTATACATACATTATGTACATTTCTTAATGTTCAATAATACAAACTACTGCCGAAGGAAAATTGACAGTTTACTCATTTTACAACTCCTTCACAAGCTCATTCCTTGACCTGAAAATAATAAAATGAACAGGAATGAGCATCTGACTCGGTGAATGATACCAGCTAATACATTAAACTGGTATCCTACAGACAGATTTCTAATGCTTATGCTATGCACTATGTCATAGAGACAGACAAATTATACAATCAAATAAGGACATGATACAGTCTACAATACCACACTAATACTCAATAAAGGGAGCCGATCCCCTTATATTGGCTCTCTGAGTCCAATAATCTATCTCTTATGTCTAATGGGTTCGGCCAGCACTGATCTGTATCATGCGGCCCTATCCCAACAGATAGTGGCCCTAGTGTTGAGCAGGCCTGGCCAGCATACACTAGTCATAGCTCATCTTCTCAATCCATCATAATCCTAATCATAACCATAATCATAACAAGACCATAATCCTAGGTGGTACTATATCCTCTCGACCCCCATTTGACAATCACAATCATAATACAACATAGAACAAGGAATATCGGTCCATCATTCACAATCAAATGTTACATGCATATATGCAATAGTAATGCATAGTATACATATATATATACACACAGAAATGCGGATGTATATGGAAATAGAATAACATATTAGGGAGTATCACTCATTTAACTGACGACGTGTCTGCTTGGCTTCCCTCAAAAGTGTAACCTTTGAACCAAGAAGACGTCAGACACCGACACCTTGCAACAACGGATATTATCAGGATAAGAATAACTCATATAACTAGACACAACTTAAAGACTATTGAGATTCTGATCGAGCTCTCAATAGAACCATATTGAACTTAACAACAGAATCGACAACTCATAACAACTACTATAGAGTCTGCTAAACATAATATAACTTATTTAACAATTGAAATAAAAGAGTTTTGGGTTAATTTTCATGAATTTTGATCAAACGGATGTCGATAGTCGTGCCAAAACGACGAAACGGAGCTGCTGGACTGCCCCATACACCGCCGCCATGCGCCGCTGCCAGTCGGCCATGCACCATCGCTGCCGATGGCAGATATGGGTGATCTCCACACCAGCAGGTTCACCTAGACGCCAAGATCACGAAAATCATGGCCACTCGCCCCCAATCGGCGCCGTCTCGCCCAAAAATGCCTTCAAAGTCTCGGTTTGCATTTTCCAATCTCTTCCTCTGGTGATCGTTAGGGGGCATGGTTAGTACCAAATTAAAGCTTTCATCCTCAGGAGTTGAACGACACTAGAATCGTTGGATTCCGTCGTCGAAATCGATCGAAAAATTGACTTGAAGCTTCGGCGGCCGAAACTCTTCCTCGCGCGAGTGCTCCGCCGTCCATCAGCCGATCGGAGAGCCGCTGCCTTCCTTGAGGTCGTCGGATAGTGGGCTAGCCATTGGTGGTGGTGGTGCAGCCCACCGCCAGCCGGACGGCATCCCCCCAGCATTGCAGCTCACCCTCTCTCCTCTCCTCCTCTTTCTGCCTCTTCTTTGCCCCTCTCTCTCCCCGTCTTCTTTTGTTGGCAGCCAGCTCCCTCTCCTTCTTTCCTTTTTTTTTTTTTTTCTCTTTTTCTTTTACACCAACACACAAATATATATATATATATATATATATATATATATATATATATATATATATATATATATATATATATATATATATATATATATATATATATATATATATATATATATATATATATATATATATATATATATATATATATAACACTAACACATATATATATATGTAAATTAATAATAATAATAATAATAAGAACCCATAATTATATATAATAATGATAATAAGAATAATTTATAATCTACATACTAATAATACAATTAATAAACTTATTCACAATAATAGTAATTATAATAAAATCATGAACTTCCGATACTAAATATATAATTAGCAATATAATTTAGATTAATCGAACATAATATTTATATTCAAATATCAAAATATAATTTCTTTAATAACCATAATAATATCATAATAATATAAATATATAATATTGTAATAAAATTACTATTAATAATACATATTCAAATGGTATAAATATATATTTTAATAAAATAAAACTTTAATATTTGCTTAAATAAATAAAATAATAGAATAATACATTTTCGTACAAAAATAGTATTTTAGAAAAATAATTGGAAATTCAGGGTAGTTCAATTCTTTCTCTCTTAAGAAAATTCGTCCTCAAATTTTCAAACACAACACATTACAATTAAATTTCTCCACCACGCTTCCACTGCATACTCTGATGCATGATCTAAACTATAGGTAAGGTAAGATATCAAATTCAACAAGATACAAAATCATATAAATAACCTTCCAACCAAATTATCCTAATACCAATATCTAGTCTACTGAACCTTAAAGTAAGTTCTAATCAATCTTGATTCCCAACTCTTGGTTTAAATGTAGATAAAACTAGCATGACCCTTGGTCTCACATTCAATCAATTATGATCTTAAACATATCTTATCTTTAAGTCCTTAACATTACTAAAGCTAATATTAATGTCTAACTTATCACTTCCATTTATTACTTACTATATTAACCATATAAGAATCCAATAGATAATTCTAAGTTAATAACTTTCTTTGATATTCCATAATTCATTTTATGCCCTAGTCAAAATATATCCAAAACTTAATAATTCGCTTCTTACTCTTACTTGCTCTAGTTAATTTCCTTAATATATATATATACTTTTATCTTATCAATTTAAAATCATCACATATGCATACACAATAATTAATATACTTTAACATTTTAACTTAAAGAACTATTGCCTCGCAATCAAGTATACTTAATCCATAACATTATTTTATTTCTAAGTTTCTGTTAACATCTTATTATATTTCATATTTCTAATCTTTCCATTTATCCACATACAAATAATGAATTCATTATTATTACTGATACTCAATAAAATTTCCATGCCAGTTTTATGTCTTGCTTAATCTATGCCATTCTATTTAGATCTCATCTTATACATATATACTTTGTAAGTATTCCTAAATAATAACTCCATTTTATTACATAATAAAATAACATTCCTTAATAAAAATCAATATCTAATCTTTAATCATTCCCCCAACATAGCATAAAATCTAATACTTCAAAATATTATCTCGTCCCGAGAACTTAAATCCATTTCAGGTATATCCAAAATTATTTAAATTCCCAAAACTATTCAGAATCATTTGTAAAAATCAAAATAGTTTCATTATTATTTTAGAACTCAATGTATTGTGTCTAGGGATGCTATACACCATGCAATCTTAATGCAATGCTTAATGAGGGACATGATGTATGAACAATGACTTAGGATTTTTATAATGCTTGACTTGACACATGTAGACCGATATGCTGGACACAAGTATAGAGCCCCAAATAACAGAATCTGAAAGCTATCTTTAAAAATTATATTGTAAAATCACTTATCATGCTTAAATTCATTTAAAACATTTCATTTTCAAATCATTTAAAATTTTGAACAAAATCATTTATACCTTTTATGGATTAAGTTCTCGGGGATCCTTAAATTCAATTTCTTATATTTTCCTAAATTCTACACTAAAACCATATCACAATTTTGTTCTATTTCATTAGAATATCTAAACTTAATAAACCTTATAATCATACTCCCTACAATTATCATCGAAATTACTTTCGTTATAATTATCAAATTAATTTCACTTAAATCTATAAACGTCTAAATCATCACAGTTATTAAAAATTATTCAAAATGCACCAATACTTAATTATTCTTATATACTATATTAAACATAAATTTATACAGAAAAGGGGTTCATCACATCGGTCTACACAATCTACTGAGGCAGTGCCTCTAGTTCCATTACCTGCCTCAAGACACCTACACATATCACAACCAAAAATAAAAGAAAATTACTCCCTCACAACAAGAAAAGAAAGAAATACACCTACACAGATCCAGGACCTTGCAAACCTAGTAGGTCTAATACCATAACCACCATCGATTTTCACAACAAATTTCTTAACCTATCACTTCTTGATAGGCTCATGCGAGGGAGACAAATTCATAACATCATCATCATCATACTGGCTGAAGAAGGCTGTCTCATCAAATTTAGTAGAGTCTGAAGAAGGCTCCATAAGGTGAGTCCAAATGTGGTTAGTGGGGTCAAACTTATCATCATTAGGCACTATGGGCTGAGGACCATCTCTCCGGTACAACTCCTTAAGACAATTCTGATCCCAATCATCTAGAGCATTATTAATCTCGCAACAATACTCAGGAGAAAAATCCCACCATGGAACATCAGGTTTACTAGGGGGCAACATCTCACTCAAAGAAACATTATTTTTCTCACACATAAAGTGCTGAAAGGCAGTAAACTCATCGGAATAATCAAACACGTCTCTATAGAATGAAAAATAACATGATTTATAAATAAGAACTTGAGGATTCATGACCAGACGAGTGCCTAAAAGATCGCTCATAGCAATATAAGGACGATGAAAAATAACCATAGTTCGAACGGTAGGACCATCTGTCTAAAAAGACTTACCCAAACTTGTAATATGAAACCTCATCCACTGATCCAAAGGGTTAAACCAATGCAGGAAGGTAACCAAATGCGGGTTAGTTGCATTATTGCCGTCCAAACACTGGATATACCACAGAAAATGAATGGGCTGAATTTTTATAGTAATATGATAGAGATGAAGGAAATACCACAGAAAGCAAAGGAATTCTTTAGGCTATATCCAAAATGAATCCACTGTCATATCCATGAAAGCATATGGCCTTAGAAAAGGATATTCAGAGTGGATAGTTAGTTCTTTCACAAAGCGAGAGCCATACTTTCGAATGAGACATGATTGATACTTAAAGATCTGCTTAGAGGCTAAGTTCTTAAGTGCTCTTTTAGAGATATTGCTTCGAATTTCTAGGGGAATGCCTTGGAAAAGAAAAGGATCCGATGCAGAGGGAGAGGAAAGATGAAGAAGATGCCATAAATTAAGCTGATAATTAGCAAGGATAACTATTAGGTCAAGAGAAAATTTTCAAATGCGGAAGATAGTTAGAACTAGATGGTGAATTTCCTAATACCCGAGTTTCCAATAAATAATGAACTCAGTTCCATACCGACAAAACTACAGTAAACTTTTCTTGAAAATTGGTTTAGCTAATAACAAAGTCTTGTCTAGATATAACTGATGAGACTAGTCAAACAACTACAATTCTCAACTCTATCTAAGGTGACAATTATTTATTTGCATGTGACTAAAAATAATCAAATTACTTCATGGGATGCATAGAAATAAAGCAAGCTAGGGCTTATCTTATCTTTTAGGTAATAGATTACTCCCAGTACTAAAGAATACTAACAAAGTAAATCTCCAGACTTGATACTCTAATAATTAAGAAAACAAACATATCAATCACATGACCATTCTTTTATACTTCCTAACTAATAATTAACAAGTGTATTAAATCTTAACAGATAAGCATTAAGCTCGCTACAAACTAAAATCTCATCATTATACCACGTTAACGCTAAATTAGAAACAAGAGAAACTCAAAAAGATGATTAGAAATCCTACACTCTGCATGTTACAGAAACAAGGACCCACAACACTGAATACATTAGAGGTCACAAGATCTCTGCTTTGATACCACCTTTGTCATGCCCCAAACCCGAGGGCACATGATCGGCACTAGGACACGGGAAATGCACGTGGCTACCAGTGCCCGTAGTAAGCCTAACCAAAACATACAACAGAAAATCCAAAACTGTAAAAGGCTATAGGCTCACATAAGTTAAGCAGATCCAATCAAATCTTAATATAAAACAAAATCTCGTTGGGCCAACAACTCGCTTATCTCATAAATGTAATAAATTACAAAAGGATAATGCTTAACAATAGTATTTCAACCCAATAATTTCATAACTGAATATTAAACAATGTACAGATACAAGGTGTAACATTGCGGAGTTCTAAAGCTATAATTACAATTATACATACATTATGTACATTTCTTAATGTTCAATAATACAAACTACTGCTGAAGGAAAATTAGCAATTTACTCATTTTACAACTCCTTCACAGGCTCATTCCTTAACCTGAAAATAATAAAATGAACAGGAATGAGCATCCGACTCAGTGAATGATACTAGCTAATACATTAAATTGGTGTCCTACAGACAGATTTCTAATGCTTATGCTATGCACTATGTCATAGAGATAAACAAATCATACAATCAAATAAGGATGGAATACGGTCTACAGTACCACACTAATACTCAATAAAGGGAACCGATCCCCTTATACTGGCTCTCTGAGTCCAATAATCTATCTCTTATGTCCAATAGGCCCAGCTAACACTGGTCTGTACCATGCGGTCCTGATCCGACTGATAGCGGCCCTGGCGATGAGCAGGCCCGGCCAACATACACCAGTCATAGCTCATCTTTTCAATCCATCATAATCCCAATCATAACCATAATCATTACAAAACCATAATCTTAGGTGGTACTGTATCCGACAATCACAATCATAATACAGCATAGAACAAAGAATATCGGTTCGTCATTAATAATGTTACATGCATATATGCAATAGTAATGCATAGAATACATATATATATACACATAGAAATGCAGCTGTATATGGAAACAGAATAACATATTAAAGAGTATCACTAACCTAACTGACGACGCGTCTGACTGGCTTCCCTTGGAAGTGCAGCCTTTGGAACCAGGAAGACACCAGACATCGACACCTCGCAACAACAGATATTATCAGGATAAGAATAACTCATATAACTAGACATAACTTAAAGACTATTGAGATTATGATAGAGGTCTAGACAGAACCATACTGAACTTAACAACAGACTCGACAACTCATAACAACTACTCTAGAGTCTGCTAAACATAATATAACTTATTTAATAATTGAAATATAAGAGTTTTGGGTTAACCTTCATGAATTTTGATCATACGGATGTCGATAGTCACACCGGAACGACGAAACAGAGCTGCTGGACTGCCCCACGCGTCTCTACTGGTAGGCCACGTGCCTCCGCTGGCAGGCCACGCGCTGCCACTGCTAGTGGCAGATTTGGGTGATCTCCACACTAGCAGGTTCACCTCGATGCCAGGATCACAAAAATCATGGCCACTCGCCCCCAGTCGCCGCTATTTCGCCAAAAAATGCCTTCAAAGTCTCAGTTTGCATTTTTTGATCTCTTCCTCTGGTGATTCTCAGGGGGCATGGTTGGTACCAAATTAAAGATTTCATCCTCAGGAGTTGAATGACACCAGAATCGCTGGATTCTGCTGTCAGAATCGACTAAAAAATTGACTTGAAGCTTCGGCAGCCGGAACTCTTCCTCGTACGAGTGCTCCACCGTCCGTTGGCCGATCAAAGAGCCGCTGCCTTCCTTGAGGTCACCGAACAGTGGGCTAGCCACTGGTAGTGACGATGCACCGCCAGCTGGACGGCGTCCCCCTAGCACCACAGCTCACCCTATCTCCTCTCCTCCTTTTTCTGTCTCTTCTTTGCTTCTCTCTCTCCCCGACTTCTTCCTTGGCTGCCAACTCCCTCTCCTTCTTTCCTTTTTTTTTTTTTTTTCTCTCTTTTTCTTTTATGCCAACACACAAATATTTATATATATATAACACTAACTCATATATATATGTAAATCAATAATAATAATAACACTAATAATACTAACAATAATAATACTAATACTAATACTAATATTATTATTATTATTAACCCATAATTATATATAATAATGATAATAAGAATAATTTATAATTTACATACTAATAATATAATTAATAAACTTATTCACAATAATAGTAATTATAATAAAATCTCGAACTTCCGATACTAAATATATAATTAGCAATATAATTTAGATTAATCGAACATAATATTTATATTCAAATATCAAAATATAATTTCTTCAATAACCATAATAATATCATAATAATATTCATATATAATATTGTAATAAAATTACTATTAATAATATATATTTTAATAAAATATAACTTTAATATTTGCTTAAATAAATAAAATAGTAGAATAATACCTTTCCGTACAAAAATAAGATTTTAGAAAAATAATTGGAAATTCAGGGTATTTCAGTTGTCATGAGAAAATTATAAAAAATGAGTAATAAAATTAGAAACTCTAATACATATGTTTATATATATATGTGTGTGTGTGTGTGTGTATACCAGTGTTGTAAGACCTAGACCGGCCTTGTCGATCGGACTGAGAAAACCAGGGACCTGAGGCCAGACCGGTCCAGAATAATCCAAAAACCCAGGATAGGTGGACTTGGCCAAAACGCAATCGAATCGGCCAGGTAACTGGTGACCTGATCCACCTAGGAGAGTTTTTACAGGTGGGCCGGGTTGAAAATTAAAAAAAAAAAATTTTGCTGCCAAATTAAAAAAATAATTATATATTTTAAATTTTAAATTATTATTCACTCATTTATCATTTTAATTAAATAAATATTCAAATTTATATATATATATTTTTAATAGGATAATGCAAATTTAAGTAAACCTTCCACTATCAAGTAGTGGAATCCATTCAAATTTGATTCTCAAAATAGCCACTTAATATTTTTTTTCTATTTAATGGTCTTAAAATGATTTTAAATTCATATTTTTTATAAGTAATATTCATTAATTATTTAAGTAACGTTTGTTAATTTTAATTACATATATATTATATTTATTTTTAACATATAAATGTAATATATTAACATATAAATATAAAATATTAACACATAAATATAAAATATTCATTTTTATATACATATTATATTTATTTTTGACATATAAATAATAAATAATAAATATTATTTAAAATTTCAGTTCGACCCTGGTTCGATCTCGATTCGACCTCTGACCCGTGACTCTCTACCTTCACTAGTTTTAAGACTGGGCTGGGTTTGAAAACATTTGTGTATACACACACGAGCACTCGCACGCACACACATATATATGTGTAAGTTATATACATATAGAACATCCTACTCATTACTTGGTAAACAATATAAAATATTTAAAACAAAATATTTGGGAAGTCTACTGGAGCCTGATAGACGAGAATTGTAGATAGTAATTATCTAGATTAGATAAGATTTATCATGTTAGTCCAAAATTGTATTATTGTAAAATTATTATAAATTTTGTAATTAGTTTTTTGTCTTTTTGTACATGTGTCAAAATGCATAACTAAACATGTGTTAGATTGCAGGTTTGTACATGTGTCAGATTGCATGTCAAGGTTATCTGTCATGTGTCGGTTTACATGTCTTCCTTCGCATGCATAGCCATATGTTTGATGACTAGTCAAGTCTTTGTAGTATAAACAAGTCAAGTCTGTATGTACAATCCATCGTTAGCTCCACTCCACTCCCTACTTATAAAAACACTCCTTACAATTAATAAAATTTATAGTCTTTTGCTAATCTCTCTCCTGCTCTAGATCTTAGAATATCTCCAATGGTATTTTTTATTTTAAAGAGTATATTTTGTTTAATGGAGAGCATTTAGTTGATAAAAAGTAGAAAATTTTATTTAAATCCAATAAACTCTATATTTTACTCTTTTTTTTTTCTTTATCCCATAAGTATTAATTATTTTAATTTTTCATTCTTTAAGTTTGTCCAATAGAAAAAATAAGATTAAAATTATCTTAAATAAAGTGTATTGAAATTTATATTGTATTAATTAATGTTAGGAATAGAGAGTGATATTTGGCTCCCTAGATGTAGAGGGTCAAATCAACACTTTTCTTTATTTTTTAAAAATAAAGAGTCTATTAAAATTTTATTTTTTGAGATAACTCTTTATAATAAAGAGTTTGACGTACATGAAAAGTGCATTGGAGATGCTCTTAATTATAAGCTTTTTAAACTGATTTATAAATTTCTCTTCTTCTCATATCTTATTTTAATCATTATCCACTTTGTCTTATTGCATTAATCATAAAATATTATTTCAAAAGCATGAGTTTCATCGTCCACATCTCCACTCCTCACGCTATAGTCACCATTATGATCCCGTTAGATCACCCTCTACTTTTAAAGCCTGGAACTTATTTAGTAATTAGGCACACAATTAGCAATTCAAAAATTTAATACCTTCTTTTCATTTAACGATCATCATTAGAGCTGTCCTTAGATGAGACATAGAATTATTCCTCAATCAATGAACAATTTTGATTTAAATTAGGCATCGTAGATAAAGATGATTTTCACAATAGATTTTATTTGAATCAATTAAAATTTGAACTTCAAATTCAATTAGAAAATTTAAAATTTTGGAATCAATAATTATTTAAAAGGTATATATATATAGAATATCCTACTCATTACTTAGCAGACAATACAAAATATTGAAAACAAAATATTCGATTAATAAAACTGAATATTAAATTTTTAAGACAAAAATTAAGTTTATTAGCTATCTAATAAAATTATTTTCTTGAAGAATCTTATTTATAGTTTACAACTTGTTTAATCTAGGAACTCTACTTTGAATCTGTTAGATGAATGTAGGTGATTTCTTAGAACTATTGGTCAGCCTCAAAAGCATTGGTCAACTGAAAATAGATGATCCTGATAGGTGGTGTCGGGGGAGACTCGTTAATTGAAATAGAAACAATGAAAAGAACTTAGATAAAATATTGAGTAAATTATTCCAAGTTCTAATAGAAAACAAATTTGTTGACACTAGTAATCATAATTTATATCTTAAAAATGAAATAAATAGTCCAAAAATCAAAATAAATTCTCGTAATTGGTTTATAGATAAAGATTATATTAGAAAAGAATTTTTAATGCCTTATAATAATGCAAAAAGAATTTAATTTGCAGAAAATTATAATAGTCAACAAAGAGATAATATTAGAACATAGTATTATGATTATATGAATTCTAATAGAATTCTTATTTTCTTTTTTTCAAAGGTTTTCTATGTATGCTATACAAAATGATTTAGAATATCTTTTTTTAGAATTATGTTTTAATCAAAAGATAACACATGATTTTATAAATAACATTACTAATAATATTATTGCTCCTATATGCACTATTTTAGAAGAAATCAATTCTTCTTTAAATAGTATTATGCTTAAATTAGAAAATAAAAATATTATTATACCTCCTGTAGAAATAGTTAAAACTTTAGAAAATTCTCCACCTATTTAAACTTTAGAAAATATTTCTTTAAATAATAATAGTTAGATAATTCACCTTCTTCTATGGTTAACTATTTTTTTGCCTAGTATTAATATTACTCCTTCTCTTAAAACTATAGATGATAATAATTCTTCTTCTATACAAAGTATTAATATTATATCAAAAGAAATAAAATTTCTTTTAGAATGTATAGATAAAATAGAAGATCAAGATATTTAGAAAGAGTATTTTTTTAAAATTAAAAGATGAAATAGTAAATGATAAACAAATAAAATAAGTTAATAGTTATAAGTTAAAAGATATTTTCAATAGGTTTACTAGTCCAAAAAATTTTAAAACTCCTTTACAAGATTTACAAGAAGAAATAAATATTATTAAAAAATGAAATTTCTAAATTAAAACAAAATAATACTTTAATAAAATAAGAATTTTTCAAACATCAAATAAATTATGATTTTCAAACAAATTATAATCAAGCAAGAACTTCTAAATTAAAAGAAAAAGAAACTACATCTTTAAATGATTTACCTTTAAATGATTTTATTAACAGTATTTCTTGTATTAATTATTATAAATGGATTATATTGATTAACAGAGTCATTAATTCATTGATTGTGATTTTCATTTAACAACTACTGTATTTGTTGACTTGACTTTGATGTAGATAATAATTATATTCAAGAAAGAGTAGTACTAACTATTTATTATGAAAAAACCACTGAAAGATTACATATTGTTGATGGTAGTATGTTAAAAATAAATTATAAATTGACCAATTCTAAAATTTGTAATAATGGATATGATTTTAAAACTTCATTTATTCTTGTAAAAAATATTACTTCTAGTGTCATTTTTGGTACTCCTTTTGTTTCAACAATTTATCCTATTTATGTTACACATGAAGAACTAAAAACTAATATTTAGAAAAGCCTATTTATTTTAAATTTATTTATCCTATACAACAAAAGGATTTAAACACTTTAAAAAATCATTCTGCTTACAAAGAAATAAATTTAATTACACAAAACAACAACATATTATTGTGAGATCTTACTCAAGCATTGGTCCAATCCACTAAGGGATCGAAATGCTTCTTGGGAGAAATATCACAATCGGAACTCACTATGAGTTCAGAAAATTATATTTTGTAGATAGTTATTTAAAAAAAGGAGTTGTCACTTTAATTTTATTTATTTCAGTTGGGAAATTAAATGAAAAATCCAATTTGATTAACTCTAAAACTATATCATTTATCTCAAGGAAAAGTACTAGTTTTCGAGTAACCAAAGAGGGTTTGGAGACTAGATTTTGGTTAATTCAAGAAATTTAATTTAGCTTAAATACAAAGTAGCTTTTTAAAAAAAAAAAAAAATTTTGTTATGTATGTATGAATGAGTATAACATGATATCTGTAACAAATATTATTTGTGCAATGTATTATAAGTATTAAGCAATAATAAAGCAAATACAAGAAATCTACTTAATTACTACAAATCAAAACGATAAACTTAGAGGATCTGTCCTCTAAGCCTTATGGGTTTTAAGAAAAGCACACATTTTTCAAATGTAATCTAAATAAAAATTAGAGTAATAATCTTAAACAATTGTAAAAAAGAAAACAAAGAATAATAGAAAAGAGAATTAAAGTTTTGATTTTATTTAAGAAAAACGATTTTTTCCCTAAACTAAGTGAAAAAGGTGATAGAGATGAGAAGTTATTAGTTTTAGTGGAGTTAATACCTTAAAGATGGCATACATGCATATCTCTTTAAATGGAAATCAAACCTCACACAATTCTTCCTTCTTGCGAAGGAGGGTTTTTTTTTTTAAACTCATAACCTTTGTTATCATGTTTTGATTAATTTTAGGATTTAATTATTTGTTAATTAGATCATGTTTTAATTAACAAAAATTAGATCTTGAAATTGGAATTGAAAAAAAAAAGGAAAAGGAAAGAATCTTTACCTTTTGCTTTTAAGGATGAAGAGCGTAGGCCAAGAGCTTGGCACTAGATCTAAGTTTCACTTTGGCTTAGGGAAGGCACTAGTACTCTTTTTGGAAGAATGACTCTTGAATAACACAAACTCTTCTTAGAAGGACAGACTTGGATCACACTCTTGCTTGGGTATCATAAATTCTTCTTGAAAGGAAGAACTTAAACTACACCTTTGATTGATTAGGAGGTTTTGAAATAGAGTTTTTAGAGATTAGGAGATTTGAGAATAGGATTTTAAGTGATGAAGGAGAGTTAGGGATACGGTTTTAGGTGATTGGGAGGTTTAAGAGATGGGGCTTTAGGAGATTATTAGGTTTAAAAAGAGGATTTTAATGATTGGGAGGCTTAGAAGTAGGGTTTTAAAAGGCTTTAGAGTATAAAGGCATGTAGCAGTGTGTAGAAACTGTTAGGAGGTGCACACTATTTATAGAGGGAGTCTAGGGGTTGAATCTAGTCAATTTTCGGTATAAGGTTAAGAAAAAACACACTACGATAACTGATTGGGGATTGCGATAGCTGCAAGGCTCTTTGCAGCAACCGTAGGGCCCAATGCAGTAGCCTATTTAGCTACCGCATGGACCCCTATGGTAATCACACCGTAGTTGGCTACAAATTGCAACAGCCGTCCACGAGTTGCCACACTTCTTTTTTGGCCCATTTGCACTCATTTCTTGTGCATTTTTCTTGATTCCAATTAGTTGTGCTCATTACCTAATCCCGATGATCTAAGTGTGGTTTAGAGGTCAAAGGGATAGGTTTCATATCGGCTCTATATAGCGCACTAATCTTATTATATGTCAAGCTATAGCTTATTGGGAGGGTGCAAAATTAATGGTTCATAACTACCTCTTCGTTGGAGTTAGCTTGACGAAAAGGCAATTCTGATGATAGTGAACCCAGGGATGAGGGATGGAAAAAAGTACCAAAATGATGTCTAGGTTAGGACTTAGACATATTTGGATAAAAAGCATGGTTGAATTTTAATGAAGGGTATATGGAAAAAGGAACCATAAGGATGTTTAGGTGCTTGCTTCTAAACATTTATGAGTGGAGCTAATAAAAGGATATAATGAAAAGAGGAAGTATAAGGATATCTAGACTAAGGGCTAGATATTAATAAGTGAAAATAGATGGGTTTTAATGAAGGTTGGAAAATGAACCACAAGGATATCTAGGTGATCATTACTAGACATTTATAGGTAAAGGTTGATAGATTTTTATGAAAGGGTAGAAATAAGAACCACAGGGATGCAAAGGTGATCGTTTATCTATATATTTGTGTGTAGAATATCCTAAGGTTATCCTAAAATGATATATTTTGAAAGAGAAACCTAATCTTATGCTAGGTTGATGATCTTAAGGTTGTCTTAGAATGATCTGATTATAAAGAAGATACCTAATTTAGATTTAAGGTATGGATCCGTGAACCCTCAATTTTATACCCTCATCATCCAGCCACAGCTGTAGCACTGTTGAGTTTAACACGTTACGCGTAGCCATTATGATAATCCCACTAATCGGTTAGCGGGTGAGAGTTTGGGAGCAGTGCCCCCAAAGAAATTTTTTTAGCCTTCAATTATATTACTACCGGACATCTAAATTTCCTAAACTCCATACCAACCAATCTATAAAAAAAAAGAAAAAAAAAAGAGCCACGTCAGCTGCGTTGGTGGCACCGCAAACTGTCTGGGTGCCGCCTAGGCCTTCGGTGGCACGAGCCCCACTACCTGCCTGCAGTCCTCAAAATACCCTCCAATATGATTTTTCAGCCTTTTTCTAGCTCTATCCTTTTGGTCTTTTCACTTTTCCACTTTTCAAACTACCCTCACTCACTTTTCCTATAAATACCCCATCCACTTCTTACTCCAAGACACCTCTTGAATTAGTGTTAATAGTTATCTACTAATTCCTCTCTTCTTCTCCCTCCAACCACTTTTTAATTAATTAATTAATCTTTTTAATTAATTAATTTTCTCACCCTAACCAAGTTAATTAATCTTTTTAATTAACTAAAAATTATTTTTTTAAAATCAAAATTAATTACTCAATTAATTAATTAATCATTTTTTCTCTAAAATCAAATTAATCATTTTTTTAATCCACCTCTCATCCAAATTAATTAATTAATCTTTTTAATTAATTAATCTATCTATCCATCCATCTATTTCATCACATTAATTAGTTAATTAATCATTTTAGTTAATTAATTAATCTCTCGAATCCATCTAATCACCCGGTCCCGATAAAACAGAATTTCAGTCCAGTAAAATACTCCGCCCACTAAAAGCAAAGGTATCAACCTTTTTCCCTCACTCTCAAAACACCCAAACTAAAATCAATCTGATCAACTCCTAAACCCCTCTACTTGATCGTGGAATGAACTACGTGGGTTTTGATCTCCATTCAATGGGGTACGTAGACACGTTTGAAATTTAAATCCAAACCTTAAATCTAAATCTCTATCAATCTCTTTTTCCCTTTTTAATTTGTGGATATTTTATTTTCTTTTTACACTCATGTCATATTTATGCATCTTATTTACAGTTATCATCTTATAATATTTGTAATTCATGAAATCAATTTTTCAAAGTCAAATTAAACTTAAGAGTCAAATTTTGATTATTTGAGACCAAAAACCTAGTCCCCAAGCTCAACCAAGCTCAATTTGGTTCGAGACTAGTAATTTTATCCATGGGCAAATTAAAGTATAAAATTAACAAATCGGAGTCAAATTTGATTTTTCCTTAATTTTTCCATTTAAAAATAAATTAGGGTGGTGACTCCTAAAATCATTTTCAAAATCAACCAAATCCAAA
This sequence comes from Reutealis trisperma, assembly GCA_947687605.1. NCBI lineage: Eukaryota > Viridiplantae > Streptophyta > Magnoliopsida > Malpighiales > Euphorbiaceae > Reutealis > Reutealis trisperma. The sequence continues at coordinate 250,839 of CANTUT010000606.1, forward strand.
CCCGAGGGTTTCATCATGAGTCTAAACCCGAATGAGCATCCCGATTCCCCTAGCAGACTGGGCTGGTGCTCGAGCGATGCCTCACAACTGGTGACTCCACTAGTGACTGGTTACCACCTTTTTTAAAAGAAAGGAAAATAAGAGGATTACTATTTGGTTAAGGAAAAATTTTTCCAAAATAATCTCTGTTTGGCTCATTAAGTATAATTTGGCTTTCATGCATCACTTTGCATAATAAAGGCTCCTTGCCTAAACCTTAGTTTTAGGAAAACTTTTGGATGGTGAGTAGTATTGGCTCGACAACTCTCTTTGAGTATGTTGGAGATAGCAAAAGCATTTCACCCCACGACGAATCCCCGATCATTTCAGTGGTGTAATGAGCAATCAGTATTGTTGGACCCACACGAGGCTCCTTACCTCATATGTAGTTAGGTATATTGATGCTCTAGTGGGACGGGGATCCTTAAATCAAACAACCCTTCACCCTCATGCATATAGTCGCCCTAGCCTTTGACCTTAGGTTCCATGTACCATAATAATTAATACTCTTGCATGTTCATGAAACCTTTTTTAGCACGCATCACGTCATGCATACATAATATGAGAAGCTCAACAAGGTCAATCCTCAAACACCTCAAAGACCCAAACCAGTGGTCTATTACCCTAAAATGCCTTACACACTCACCCTGTCATCATGTAAACCTGTTGACCAACTATGTGGAAGGAATCCTTTTCCCGACACACCTTGACATTCATGCCATTTTTTCTTCATAATTCTATTTTCTTACCCTTTTTTTTTTTGTCTATTTTCTGTTTCAAGGTACCAATGGCCAACACTTCCAACTTCGACCAAGAGGTGATGAGCACCTTTTTCAGCAATCTCCTCAAGAAACAAGAGGAAACTTTTTAAGCTGCACACACCACCGCTCTTCAGACCCAAGCTGAAACTTTCACCAATTGCTCTCAATGCCCAGTCTACCACCTTTACTGATGCCCTCAACTCCCAATGCTAGTTCATCATCAATGAGGTCAGGGAAATGACCAATGCCACTATCACTTCCCCTTCTGCTTGTGTTGAGCCTATATTTGCCCAAGTTGGGACTAGCCATGCCCCTACTTTTACTCCTCCTATTATCGATCTCACCAATAAAGGGAAAGCACCTGAAACTCCAACCTCTTCTATCATGGACTTAAATAAAACCACTCCCTCTCCCACTACAAATCCTTTTTAAAGAGGAGATTTTTCTAGCTTTCCCGAAGCTAGGAAGTTGATGGAGAAAATTGAGGCCATGGAGAGAAAACTCAAAAATGTCAAAAAGCACGAAGACATGATAGATGTCAACTCCTTAGCTCTCTTCCCAAATGCACGAGTTCCACCAAAATTTAAAATGCTGGTCATGGATAAGTTTAATGGTACCACATGTCCCAAAACTCATCTTAAGATGTATATGGGCGCTATGAGACCTTTCAGTGTGGACTATGAGTTCCTTGCTCAGTTATTCCAACAATCCTTAACCAGAGCTGCTATTAAGTGGTTACTAGATCTTGACCAAAGTCACAAGAAGACTTGGGATGACATATGTAATGCATTTGTCTAACAATACCACTACAATATCGAGGTGGATGTCACCCATTTAGATTTGGAAACCATTAAATAAGGGTCGAAAGAATCCTTCACCGCATTTCCTACAAGGTGAAGGATAAAAGCGACTCAAATGGTGAACCGTCCATCTAAAGTAGAGAAAATTGGCATCATCGTCAAGAACCTACTATCAGAGTATTTTTCTATTGTATCTTTCTTTGAATTTGAGTCTGTCAGGTCTTGTCCTTTTGAGTTTGTATTTTACCTTATAGGCTTATCTTTTAATGTACTCATGATAGGACTTTTATCAATAATAAAAAGTTTGAACTTTCTGATTTGCTTTCATTTTTTTCTTTTTTTTTTTCTGATTCATCTTTAAATGGGACATCTTAAAAAAAATGAAAAAGGCAAAAGGATCAATCAATTATGGCACAAAAAAAAAAAAAAAAATCCAAAATCCCATACATTACATTTGCATGGCAGTAGTATAAAAACTCATGAGCTATTCTATATAAGATAAGATAGGGATGATCTAAGCGTTACAGTTCATAAGATCCCGACCTACATAAGAAACCTATCAAAGAGAGGCTGTGGAGAATGAAGATCATGATTCTCAATGGAGATTAGTGGAGCACTTCAACTAGAAGATGAGAGACAAGGATTCGTAAGAAGGAAATCTAGTTCTAGCCCTTATTCATGATCCAAGAGGAAGTTCAAACTGAACTGGACTGGACAGTGTAAGCTCAAGAAGATCCTATCAGACAGAGGCACCATCTTCACAGACATAGACAAAAGCAAATTCCCCTATTCTGGCAACCCAAATCATCTAAAATGATACATCAAAAAAAAAATAATCGATGGAAAAATGATGTAAAGGATACGTAGGCAGCCCGACTCGGGTATGGTCCAAATCATAATACAAAATATTTTGCTTGCATCGCATTTTTCTTTTCTCTATGCCTAATACATCATTCACTTAATCCTTTTGCAAAAAAAAAAAAAAAAAAAAAAGGAATGCTCATTAAACTGAAAACCCAAAAGGGTAGTTTAGGTAGAAATTAGAGCAAAAATAAAAGATATCTCATTTAATGATACAAACCCATCATTTTGACATAAAGGATGACCCTTTCAATGTCCTCTATAGCTTATCTTGTATCGTGCAGTCCTATCAACCTGTAGGTATCAGTCTAGCCAGTCTTCCTTTATCTTCTAAGGTGCATACTTCTCATTCTCTCTTCAAAATCAAAGTTTGTCATAGTCTCCTCAAATTGGCACACCCCTCCTTCAGATCTTTGTAGTCCCCTCTACTGCAGTAGCACTGATAGAATCAGAATTACTCACCATAGTAGTATCAGAAACCCTTTCTTGAGTATCAGTAGTTTTGAAATTGCATTTCCAAAAATCCTTATCTATAATTCAGAAGATGCAATCCTCCTCTAAAGTAGTCTTTCTCTAAACCTTTAATGTGGTCTTATCCTGTCCTAACTACAGTCATAGTCTCCTTTGTCATTGCTACCACAGTTTGAGTCACTACTGTAATCTATGATGTTGTACTTCTAGTAGATCCCTGAATCTCCTTCAAAGATTGTCTATCTATGTTGCAGTCCTTGCTCCATTAATGGCTTCTCTTGCAGCCCATCCTTCTTCAACTATGTCACCCTCAACAGCACAGCCTAGTACTCTTTCTTAACTGGCCAAACCACCTTTATCAACCACCTATCATACCTCTCTGTGATCCCAAGAGAAATTCTAAAACAAACAGCATGATAACTCCTCAGCCAGCCACCATCTGATAGCTTTGGCAATAGGAGCTGTGATATGCACAAACTCTAAGAAAGAAAAACTGGGGGCACATCCTGAGTCTACTTAATATGCCTCAAATCCCTCATCTCCTAGTGGAAAGTCATTCAAACCAAGCCCAACAAGCAAACCACTCAACACCTATGGTCTTCGGTCATGAGAGATCAAATCCTTTATAAAGGGAGTGAGATATTCTCATTATAAACTGAGCGGGGCTAGTGTTTTTACAAGAAATCTGTAGCCAACCTTCCTGCAAAAGATCTTTTCTTAACATCAAGCATGTTGATACTAGATAAAAATATTAAGCTAACTCTAACAATTTCTTTGTTCTCAAGGTTTTTTTTTTGGATTGGATGAATTGACTTCTTGATCTTGGTGAATTGTAAGAAAAAAGAGATTTTTCTTATCAATTTTATCAATTATTTGATACTTAAGCCGGGAGCGATCTTAGAAATCAATCACACTCTGGTAAAAAATCTCAATGTCGTATTCGTTTAGAAGAAAAACAAAAATTACATTTTCATTATGGTCTTACAGAATGATAATTACTTAAATACGTTCGTATCGTTGCAAAAGCCAAAGGGTCAACAGGTCATGTTTTACTATAATTACTTGAAATGCGTTTGGATAACATCCTTTAGCAGTGCTAAAAATGTGTCCTTCGGAGGCAAGTTACAAGCAATAATCCTATCTGATCTCTGACCAAGTATCAATAAAGCATGTGTAGATGGAAGAGTAGGGGGGTCAACTACCTGAAGATGATCCATCAGCCACACTTTCAAGATAACCCAAAACCTAAAATAGACACCCACAAAGCACCCTAATAGAAAGGGTAAGACAAAGTTTTCTCACTTGGTGAATAACTAGTAAGACAGTTCATCTTTCTAAATCTTGACCAAAGCAATGGAGGCTCATCAGTGTCTTTGCCAGCACAACTTTAACCACAAAATGCCTCTGTCATCTGCCACTGTGGCATCACCCCAATCAATAAACCCATAACTGATACTCAAGTAGAAAGTCAAGGTTCTCATGTTGAGCCTTTGCACCCTTCATATCCCCTTAGTCACCGGAATCATAGAACTTCTCAATCATAATGGTCAAATTCACTTAACCATCACCAATCATCATCTGGCTTGCAACATCCTGAGGCAAGTCAAAAACTCCTCAAAAATTCAAAAAATGCCAGACTTTGAACTTTGGCACCACCAGAGTTGCCTTGAGTTATAGCCAAGCCATATTCCTTATCTCTTTGGAATAGGCATAGCTCCTCCTCAGCAGCACTAAAATAGAAACCACGAGCCACTAAACTCCAAAATCTGAAGCAACCCCTCGAACTCCTTGTAATACTACCATGGCAACCATCTCATACCAACTCAAGTTGAGTTCCTCAACCTTATCGAGTTCCTCAGTCCATAAATGCATGTCTCCATAAGACAAAAAGGTCACATAAAAAATTGTATTCACAAAGTAACTATGCGAATCTACCCTCATGCATCCATGCAACCATTCATTATAGGCATCACCATAAATCATGCATGGCATAAAAGTCAGGGAAAAGATCCATGAATTTTGAAATGTGCATGCATAATCTATGCACCAGCACTTATACAATCATCTGCGCACCAGCACCTATGCAATCATCTACAATCATATATCATCATGCATAAGCTATGCCAATAGCCTCACCGACATCTCTTAAAGCTGACCAATACTTCCTCAATGCTGAACGGCACGTCCTAAAGCTGACCAGTGTGTCTTTAAGGCAAAATGATACCTTTTCATATCTAATCAATAAAGTGTGACTTTCAGAGTCCCTTTACTCCTAACAAAATTCCGTTGAGCTTTCTGAAAGGCCTAATCCCTCACATTCAGAAGCCTAAGTTTCTTTGGCATAACCAAAATCTCGTCAGAATATCTAGAGTTGACTCACCATAGGTCGAGGCTCTCATTTCACTAAACTATCAACTCCACCTATAAATATCTAGAAACGATCACCTAGACATCCATATGGTTCTTTTTTCCATCTGTTTTATCCACATCTATCAATTTCACCCATAAATGTTTTGAAACGATCACTTAGACATCTATATGGTTCCACTTTTCACCTTTTTAGCCAAATCATCTTTACCTCTAACATTAAGGTTGGACAGATAGTTTTGATTGAGATTTACTTGAATCATCTTTACCTGTACCATTAAGGCCAAATAGATAGCCTTGATTAAGATTAATCCAAATCATCTTTACCTCTAGCATTAAGGCTAAATAGATAGCTTTGATTGAGATTTACCCAAATCTTCTTTACCTCCAACATTAACGCCGGACAGATAGCTTTAATTAAGATTTACCTTAGATCATCTTTATCTCTAATATTAAGGCCAGACAGATAGCCTTGATTGAAATTCACTAAATCTTCTCTAGCATTAAGGCCAAACAAATAGCCTTGATTGAGATTTAACCAAATCTTATTTATCTCTAACATTATGACCGAACAAATAGCCTTGATTGAAATTCAACAAACCTTTTTTGCCTCCAACATTAAGGCCAGACAAATAGCCTTGATTGATATTTGCCTTAAACATTCTTCATCACTAACATTAAGGCCAAACAGATAGCCTTGATTGAAATTTACCAAACCTTCTTTATCTTTAACATTAAGGCCAAACAAATAGCCTTAATTGAAATTCACCAAACCTTCTTTGTCTTTTAACATTAGGGCCAAATAGATAGCCATAGTTGAAATTCACCAAGGCTATTCTCGCAACCAATGTCAAGGCTGAACAGATAGCCATTGATAAAGTTTCATTTATCCTAGAGGGCCTCCTCCTAAAGGACATGACAAGAACATACAAGTCCAGATTCTAACATGGCACCTCTTTTCAATGTTCATAATCATTAGAATCAGCTTTTGTTCAAAGCCAATTATGATGAAGGGGCAACTGTGAACCCTCAATTTTACACCCTTATCATCCAACTGCAGACTTAGCACTTGCTGAGTTTAATACATTACGCAGAGTCATTACGGTGGTCCTGCTAACTAGTTAGCAGGCGGGGGTTTGGGGGCGGTGCCCCCAAAGAAAATTTTTTAGCTTTCAATTATATTGCTACCAGACATCCAAATTTCCTAAATTCCATATCAACCAATCTCAAAAAAAAAAATAATAATAAAGAGCACCATGTCAGCTACGTCGGCAGAGCAACAAACTGTCTGGGTGGCGCACCGCCCAGAACAGCGGTGGTGTTGCCTAGGCCTCTAGTGGCGCAGGCCCCACTACCCGCCTGCAGTCCATAAAATACCCTCTAATATGATTTTTCAGCCTTTTTCTAGCTTTACCCTTTTGGTCTTTTCACTTTTTTACTTCCCAAACTACCCTCACTCACTTTTCCTATAAATATCCTCCTCTACTTCTCACTCCAAGGCACCTCTTGAATTAGTATTGATGGTTATCTACTAATTCCTCTCTTCTTCTCCCTCCAACCACTCTTTAATTAATTAATTTTCTCACCTTAATCAAGTTAATTAATCTTTTTAATTAAATAAAAATCCTTTTTTAAAATCAAAATTAATTACTCAATTAATTAATTAATTAATCTTTTTAATTAATTAATTAATCATTTTTTCTCTAAAATCAAATTAATCCTGTTTTTAATCTACCTCTCATCTAAATTAATTAATTAATCTTTTTAATTAATTAATCCATCTATCCATCTATCTATTTCATCACATTAATTAGTTAATTAATTATTTTAATTAATTAATTAATCCCTCAAATTCATCCAATCACCCGGTCCTGATAAAACGGAACTTCGGTCTAGTAAAATCCTCCGCCTACCAAAAGTCAAGGTATTTGTCTTTTTCCCTCACTCTCAAAACAACCAAACCAAAATCAATCTAATCAACTTCTAAATCCCTCTACTTAATCGTGGAACGAACTACGTGGGTTTTGATCCCGAGTCAATGGGGTACGTAGGCACATTTGGAATCTAAATCCAAACCTCAAATCTAAATCTCTATCGATCTATTTTTCCCTTTTTAATTTGTGGATATTTTATTTTCTCCTTGCACTCATGTCATGTTCATGCATCTTATTTATAATTATCATCTTATAATATTTGTCATTCATGAAATCAAATTTTCAAAGTCAAATTAAATTTAAGAGTCAAATTTTGATTATTTGAGACCAAAAATCTAGTCCCCAAGCTCTAACTGGTTCAAGGCTAGTGATTTTATCTATAGGCAAATTAAAGTAAAAAATTAATAAATCGGAGTCAAATTGGTTTTTTTCTTAATTTTTCCATTTAAAAGTAAATTAGGGTGGTGACTCCTAAAATCATTTTCAAAATCAACCAAATCAGAACCTAAGGGTTCCATCGTGAGTCTAAACTCGAATGAGCATCCTGATTCCCTCTAGCGGATCGAGCCGGTGCTCGGGCGATGTCTCACAGGATCCTAAGGCTATCCTAGGATGGGTCTGATTAAAAGAGATACCTTATTCAGATTTTAGGTATAGATCTTAAGGCTATCTTAGGATGGGTTTGATGTTGATGGTTCCAGTCTTGAATCAAGAACTCGAATTGATTATTTGTTGGATTGATGGTCCATCATGCTCCAAGAATTTAGATTGATGATCCTTTTGGATTTGGACTGATAATTCATCTTGCTTCAGGCATTTGGATGGATTAATGATCCGTTTTTGTTTTATGACCATGCAAAATGCATATGATTATGCAATGATTGGACACTTTGAACCTATGAAGGATCAACTTAGTATAAAATTATTAATCTTTTGGGAGAAAGATGCTCCCATTTTAGAAAGGTGAATATTTAGAAGGGAGATGCCCCTACTTTAGAATGATAAAGAAAAATGGTTTGGTTATTTTGTTTGGATAGACCAGCTTGTGAATGTTATGGTCATACTCGATTTGGATCGAGTATGAGGCTAGTTAAAAGGTCGGTCAATGGCTACCAATTCAGCCTTCGAGGAAAGCTAGGTTAAATATGGAAGAGATCAACCTAATTAGCTTAGAAAGGTTTAGGTTAGACAGGTCTTGGAAAATGTTGGGTTTGGGATTGCATTGGATGGCTAAGTCAAGTTTAGCCTTAGAAAAGATTACGAATGGGTTGATCTTAGAAGGCTAGGTCGATTTTATTCTTGGTTGAGGTCATTTTAGAAGGCTCGATCATGTCTCGACCTTAAAGTCAATCTGGAAACTCAGTTAGGTTTGGCTATATAAGATATTAGATTAGGGGCTTGGTGTGAGGCATCGCCCGAGCACCAGCCCAGTCCACTAAAGGGAATCGGGATGCTCATTCAGGTTTAGACTCATGATAGAACCCTCGAGTTCAGATCGGTTGATTTTGAAAATAATTTTTAGGAGTCACCACCTTAATTTTATTTAGTTGGGAAAATATTAAGGAAAAACCCAAATTGACTCTAATTCATTAATTTTTTAATTCATTTGCCCAAGGATAAAAATCACTAGCCTTTGAACCAGGTTGAGTTTGGAGATTAGGTTTTTAGTTTTAAATAATCTTAATTTGGCTCTTAAGTTTAATTTGACTTAAAAATTGGATTTCATGAATGACATTTATAAGATGATATTAAAGAGAATGCATGAATATGGCTTAACATGAATGCATGGTGAAAATAAAATATTCACAAATTAAAAAAGGGAAAAGAGGATTGATTGAGATTTGGATTTGAGGTTTGGATTTAGATTTCAAACGTGCCTACGTTCCCCATTGAATAGGGATCAAAACCCACGTAGTTTGTTCCATGATTAAGTAGAGGGGTTTAGGAGTTGATCATATTGATTTTAGTTTGGGTGTTTTGAGAGTGAGGGAAAAAGGTTGATACCTTTGCTTTTGGTGGGCGGAGTGTTTTACTGGACTGAAATTCTGTTTTATCGGGACCGGGTGATTAGATGGATTCGAGAGATTAATTAATTAACTAAAATGATTAATTAACTAATTAACATGATGAAATAGATGGACGGATAGATGGATTAATTAATTAAAAAGATTAATTAATGGATTAAAAAAAGATTAATTTGATTTTAGAGAAAAATGATTAATTAATTAATTAAAAAGATTAATTAATTAATTAATTGAATAATTAATTTTGATTTTAAAAAAGGATTTTTAGTTAATTAAAAAGATTAATTAACTTGGTTAGGATGAGAAAATTAATTAATTAAAAGGATTAATTAATTAATTAAAGAGTGGTTGGAGGGAGAAGAAGATAGGAATTAGTAGATAACCATCAATACTAATTCATAGAAATGAGGGAATAGTGAGCATATTTATAGGTAAATGGGGTTAAGAGTAGTTTAGGTAATGAAAATGTGAAAAGAACATGGGGGTTAGGGTCAAAAATGGCTGAAAACTGGACTAAAAAGGGTAGAAGAGTCATTTTTCGAGCATGGGGCCCAATGGAGGCAGAAAAACACAGAACCTGGTGTGGCCTGTACAGCGCTGCGTCAGGCTTTTGTGACGCTGCACAAATCTGACGTGGCATCGCACCCCTTTTGTGTGGCACGCCACATGGCATGGCACACTCCTGAGATTTCTCTCTCTTTTTTTTATTTTTTATTTTTTAGAGATTGGTTGTTGGTATAGAGTTTAGAAAATTTGGATATCTGGTGGTAATGTAATTAAAAGCTAAAAAATTTTCTTTCGGGAGCACTGGCCCTGAACCTCTGCCCACTAACCGGTTAGCAGGATCATCGTAATAGCTTCGCGTAACACATTAGATTCAATAAGTGGTTGGATGATGAGGGTGTAAAATTAAGAGTTCACAGTTGCCCCTTCATCAGAATTGGCTTTGAACAAAAGGTAATTTTGATGATAGTGAACGTTGGGAAGAGGTGCCATATTAGACTTTAGGCTTGTGTATTCTTGTCATATCCTTTGGAAAAAAGACCTTTAGGATAAATGAAACTTTATCATTGGTTGTGAAAATGGTCTTGGTGAATTTCAATTAAGGCTATCTGTTCGGCTCTAATGTTATAAAACAAAGAAGGTTGGGTGAATTTCAATCAAAGCTGTCTGTTCAACCTTAATGCTGGAGATGAAGAATGTTTGAGGTAAATCTCAATCAAGAATATATGTCTGGCCTTAATGTTTAGTGAATTTCAATCAAGGCTATCTGTTCGGTTAATGTTGGAGATAGAGAAGGTTTGTTGAATATTAATCAAGGTTATTCGTCCGACCTCAATGTTGGAGATAGAGAAAGTTTGGTGAATTTCAATCAAGGCTATCTGTCCAGCCTTAATGTTGGAGGACAAAGAAGGTTTGGTGAATTTCAATCAAGGCTATCTGTCCGGCCTTAATGTTAGAGATAAAGAAGGTTTGAAGTGAATTTCAATTAAGGCTATCTGTCTGGTCTTAATGGTGGAGGTAAAGAAGATCTGGGGTAAATCTCAATCAAGACTATCTGTCCGGCCTTAATGTTGGAGGTAAAGAAGAATCAAGACTATTTGTCTAGCCCTAATGTTGGAGGTAAAGATGATCTGGGTAAATCTCAATGAAGGCTATCTGTTCGGCCTTAATATTAGAGAAGATTTGGGTAAATCTCAATTAAGGCTATCTATTTGGCCTTAATGCTAGAGGTAAAGATGATTTTGGACAAGATAATTTAGTGAAAGAGAGCCTCGAACTATGGCGAGTCGGCTCAAGATTTTGGTTGTGCCAAAGAAACTTGGGCTTCTGAATGTGAGGGGTTGGGCCTTTCGAAAGGCTCAAAGGAACTTTGCCAAGAGTAAAGGGACTCTAAAAGTCACACTTTGTTGATTAGATCTGGAAAGGTATCATTTAGCTTTAAAGAGGCACAGGTCAACTTTAAAAGGTATTGGCTTTGAGGAAGTACTGGTAAGCTTAAAGAGATGTTAATGAGGCTATTGGCTCAGCTTATGCATGATGATGTATGATTGCAGATGATTGCATAGGTGCTGGTTTACAGATGATGCATGCATGTTTTAGAATTCACAGACCTTCTATTTGCCTGCTATGCAATGCATGATTTGTGGTGATGCTTGTAATGAATGATTGCATGGGTACATGAGGGCGGATTCGCTCAGTTACTTTGTGAATGCAATGCATTTATGGATTGAGGAACTTGACAAGGTTGAAGAACTCAACTTGGGTTGGTATGAGATGGTTGCTATAGTGGTATTACGAGGAGTTTGAGGGGTTGCTTCAGATTTTGGAATCTGGTGGCCCATGATTTCTATTTTGGTGCTGCTAAAGAGGAGCTATGCCTATTCCAAGGAGATAGGGAATATGGCTTGGCTATGACTTAAGGCAAAGTTGGTGGCGCCAGAGTTCAAAGTTCGGCATTTTTTGAAATTTTCAGGAGTTTTTGACTTGCCTCAAGATGTTGCACGCCAGATGATGGTTGGTGATGGTCAAGTGAATTTGACCACTGTGATTGAGAAGTTCAATGATTCCAGTGACCAAGGGGACATGAGGGGTGCAAAGGCTCAACATGAGGGCCTTAATTTTTTGTTTAAGTGTCAGTTATGAGTTTGTTAATTGGGGTGATGCCACAGTGGCAGATAGAACAGAGGCATTTTGTGGTTAGAGTTGTGCTGGCAAAGACATTGATGAGCCGCAATTACTTTATTCAAGATTTAGAAAGATGAACTGTCTTGCCAGTTATTCACCAAGTGAGAAAATTTTGTCTTACCCTTTTTATTGGGGTGCTTTGTGGGTGTCAATTTTAGAAGTGTGGTTGATGGATCAGTTTTAGACGATGGCCCCTATTTTTCAATTTGTACATGCTTTATTGAGACTCGGTCAAAGATTGGATAGGATGGTTGCTTGCAACTTGCTTCCGAAGGACATATCTGTAGCACTGCCAATAAAGGATTATATCTCTCATGACTGAGGGCCATGTGTGTTGAGTGGTTTACCTGTTGGGCTTGGTTTGAATGACTTTCCACTAAGGGATGAGGGTCTTGAGGCATATAAGGTAAACCTAGGATGTGCCCTTAGATTTTCTTTCTTGGAGTTTGTGCAGATCATAGCTTCCATCACTAGAGCTATCAGGTGATGACTAGCTGAGGAGTTATCATGCTATTTTTTAGGATTTCACTTATAACTATAGAGAGGTATGATAAATGATTGATAAAGATGGTTTGGCTAATTAAGAAAGAGTACCAGTCTCCCCTGCTGAGAGGAATAGAGGATGAAGAAGCTGAGGAAGGAAGGACTGTATTAGGAGCCATTAGTGGTGAAAAGACTGCAACATAGACAAAAGGGGTGACTCATCCTTTGAAGGAGACTTGGGGATCTACTAGAAATGCGACACCACAAGTTGCAGCAGTGACTCAAAGAAAAAGATTGTGAAAGACTTTGACTCTGATAAGGACACGAGAGATTTGCATCTCAGAAGGTAGAGGAGGACTGGCTAGACCATGACTTCAGACATAACCCCCTCCATTTTTTTTTTTGAAATAATTACAAGTTGATAGGACTACACGAAACATGATAAGCTATAAACGACATTGAAAGGTCTACCCTTTATGATGGGTTTGTATTTTGCAAGATTTGATCATCATTAAATGAGACATCTTTTATTTTTGCTCTAATTTTTTACTAAGCCACCCTTTCAGGTTTTCAGCTTAGCAAGCATTCTTCTTTTTCTTCTTCTTCTCTCTCTCTCTTTTTTTTTTTTAGGCAAAGGAATTAAGTGAATGATGTACTAGGCACAAAAAAAATGAGAATGCGAAGCAAATAAAATATTTTGTATTATGATTTGGACCGCACTCGAGTCAAGTTGTCTACATATCCCTTACATCACTTTTCTGTCAATTATTTTTCTCATTTTTTAAGGAGAATTAGGTCCACGTAGTTCTGATCGAATATGCATAAGAAACAGAAATGAAATGCAGATGTCATCTTCAGATGATGTATTGTTTCAGCTAATCTGGATTGCTATTATGGGAGAATTTGTTTCTGTCTATGTCTATGAAGGTGGTGTCTCCATCAGATAGGATCTTCTTGAGCATGTACTGTTCAACCCAGTTCAATTTGAACTTTTTCTTGGGTCATGAATAAGGGTTTCGATTTCTCTTAAAACTAAATTTCCTTCTTGCAAACCCTTGTCTCTCATTTTCTAGTTGAAGTGCTCGGCTAATCTCCATCAATAATCATGATCTTCATTCTTCATAGCTTCTCCTTGACAGGTTTCTTGTGTGTATAGGTTGGGATCTCGTGAATGGTGATGCTTGGATCATCCTTATCATATCCTTGTCTTGTGCATAATAACTCATGAGCTTTTCCACTACTGCCATGCAAATGTAATATATGTGATTTTTTATTCTTTTTCTTTATGCCATAATTAATTAATTTTTTTATATTTTTCATTTTTTTCTATTCTTTTTGTTTCTTTTTTAAGATGTCCCATTTAAAGATGAATCAGAAAAAATTAAGGCAAGTCAGAAAGTTCAAACTTTTTATTACTGATAAAAGTCCCATCATGAGTACATTAAAGGATAAGCCTAAAAGGCGAAATACAAACTCAGAAGGACAAGGCATGATAGACTCAAAAAGAAGAATTTAATAAAAAACAAACTCAAAAGACTCTGATGTAGACTCGGAGGACTTGGATAGGGGCATAATAGCGCTGGCACTCTTCTCAAAATACCAGTTATTGGGTGAGGCTTAAGACAGTTAGGTGAGCTCGGCGATGCTAGACTTTGGGTTTAGGAGTAATAATGTCTCCACTGTCAATGAGGTCTTGAATTTTATACTTCAGAGCCTTGAATGCATTAGTTTTGTGCCCTAGCCCTTGATGATAATCACAGTGCTCATTAGCATTGTAACTTTTGGGCAAAGGGTTTGGAGGAGGTCGTGGTTCTAAAGGCTTAACTAGATTAGCCTCTAAGGCTTTCTTGTAAATGATGCTAAGGGGCATGCCCAGCTTAGAGAAAGTCCTCTTTGTTTCTAACTTCATTGGCTATTGACAGGACACAACATTTACCTCTCCCTCTTTTTGGGCGTTGTTGGTGGTGTTCTTGTGATACCTAGAGGATTCATCCTTGAGTCCTGATTGAATCAAATCCTCGATCTTGATGGCAGTGGCAATGAGAGCTTTGAAACTAGGGAGGTATTGAGTTTGCATATGAGCCTGATATTGGGGGAGGAGGTTTTTGATGATGATGTCAATTTGCTCTACTTCAGATGGATGATTTACCATTTGAGCTGCTTTTATTCTCCACCTTGTAAGGAACGAGGTGAAGCATTCTCTTGGCCCTTGTTTGGTGGTTTCCAAATCTTGATGGGTGACATCCATCTCGATGTTATAGTGGTATTGCTTGACAAATGCATTACATATGTCATCCCAAGTCTTCTTGTGATTTTTGTCAAGATTTAGTAACCACTTAATAGCAGCTCTAGTCAATGACTGTTGGAATAACTGAGCAAGGAGCTCGTCATCCACACCGAAAGGTCTCATGGCACCTACATACATCTTAAGACGAGCTTTAGCACACATGGTGTCATTAAACTTATCCATGACTAGCATTTTAAATTTTGGTAGAACTCGTGCATTTTGGAAGAGAGCTAAAGAGTCGACATCTATCATGTCCTCGTGCTTTTTGACGTTCTTGAGCATTTTTTCCATGACCTCAACTTTCTCCATTAATTTCTTAACTTCAGGAAAGCTAGAGAAATCTCCACTTTGAAAATGATTCGTAGTGGGAAAGGGAGTGGTTATGTTGGTCCATGGTAAGAGAGGTTGGAGTCTCAGGTGTTTTCCCTTTAACAGTAAGATCGATAATGGAAGGAGTAAAAGTAGGGGTATAGCTAGTCCTGGCTTAGGCAGATGCAGGCTCAACACGAGTAAAAGAGGGAGTGACAGTGGCATTGGTCATTTCCTTAACCTCATTGATGATAGAGTGGCATTGGGAGTTGAGGGCATCAGTAAAGGTGGCAGATTGGGCATTGAGAGTATTGGTGAAAGTTTCAGCTTGGGTTTGACGAGCGGTGATGAGCACAGCTTGAAAAGTTTCCTCTTATTTCTTGAGGAGATTGGTGAAAAAGATGGTTATTGCCTCTTGGTCAAAGTTGGAAGTGTTGGCCATTAGTAGCTTGAAACAAAAAACAGACAGAAAAAAAATAGTTAAGAAAATAGAATTATGAAGGAAAAATGGCATGAATATGAAGGTGTGTCGGGAAAATGATTCCTTCTACATAGTTGGTCACCTAGTTTACACGTTGATAGGGTGAGTGTATGAGGCATTTTGGGATAACGAACCATCAGTTTGGGTCTTTGAGGTGTTTGAGGGTTGACCTTGTTGAGCTTCTCATATTGTTTATGCATGATCATGGCATGATGCATGCTGAAAAAGGTTTCATGAACAAGCAAGAATATTGATTATTATGATATATGGAACCTAATGTCAAAGGCTAGGGTGACTATATGCATAAGGGTGAAGGGTGGTTTAATTTAAGGATCCCCATCCCACTAGAGCATCGATATACCTAACCATATGTGAGGCAAAGAGTCTCGCGTAGGTCCAATAGTATTGATTGCTCATTACACCACCGAAATGATCGAGGATTCGTCGCGGGGTGGAATGCTTTCGCTATCTCCTAACATACGCAAAGAGAGTTGTTGAGCTAATGCTACTCATCGTCCAAAAGTTTTCCTAAAGTTAAGGTTAGGCAAGGAGCCTTTATTATGCAAAGTGATGCATGAAAGTCAAATTATACTTAATGAGCCAAAAGGAGATTATTTTGGAAAAATTTTCCTTAACTAGATAGTAATCCTCTTATTTTCCTTTTTATTAAAAAAGGTGGCAACTAGTCCCCAATAGAGTTGCCAGCTGTGAGGCCTTGCCCGAGCACCAGCCCGGTCCGCTAAAGGGAACTGGGATGCTCATTTGGGTTTAAACTCATGATGGAACCCCTCGAGTTTGGATTGGTTGATTTTGAAAATGATTTTTAGGAGTCGCCACCTTAATTTTATTTAGTTGGAAAAATATTAAAGAAAAACCCAAATTGACTCTAATTCATTAATTTTTTAAGATTAGGGGCTTGGTGTGAGGCCTTGTGCCTCGCCCGAGCACTGGCCTGATTCGCTAGAGGGAACCGGGATGTTCATTCAGGTTTAGACTGATGATAGAACCCTCGAGTTCAGATCGGTTGATTTTGAAAATGATTTTTAGGAGTTGCCACCTTAATTTTATTTAGTTGGAAAAATATTAAGGAAAAATGCAAATTGACTCCAATTCATTAATTTTTTAATTAATTTGCCCAAGGATAAAAATCACTAGCCTTTGAACCAAGTTGAATTTGGGAACTAGGTTTTTGATTTTAAATAATCTTAATTTGGCTCTTAAGTTTAATTTGACTTAAAAATTAGATTTCATGAATGATATTTATAAGATGATATTAAAGAGAATGCATAAATATGGCTTAATATGAATGCATGGTGAAAATAAAACGTTCACAAATTAAAAAAGGCAAAAGAGGATTGATTGAGATTTGGATTTGAGGTTTGGATTTAGATTCCAAACATGCTTATGTACCCCATTGAATGGGGATCAAAATCCACGTAGTTCGTTGCACAATTAAGTGGAGGGATTTAAGAGTTGATTAGATTGATTTTGGTTTGGGTGTTTTGAGAGTGAGGGAAAAAGGTTGATACCTTTAAGTGTTTTACTGGACCAAAGTTCCATTTTATCGAGACCGGATGATTGGATGGATTCGAGGGATTAATTAATTAATTAAAATAATTAATTAACTAATTAATGTGATAAAATAGATGGATGGATAGATGGATTAATTAATTAAAAAGATTAATTAATTAATTTAGATGAGAGATGGATTAAAAAAGATTAATTTGACTTTAGAGAAAAAATAATTAATTAATTAATTAAAAAGATTAATTAATTGAGTAATTGAGTAATTAATTTTGATTTTAAAAAAGGATTTTTAGTTAAAAAGATTAATTTACTTGGTTAGGGTGAGAAAATTAATTAATTAAAAAGATTAATCAATTAATTAAAGAGTGGTTAGAGGGAGAAGAAGAATAGAATTAGTAGATAACCATCAATACTAATTCATGAGGTGAAAAGAAATGAGGGAATGGGGAGCCTATTTATAGGCAAATGGGGTTGAGGGTAGTTTAGGTAATGAAAATGTGAAAAGATCATGGAGGTAGCGTCAAAAATGACTGAAAACTAGACTAAGAAGGGTAGAAGAGTCATTCGCGCGTGGGGACCACTGGAGGCAAAAAAAATGAAGAACCTGGTGCGGCGCTATGTCAGGCTTTTGCGTCATGCCGTAAGAAGGCTATGCGGTGCTGCACAGATCTAAGGTGGTGCCGCACATCTTCTGTGCGGCACACTGTGTGGCATGGCATGCTCCTGAGATTTCTCTTTTTTTTTTTTTTTTAGAGATTGGCTGTTGGTATAGAGTTTGGCAAATTTGGATGTCTGGTGGCAATGTAATTGAAGGCTAAAAAATTTTCTTTCAGAGGCTCTGCCCTCGAAGCCTTGTCGACTAACCGGTTAGTGGGACCACCGTAATGGCTCCGTGTGACGCATTAGATTCAGCAAGTGGTTGGATGATAAGGGTGTAAATTAAGGGTTCACACTTGGTCAATTTTATATTGGAAGGCTCGATCAGGTTCGACTACAGAGAAATGAACTTGGCTTGGTCAGGTTTTATATTGGAAGGCTTGGTCAAGTTTAGCTATAGAGGAGATAAAATTGGCTCGGTTAAGTTTTGGCTTTTGAAGAGTTCATTTGAGAGGCCAGGTTTTGCCTTAGGGAGGTCAAATTTGGCCTTAAGAAGAATCAATTTAAAAGCTCAGTCTAGTTTGGCTATATAAGAAGTTAGATTAGAAAACTCGGTCAGTTTATGGCCTTTAAGGAAGATAGTAGGCTTCATAAATGGAAGCTTTTTTTTTTTTTTAGGAATGGGCTTTATAGTGAAGGCTTTTGGGCTTGGGCTTCATAAAGGCTTCCAAAATTAGGCTTCATGGTGAAGGCTTCTGGTTAGGGCTTCATGATGAAGGGTTTTGGCTAAAAGGCTTTTGGCTTTTAAGGATAGCTTGAACTTTTCCACAAGGGTCCTTCAAGCCTCTTTTGAAGATGATTGGCTTTAGCTTAAGTATGGTGATAAAGGTTTTAGCCATAAAGAGACTGCAAGCTCATGGATAAGGGTTTGCCCTTTGACATGGTTGCATCAATTTAAAAAGATTACGCTGAGAATGGTTTACAGGCCTTAAGAGACTTTGATCTTAGGGATCATATTTTTTTTTTCTAGGGAATCTTGATCCTTTCAAGGATAATGAGATTTTGGCAAAGAGGCATGGGATAGGCTTTGACTGGTTCAGGCCCTTTTTAATCAATTTGACTAGACTTTGATTTTGTTATGGAAATTGACTTCGATTATGATGAGTTGTGAGAGACTTGGGATTTTTTATTCTACCAAAGAAAGGGTGGTATGAGGCTTGAGTTTGAAAAAATGGTATAATTTACCAATGAGACTTAGGATGAAGTTAGGGAATGGTTTGAAGTAGGTTCTAAAAAGGGTTAACAAGATTATATGGTTTTACTATTTGTAGAACGATTCATAGAAAAGAGCAAGTCAAGCTTTCCTGCTATTTGAGATTGAAGGGACTCTTAGATTGACACTCTAGCTATTGGTTCGAATGTAGATAACATACTATGTAAAGGGAAGTGCCTTAAGGAATGGCTAAAGAGTTAGTAGAAAAGGAAAACTTGAGAGATAGGGACATAACATATTTGTAGCAGCCAATGTGGAAGATTATGTCTTAGCTATTTGAGCTAAAAGATGGGACAGATTAACAAAATATGATATAGAGGACAAAGGATTATAAGCTTAAATGATATGCCCCTAATGTGGGACAAGGATGGATTAATGGTACAATTTGAAAGGATAAATCCTTAATGAGGGAGGATGACTTTAGAATGCATTAGATAAGACAAATTGATTGAAGATAATTTGACAACTTTGGACATAAGAGAAGATGACTAGGATGAGCTCTCTCTCTCTCTCTCTTAACTCTAACTTCTGCCTGAGTTACCCTTTCAGGTTTTCAACTTAGCAAGCTTAAATTATGAAATTTGGAAGAAAACATTCCACTATGATTTATGCTACTACTTTTTTCATGTTGAGGGGCTTTGATCTTTGAGTTTTATGTTTGATGAAGATCTTCTCTAAACTTGTTACCCCTTATTAAGGAGCATCATTTGATTACCTAATGTGCGATAGGTAATTAGATTTATTTTCTCTTTGTGCTTGAACTATTTAATGAGATATCCATTACTTGACCTTCTTTGATTAGGAGTGAATGAAGCTATTGCTAATTTGTGAGAATAGGGGCACCTCAAAATCTCTATGCTAATTGTTGTGGATTTAATAATGAAATTGATTGCTTGTTTATTTCTCTTTTTTTCTTTTGTTTTCTCTCTCTTTTTTTTTTTTAACTTTTTTCTTTCTCTTTTTTTTCCTCTCTTCTTTTTTAAGCTCATCCATGTTAGACTAAATAAGAAAGATAAGATAATTAATGCACAAATAATGAAAAGAAGATGTAGATGTATTATTATAAAGGAAATTTTATTACAAGATAATGAAAAGGGGACTGATATGGTCAGTAAAAATACACGAAAATAAAAATAAGATGACATACTCAGACTTTAAGGTCTAGATTCAAACTTTGAGCTCTAGATTTAGACTTTGAGATTTGGACTCAAACTTTGATTTAAACTTAAGATGCAACCTTAAATAGGTCAGATGAGCTGGGCTTGAACTCTTCCATGTCATATCACTTGGGGTTAAGATAAGGTGGGATTGGTTCGGTTTCCACATCATTGTTTGCATTGGTGGTGGGAAATTCAAGTTGAAATGATTCATTTTAGATGCAATCTTTAACCTTTGATGTAGTTGTAATCAAAGTTTTAAAACTAGGCAAGTATTGGGTTAGCAAATGGGTTTGGTAGGCTGAAAATAGGTTTTGGACAAGGATGTCCACTTGTTCTTGCTCGAAAGATCTATTTACCATTTGAGTAGCTTTACCCTTCCATCTAGTAAAGAACATGGAGAAGGACTCATCTGGAAGCTGTTTGGTAGTTTTTAAGTCACGCCTAATGATATCCACTTCGTTATTGTAATGATATTGTTTAACAAAGGCATGATAGATATCATCACATGTTCTTTTATGGCTCTTATCTAGTGAAATGGGTTTTAAAACTAGGCGAGTATTGGGTTAGCAAATGGGTTTGGTAGGCTGAAAATAGGTTTTGGACAAAGATGTCCACTTGTTTTTGCTCAGAAGATCTATTTACCATTTGAGCAACTTTACCCTTCCACCTAGTAAAGAACATGGAGAAGGACTCATCTGGAAGTTGTTTGATAGTTTTTAAGTCACGCCTAATGATATCCACTTCGCTATTATAATGATATTGTTTAACAAAGGCATGATAGATATCATCACATGTTCTTTTATGGCTCTTATCTAGTGAAAGGAACCATCTTATAGCCACTCTAGTTAGTGATTGTTGGAACAGTTGAGCAAGGAGCTCATCATTAAGTCCCAAAGGTTTCATTATCCCCACATATATGTTCAGATGGGTTTTAAGGCATATGATTCCGTCAAACATGTCTATTTCGGGCATTTTGAATTTAGGTGGAAGCTTCACCTCAGAAAACAAGGCTAAGTTATCCACATCGATCAATTCATTATGGTGCTTTAAGGATTTGATAGCTTTCTCCATCACTTCAAGTTTCTCCGTGAACATCTTAGTATCTAGATGGGAGAAAGCTTCCTTACCCTGAAAAGGATTAAGGGAAGAGGAAGAGCTAAAGTGGGTGAAGGTGCTTGTCATTGAGGTGGTGTTGGCATTAGCCCAGTTCAGGTTTGGGGCGATCTGGTTTGAAGCCAGGTTTACGTTTATTGGGTTGAGGTTAGCTTGATTAATTATGGCCCATACTTTTCCTATGATGGATTGCCTTTATTCTTCAAGTTAGGCCCATTGCACATCTAAAATAGCTTGAAAATTTTCTTCTTGCTTTTTAAAGAAGTTGGTCATGAATGTGGTAAGGGCAACCATGTCAATTAGGTCAGCCATTGGTACCTTTAAGAAAAACTAAATCAAAGAATAAGGTCTATGCTTAGGAAAGAAGTAAGAATGCAAATTTTAAAGGGAAAAGGGTTCCATTTTTGGTGTTGCTAGCTAACTGTATTTGAGCCTTGAAGGTTTCTTAAAGTAGAATAGGTCAAGGTCTTAAGCTTAAAGCATCGTGTTGGGCCAAAGGTATTGGGCTTAGTATAGTATTTTGGGCCAAAGGTATGGGGCTTAGGGTAGTGTATTGGGCAAAATATATTAGGCTTAAGGCAGTGTCTTAGGTTTTGATGATTTGGGTATAAGCTATAGGAATTTGCCTATCTAGTGGAGACAGGTTAGTTTTGAAAGTAATAGGCCAAGGATGCTGGGCTTATAGGTAATGGTTTTGATTTTGAAAAAAGGGTAGGATCCGAGTAATGGTATTAGTATTAGGGTCCATAGTGTCTAGGTTTTTTTTTTTTTTTGGATAAGGATAGGAGATGTGGTTTAGCTTATGGTCAGGTAGTGGGGTTTGAGTAAGGAAACTTGAGTTTTAAGGTGAAATATGGGTCTTAGGGTTGCAAGCCTAAGGTCTAAGGTTGAAAGTGGTTGAAATTCACATCCAAGAGGGAGGCTTGAGGTGTGAGGCTTGGGTGTTTGGTGTATAGGGCAAGGTGTTTTAAAGGTTAGGGTGATAATATTTTAGGTGAAGTCAAAGTAACAATGTTTAAGGCTAGATATGTTTAAGGCCAAAGGTAAGGGTAATAAGTTTTTAGGTTGAATGCTAGGTTGATGGTGTGTCGATTAGGTGCTAAGGCGATAGGGTAATGGCGTTTAGGTCAAAAGTTTAAGGTGATGGTCTAAGGTTTGTAGGAGTAAAGGTGATTGGGATAGAGGCAAGAGTGTTTGACCCTTTTTCGGTTCATGGTTTAGCCTAGATTTAAGATGGATGTATGTTTTATTGGGTAGTATGGATGCATGATATGCATAGGGAAAACATTTCATGAAGATGCAGAAGTGCAAGGTTTTGGTTATGGTACTGTGAGGCCTCGCCCGAGCATTAGTCTGATCCACTAAAGGGGATCGAAATGCTCTTCAGGAGAAACTCCAAGATTGGAACTCATTATGAGTTCAAAAAATTGAGTTTTGCAATTTGTTATTTGTAAAAGGGAGTTACTACTTTAATTTACTTATTTTAATTAGGAAACTTAAAGGAAAACCCAAATTGATTGACTCCAAAATGTTTGATTTATCCCAATGAAAAAGCACTAATTTGTGAGTGACCAAAGAGGGATCGAGAATTAGGTTTTGGTATTTAAACAAATTGAGAAAATATAATTTTTTTCAGTTGGGCTAAAAGTTGCAAAATAACTCTAAAAAAGGCAATTTTAGTGTATGCATGAACATGAGTAAAAATGATGAATGAAACAATTATAGATGGTAAAATGAAATGACAATTGTAAATAAATAAGCAAAAATAAATCCTACTTAATTATTATAAAACCAAAATAAATGAAATAAAGAGGATCTTTCCTCTAGCCCTTATGGGTACTAGGGAAAGCACACATTCCTTTTGAAAATGGGATCCTTTTTCTAGTCCTTATGGGATTCTAGGAAAGATACACACTCCCTAACTAAATTAAAGAAATTAACATAATGACTTAGAAATAAAGCGCATATACAAATAAATAACAAAATAAAATGAAACATAAACTGTGAGTACAAAAG
Source organism: Reutealis trisperma (assembly GCA_947687605.1). Classification (NCBI taxonomy): domain Eukaryota; kingdom Viridiplantae; phylum Streptophyta; class Magnoliopsida; order Malpighiales; family Euphorbiaceae; genus Reutealis; species Reutealis trisperma. Next base: position 274,030 of record CANTUT010000606.1, read on the forward strand.
AGAAAATGTTATTAAAAAATATTTTGGAGTTGATGCCTAAAAGACTGACATGCCTCTGTATCCTTCTGAATAAGAATCATACCCCACACAGTTCTTCCTTTTTACAAATGAGGGATCTTGAAAAATGTTAATTTGATTTGTTAATTTAATTCAAATTTAAAATTAACAAGATTATATCTTTTTCAATTCTAGATCTAAGGAAAGATATAAAAGAGATAATTTTAGATTTGATTTAAGAAATCTCAAAAAAAGGAATTATACCTTGGTTTTTCTTGACTTTCGAATGAATGAGACAAGCTTTACTCCGAATCTAAGCTTCATCTTGGATTAGGGAACCTTGACGTTGAACCTTAAATATAAAAGATTAGCAAAACAGAGTAATAATTGCAAATTAAAAGAATTTGAAGGACAAATTTTAATATTAAAATTTAATTTTAAATTTAGCAAAATCTTAGCATAGAAAGAAGAGCTTCTGGGTGATTTTTCGTCTCAAATTCTATGTGAAGATTCTATTTATAGAGCACAGGTGATCTGGTGGCACCGGCAGCATGCCAACTAGGTGGCATCAAACTAGTGCCGCCAATGCTACCGGCATGCTGGGCTTGCCGCCTGACCCGGTGGCATGCCTGGCGCATCGCTGGAGTTAGGGTCTGACTTGACTTGCCCGAATAGATCCAGTTTCATACTATTTTGGCCAATTTTGGTCTGTTTCTGATCCAATTTGAGTCTAATTTGATTCTATAGATTCATAATCAAAAACTAGTAGATTAGAGGTGCAATTTTGAGAGTTCATAGCTGCCCCCCTTAATTGATTTGGCCGGACAGAAGCTGAAACTGATAAGTGTGAACTTAAAGGCTTAGGATATCATTCTGAGAATCCTAAAGGTCCTTGTCTGCATTAGGAGCTATATAAAAGCACCATGTCTGATTTTTGGCTTTTTGACCTTGTTTGGCCTATTTTTCAATTTTTTGGCTATTTTTTAATTTTTGATCTTTCTGTAATTTCAAGAGGTTCTAAACTTCGATTGAGATCTCGTCTATTCCAGGAGATAGATAAAAATCCTGCAGATCCACTACTTTAAATGAAACTAAATTCCAAGTTAAAATGAACCTATTATGATAAAACCACGTGATCTAGACTTGCGAATCAAAGAAAACCAAAAGGTGTCATTATGAAGGGGGCTCACCTTTCACCTATATATACCCCTCTTCCTTTCTACCTTTCATAACTTCACCTTCTCTCTCTCTCTCTCTCTCTCTCTCTTTCTTTTTTTCTTTTTTCTTCAACTATCTTTATGGAAACTCACTACCAGCCAGCAATAGGTGATCAAGATCCAGAGATATTGCTCAAAGAGCTGGATCGCCATGTCAGTTACACTGGATCTGTTTAGGTGTGCTTTATTCCTGCATTTTTGGTTTGTTCAAAAATAATTATTATTATTATTATTATTATTATTATTATTATTATTATTATTATTATTATTATTCTCTTTTTTTTTTTGCCATAAAAATAACACGATAAATTAAAATTTCAAGGGGTACAGCTGAGGCCTAAGGGATGCAGGAGTGTCATGGAGCTAGTCTGCCTTTATCTAGAGAATCAGGAGGCTGTCCGTCAGCGCCTCAAGCCATTTGGCTTGCTCGAGTGGCTAGAGCTAGACATCAAACAGCTTGTCAACACCATCATAGTCAGGTCATTGGGAAAGTGTTGGTGGGATACTACAAATTTATTCCACCTTTCATGCAAGGAGATGACAATCACTCCCTTTGAGTAGATTATCCTTATAGGTATACACTTCAGATCTCGTTCTCTTGAGTTTTACTCTTTATGGATTGAGCGCTCTCCCATAGAGATGATTGCTCTAATTAGGGTGGACCCACCTCATGGGAGTCCCAATGTCTCACGTTCCTAGCTTCATCATGTCTTGATGACCATGGGTCAAACTATAGGTTAATATGATATCGATTAAGGTGCCAGGCTATGCGCCTTGATTATCTTGAGCGTACTTTTCTGCATAATAGCAAGGATATTATTAACCTAAGTATCCTGCAGTCATTAGTGAACTTGGATGAGATCGACAAGTTCAATTGGGGAGGTGCTGCCCTTTGTGCTATACTAAAAGTTGTGTAGCATTTTCTGCAGGACACTTAGTGGCCATAGTGGTACCTCTATTGTGATTAAAGTGAGTATTATACCCTATCATCCAATTTTTTGATCCTTGTCTGGTGATTGACAAAATTTATTTCTTACAGTACTGGGCCTATGAGTACTTTTCGATGCTAGTTCCTCCACTGAAAGATTTTGCTGCTATTGATCCACCCTATGGATGCCTTTGGAAAGTGTCCAACAGAGACATGTATGTGGTGTCATCCTTCAAGAATTGCAGAAGGACTTTTGCTACCTTAACTGTAGACCAGGTATTCCTTCATTTGACTTGACTTAGATTTTGCCTTTTAGCTTTCACTGCTTATTTTATGGTGTATTTGTAGGTGAGATCGATGTCATTTGAGAGATTAGCAGTGTGGATACCTGACCAGATCAGGCCTAGTTTACATTTATCCTCTTGTCGCCTCTTGCTCCGTTATGAGTCTTTAAGGATGTTCTACTTGGGAGAGAGGATGAGGGTACAGATTATAGGAGAGAGGGTTATGCCTCAGCCTCTTCCTGCAGATATGAGATATGGTTTGGCTATCCTAAGATAAGATACTTAGGTTGCAGGGGTCTCTTGCCTGGATTATATCTTACCTGATGCTGACTATGATGAGTTCTACAAGACTTTCTTGATGTAAGGTATAACTCTACTGGATGGATTATGGAGGTCAAAACATTGGGGGTCTAGCTCAGGCATTTCCCAAGGCCTACCTTCTAGAGCTAGAAGTTTTGTCTCTCTATGGGCCGGTAGTGCTACTATTGCCAGTATGGGTCCTAGGGTTGGACCTTCAAAATTTGGGGCTGGTTCTTCCGGGGCTAGTGGTTCAGCTCCAGCTCTAGATGCTTCAGTGGGAGGTATAACTAATCCGATTCCCCTAACTGCTGGTATTGTTTGTTTACCAACTCATCTTAACTATGTTTCTTATGACGGTAGATCACGATGCTATGATCTTTCTGATGAGTGACCAGCATTCTTCCCCACCATTCCCAAGAACATTATAGAGGTAAAATTTTGCACAGCTTGTACTTGAACCTTTTTCTGCTTTATAGTGACTCTTATGTTTGATTTCTCTTTTCAGATTCCTACAGAGTTTACCCGTTATCATTATGATCTCCTAGGCTGGTATGCACACCCTTCTGCATGATATGGATGAGATAGTGGAGGAGTGTGAGGAGGAGTCTAGGCGAGGATGCTGCAAACCCAGGCGTGGTCGTTGGTGACCTATTATATTAGCTATGTATGTCATGTATGCATGTATTGAGGATGATGCACTCCATATGTTTATGCAGTATTTTGGATGTATGCATGATATTTATGACTTATGGATGCTTTGGATGCATGATATGGATGTGCTACATGTAAACTTTTAACTTAACAGGATTTTCATCGTGCTGTTCCTTATGCTTCTCTCACATTTTACGTCTTTTTTTTGTGAATTTCGCACTGATTTTGACATGAAAATGAATTTTGGGAACCCAAAACTATGTGAAACCTTCAAGAACTATTATCAAAATCTATCAGAGGACAAGGTGGCACAAGGCAGCATGGCTTGGCGACACGGTCAGCATGCCGCCAGCTGGGCGGCACACTTGGTGTGCCATCAGTTTGGGCGGCACTCCATCTAGATCTGGGTAGACTTCTGGTTTTTGCTTTTTTAAGCTGTTTATGATGCTGTTTAGTCCTTACAATCAATTTTTGAGCCTCCAAAAATCATTTTTCTACTATATTCTTGCTTTTTCATCAATTTTCTACTATATTTTTTATTTTATTATTTTTTTACTCTTCACAATGGAGCCCTATTTCAGCTATGCAATGTTCTTATGGTGTAAAAACCTTATAGAAGTGCAGAGAATCAACTTAGAAAAATATGAGGTAAGTGCTATGCCTACTCTGAGAGGCATAAAGATTGATTGGGATTTTTTTTGTGCGGATGCATGTGCTTTTGGGGTCCAACTATCCATGTCTTCGGATTTGGGGCATTTATGGAGGAGATGTGTCCTACTTTTGAGGAATTTTCTATTTACTTAGATATGATCCTGAAGCTATACTAACTACTCTTGTTGAGAAGGTAGGGTATTTTAATTCTTTTAGGGGACTTTTAGACTTGAGTGTAGAAGTTGTTAGTCCTATGGTAGTGGACGATTGGATAGATCTAACTGCTGTGATTGCAGAATTCCATGATCCTAAGGATTTTGAAGATGATGGGTGGTTTCATTTGAGGATGTGGGCTTTATCCTTCTGTCTAATTACAAGATATATTTTTGTGAGCCCTATTGGCTGGGGGGATGTTAGAATTACTAAGTTGATTCCTCAAATAGAGGATGGGAGATCCATTGTTGCTATAGTGCTAGCTGAGACCCTTATAAGCTTGGATAGGTCTTACACTTCTGATGGCCCATGGACTATCAGTCCTATCATTCTTCAAGTTCAATTCTCACTTTTAAATTTCCCTTTAATTGTTTTCAAATTTTCTTCTTCTTATCTTTTGCACTTTTAGATTTGGTGGAGAGACCATCTCAGGATAGTAGGCCCTCCCACAAAAGTGGATTACTCCGCTTCCTTGTATAAGACCCAAAAAATTGTGATCAAAAGAGACTTAGAGAAAGAATAGATTAAATGGTTGATTGAACTGGATTCTAATGAGTTGCTATAGAGGTGCAAATGGTACAAGATTAATAGGTTTGTGACTATGAGTTTTGGCTACAAGATGGTCTATCTTCTGGGACTAAGGATGGTGACCTTTTACCAGGTTACTAGAGTCATGCGCTAAATAAGCCATAGATAAGATATGCCCCTAGATGGAGCTCTATTCGAATCTATTCTGATTACTGAGACAGTTGCCTGAGCTATTAGGAATGGATGGGTAAGAGGTTTTCATGTTATTCATCTTGCTCACAATGACGATAAGTCTTTACAATACATTGACTGGTGGATAGCCAATTCATAGAAATCAGAGAAGGCTAGGAGGGCTGCTATACTTGAGAAAATAGAGGAGGAAGAGGAAAAACCATGAGTGTTGGGTTATTTTCTATTTTCCCCTTTTTACCTTTTAGGAAGACTATTTAATTTAGGAGACTGATATGATCATGTCCTTATTTTCTTTTGATGTTTTAAAAATTAACTATGACAAATAAGACATCATTTTTCTTATTATCTTTTCTTTTATTGCTCTAATTTTTGCCTAAGCCGCCCTTCGGGTTTTCAACTTAGTGAGCTTATATATTTTTATCATTTCATGATGCAATTAGGAACCAAATGAATGTGAAAATGAAATTTTATTGATGATTTAAATTGAACCCGCATAGGCTGCCTACATATCTCCTTACAACAATATCATCTTTTTTTTATTCTTTTTCCTCTTTATGGAGAATCAGGTTCACGTGGTTCTATTTGAAGGAAATATGAATGTGTGCATGAGTTTACAAGGATTGCAAATGCTATGTGTGAATTACAAGGATACTTATGCAAAGTATCTCTTGAGTTGATTTAAATTACACAAACTGGCAAATTCCATGCCATTCAAGTCCATCAAGATTACTGCTCCATTAGATAGGATCTTCTTGAGCACAAACGGGCCGCTCCAATTAGGTTTGAATTTTCCTCTTAGATCATGAACAGGTGCCCTTATTTCTTTCAAGACAAGGTGACCTTCTTGTAGTCCTCTGTCCCTGACTTTCTTATTGAAATGCCTAGCTAGTTTCTTTTGATAGCCTTGAATATGGTATAAGGCATCCATTCTCTTTTCATCAATGGCAAAGAGTTAGTCATGGTAGCCTTTTGCCCATTCCACTTCATCCAACTGACTCTCCCTCATAATGCGGGCTAATTTGACTTCTATCTTAATTGGCAGGACAACTTCCATCATATATACCAAAGAGTAAGGTGTAGCACTAGTTGGAGTATGCACTATTGTTATGTATCCCCACAAGGCATAAGGTAAATGTAGGTGCCAATCCTTATGGTTGTCAGCCATCTTTTGTAATATATTCCTGAGAGTCTTATTTGCGGCTTCAACTGCACTATTTGTTTAAGGTCTGTATGAGGAAGACCTGTGGTATTGGATTTTCTCCTTTTTCAACAGCTGAGTGACCTCCTTTTCGAAATGAGATCTATTGTCAATGATGATCCCAAAAGGAACCCCATACCTACAAAGTATGTTGGTATGAATAAATTAAACCACTCACTTAGAATCTAATATTTGGTAAGGTACAGCTTCAACCCACTTGGAAAAGTAATCAATAGCCACCAAAATGTATTCATGCTTACCGAAAGACTTTGGGCTTATCTTACAAATGACATTAAGGCCCCATGTTGCAAATGGCTAAGGTGTGATGATAGGGGATAGAGGTACAGGAGGCTATTTTTGGAGTTTGGCATAAATTTGGCACTTACGAAACTTTTGCACATATCTTGCATAGTCTTGATTCATAGTAAGCCAGAAGTAATCCTGATTCATTATCTTGCAAGCTAAAGTGATTCCATTCATATATGGGCCTTAGTCGCCACTATGCATCCATTCTATGATCTATTGGACTTCTTCTTCAATGACACACCTTAGATGGATATTATCCCAAACCCGCTTGTAGAGTACTTCTCCATTTGGAATGAATCCCTTGGACAATTGGCTTAAAGTCCTCTTTTCTATTTTAAAGGCCCCTTTAGGATAGAGTCCATTCTTGATGTAATTGAGGATATCCCAAAACCATAGTTTGCCATCAACTACTTGGATACTCAATTAATGAGTTATACATCCTGGCTCATGCTTAACTTCAATTGTAATAGGTCTAATTATGAAGTCATCACTTATGTTAAGCATTGAGGCAAGTGTTGCCAAAGCATCAGCGAATCTGTTTTTTATTCTTGGAAGATAATGGAAAGATAGCTCGTAAAAATTGGCTGCTAATTCATCTAAGCGTTTATGGTAAGGAACCAAATGCTCTTCTTTGATCTTCCACTTCCCTAAGGCTTGGGACACTATTATATTTGAGTCCTCATAAATCTCAAAACGTTTGATTTTAAGCCTTACTGCTGCTTCAAAGCTGCAAATGCATGCTTCATACTCTGTTTTATTATTTGTCACATCAAAGTTCAATTTGATGGCTATGGGTAGGTTTTCCCCACTTGGTGTAATGAACACAGTGCTAGTACTATGCCCTTTGTTGTTAGATGCCCCGTCGAAGTAGAGCTTCCAAACTTCATTGCCAATCATCAGGATATCCTCATCAAGAAACTCAAGTTCAGCCCATTCATCATCTATTGGAGTTACAGCTAGCTGATTAGCCACTATGCTACCCTTAATTGCCTTCCACTGTGCATACTTAAAATCATATGCTGTTAATATAGCCATCCATTTTGCCATTTTACTATCAAGAACTAGCTTCTCCATAAGGAATTTCAAAAGGCTTTTGTCAGCAAAAACATGAGTTGTAAAAGAGCACAGATAGTGTTATAGTTTGTGGCAGACCCATACCAAAATGAGGCATAGTTTTTCTATAAAGCTATACTTAAGCTCATAAGATAGCATCCTTTTAATCAAGTAATAGATGGCATTTTCCTTGTTGGAATCAAGAGCTTTCTGAGGGAGCATTACCCTCATTGCTTCATCAGTTACTGATAGGTAAAGTAACAAAGGCTTCTTAGGCTTTGGCTACTATAATACTAATGGGTTTAGCAAGTATTACTTGATCTGGTCAAAGGCTTTTTGGCAGTCATCATTCCAAAGCTTAGAGGCCCCTTTTCTAAGTAGCTCGAAGATGGGCCTACATACATCAGCCAATTGATTGATAAATCGACTAATGCATTGGAGCCATCCAAGGAAACCTCTGATCTCCTTCTCTATTTTAGGAGGTGGCATTTCTAAAATTGTCTTTGATTTAGCAGGGTCTACTTTTATACCCTTCTTATTGACCATGTGGCCTAAGAATACTCCAGATGAAGCTCTGTAGACACATTTGGTAGGATTGAGTTTGAGATTATACAAGTGAAGTCTAAAGAAGAATCGCCTTTGTGCTTCTAAATGTTCTTTGACAGTGGTACCTTTTGTCACCATGTCCTCAATACAAACTTCAATCTCTTTGTGCATCAGATCATGGAAAATGGTAGTAGCCATCCTTTGGCATATTGCCCCAGCATTTTTGAGCCCGAATGGCATAACCCGATAACAGTAAGTGCCCCACTCAGTAATGAAGGTTGTCTTCTCTTTATCAGGAGGATGAACCATTATCTTATTGTATCCTATAGGCAGGTCAGTTAAGGAAACCATTTCAAAACCTGCCATACGGTCTGCTAGAAGGTCAATATGAGGTAAGAGAAAATCATCCTTGGGACAGGCCTTGTTCAAATCCTTGTAGTCCACACACATTCTAACTCTGCCATCTTTCTTAGAAACTAGCACAATGTTAGCAAGCCAAGTCGGATAGTTGATGGGCTCAATGAAATTATGGTCCAACAGCTTGGCAATTTCCTCCTTAATTAGTATGGACTATTCTATCTTAAGCCTTTGTAATTTCTGCTTAATGGGCTTAGCACCTGGGTAAATTGAAATTTTGTGAACTGTTATGCTTGGGTCCAAACTTGTCATATCCTTTAGGAGCCATACAAAACAGTTTTGAAACCCTTTGATCATCTCCTCAGTGTGACCCCTATTTATGCATGCAAATGCAATGAATGTAGTTTTTAGTACATCATGAGTGCCAGCATTAATTGGCTCTTTAATTGCATCTTCTTTTATTTCATTTTTTTACTTGATGTCTCATTTAAGTTAGATTTAAAAGTTGGAACATAAAAGAAAAATGAAGACACAAGATTGTAAGAGAAAGGGGTAAACTTTTTATTGAATTCAAAGGGGGATATATCCTAGTTTACATCAAATTTGAAAATTGGACCCTCATGGTCAGTTACATCACTATCATCAGAAGAAATAGAAGAAACAAACTCAAATTAAGAAGACGAGTCTAGAGAGGACTTTGATTTAGTCTGGGACACTGACTCATATTATGATTCAGAAAAATAAAAAAGACTCTCCTCAAAGGACCAATTCTGCACCTTTGTCTTGGTAGGCTAGATTAAGGTGGAAGGGTCAGTTTTCTCCTCCTCAACAGTGAGCATGAATACTTCATCAAAAAGACTAGCCTCCATGTTCTCTTCTCAATATTGACTAAGCATGTAGATTGGTTCACAGTCTTCTGACTTGAGCTTAACATCAGAAAATATTTTAAATCTAAGAATTAGTTTTCCAGTAATAAGGTAGACTCAGGGTTTAGGAAAGTTACAATAAGGAACTATGTCACATTCCTTCATAAAGTAGCCATTTAAAGTCTTAAAGTAAGGGCATATAGGCCAGTCATAGATCTCACCTCATTTAAGGCCAACTACTCTTTCCTTGGCCTACTTCTTCATTTCCATAAGGTCCTCATCAATGGGCTTATGTCCCAATCCAAATGGTGGCATTGCAACTGGATAGTCTAGAAAAGACTTTAAGCCCTGCTAGCTTCTTCCTAAACCTAAATTAGGAAAGTAGTTCATTTTTCTGAGCATGTTAGAAATAGCAATATTCCTAAATGGGTCAAGATAAAATGGGACAAACTCTTTACCCTCTTCACCCTCAATGTACTATATGAAAGAAAAGCCAAAAAGTGGATAAGTAGACAGCTCAGGTTAGATCTCAAGGATAGGAACAGAGCTTGGGATGTCAAGTTTTCCATGCATGTCCCCTTTGAATATAACAACCTCACTCCTGAAAGGAAATTTGACTTTCTAGTGCAGGGAGGAAAGGATAGCCTTTGCCTGGTGGATCAGAGCCTTCCAAGTAGCAGGTTGAAATATGAAATCACATCAATCACTTGAAAGGGGATAGTGAAGGATGTAGGCCCGATTATTACATTTATAGTAGCCACCCTGAGAACTTCTCTCTTGGTGTTATCATAAGCCCTTACTATCTGATCGGAAAGGGCAAAATTAGTAACTTCTAGCCCTAAACAGCTAGCTACCTTTAAAAGGCACACATTTAATATCGAGCCATTATCAATGAGAACCATGGGCACGGTCTTTCCTCAAGTCACAACTGTAATATAGAGGGCATTGTTATGGTCAAAGTCCCCTCCTGGAATGTCATTTTCCCCAAAGGTAATGGATACCCCTTAAGCAGTACTGATGATGGAAGCAATAAGATTTTCGGGTGTGATATCAGTAGGACTTTAGCACTTATTCAATGCCTTATAAAGAGCTTGGCGATGAGGATAACAAGACTAGATTAAGCTCCAAATTGATATGTTTGCTTGAGTTTTCTTAAGTTGCTTGAGGATAGGGTCTTTGTCTAGTTCAAGACTCCTTTTCATTTTGTCAGTTGGTGTGGGAATGGGTTGGATAGGTTGATTGTTTGGATTTAGTGGGTTTGGGCTTTAGAGGATTCTACCACTTTGGGTGATGGCATCAATTTCCTTAACCAAGTTGGTAAGGTCTAGAACACAGCAATAGTTGGAATTTAACTTAATCAAAGAGACAGAGTAACTCCCTCATAATCATTAATGGCATTGACTGTACGGTTGGGTAGGAAATTAGTGGTGATATATGGTCTAGATTTTAGTGGTAAAAGGTCATTTGAGTTAATAAGGTCTTGTATTTTGTGTCTAAGGGCCTTGCACACATTGGTTTTATGCCCAGCTCCTCAGTGGTAGTCATACCTCTTATTTGGGTTATGATTTTTAGGTAATGGATTAGGGACTAGTCTAGGTTTGAGGAGTTGTCCCATGTTTTCCTCAAGCAGTTTCTTAAGAATAACACTCATAGGCACACCCCCTAGGTCAGAAAATTACCTCCTTTAAATCTTGAGAGGCTTCTTGATTGTTAAAGCATTAACTTCCCCCCTTTTGATTTCTCAAGGAAGTCACATTGCCTTGGTGTGTCAGCTTCTTATACCTTAACCCAAATGCAAAATCTTCTTTAATTTACCCATTCTAAATTAGGTCTTCAATTTTCGAAGAAGTAGTAATGAGGGCTTTAAAGTTAGGTAGGTATTGAGTCAACAGCCTATGTTGGTAATTTGGAAGAAGATTTTTGACAATTATATCAATTTTTTCATTTTCAGGAGGTTGATTCACCATTTGAGAAGCCTTTTTCCTCCACCTCGTAAGGAATAAGGAGAAAGATTATTTTGCATATTGTTTGGTAGTTTCAAGGTCTCTTCTTGTTACGTACCTCAATGTTATAGTGATATTGCTTAACAAAAAGGTTGCAAATGTCATCCCAAGTTCGTATTTGAGAATCATCCAAGTCTACAAACCATCTCATAGTAGCACCAGTCATAAATCATTGGAACAATTAAGCAAAGAGCTCATTGCCCACTCCTAAAGGATGCATGGCCCCCATATACACCTTAAGATAGGTTTTAGGGTAGGTAATTCCATCAAATTTGTCAAAATTAGGCATCTTGAACTTGGGAGGAACTCTTGTATTAGGAAATAAGCTCAAGAAGCCTATATCAACCAAGTCCTCTTTCTTCTTCAGATTCTTCAGCATTTTTTCCATGTGCTCAACTTTTTCCATGAAGGCCTTGATTTCAGGGTTGGCTCCCTTCTCTTGGAAAGGATCCACGGGTCGGGAAGTGAGAGTAGGGGTAAAATTTGGTGGTTGAATTGTTATGGGTTAATAGGGTGAGTTATTTTTAAGGAATTCAAGTGATGGAATAGGTAGTGGTGAAATAGTGTCAGTTACTGCAGGCTCCTTGTCTTTTGAATCAGCTCTAGAAGTGGATCCAAAAACAAGATAAAGAATAGGCTTTGGGTCTAGTTTGTGTAGTTTCGGGTCAGTTGAGCTTTGGGCTAGGGAGGTCTGTTCCATCATGACGCATACATCTTCCATAATAGCCCTCCTTTGGGCTTTGAGCAGGTCTTAAAAATAAGCATCTTACTTCTTCATCATGGTCTTTTATTATTCAGAGAGCTTAGTAAGAAGTTCGTCAAAGATCTCATCAGCTCTAGTAGTAGTAACTTCATCTCTGATAACAAACATCTTGTTAACCTTTGTATAGAAAGATAAAGCTGGGTTAATTTTTAGCTTAGGTATGGATAAAGATCTCCTAATCACAATAGTTTGATAAAGATAAAAGGTACCATAAGTTGATATAGGTTTAGGTAGATTGGATTGAGACTAATAGCATTTGGGTGAGGTTTAAACTCTCCAAATTTGTAAGGTTTATGTATGTATGCATGTATGAATGAATGAAAAAGATTTCATGACAATAGCATACCAATGATTCAGTATTTTAGGGTACATACAACCTTAAGGAAAGGTTCTATGAGCCATTATATGAAAGGGTTAGGGTGGTTTGAAGTGAACCCATCACACTAAAGATGCAATATACCTAACCACATATGAGACAAAGAGCCTTGTGTGGGTCTAATGGTACGTGCATACTCGTTACAACTCTAAAAGGATTAGAGGATACGTCATGGGCTGGATAATTTCACTATCAGTAAGTAGACCTAAGGAAGGTTGCCACTCGATGTTACTTTCTATCATTTGTTTTCCTAGGAAGCTAGGGTTTTTTAGACAATGAGTCTGATGTAATGATGCATGAAAAGAGTTATTTTGCATTAAAGCCAAACTTGGTATTTTACCAAAAGTAAACCACTTTATCTTTTATTTGAAAAAGATTTTGACATCCCAAGTAGAGCCGCCAACTATGAGGCCTCGCTCGAGCACCGATCTGATCTGTTGAGGAGATCAAAATCTTTTTCAAGAGGAACTCCACGATTGGAACTCACTATAAGTTCAAGAAATTGAGTTTTGCAATTTGTTATTTGTAAAAGAGAGTCACCACTTTAATTTACTTATTTTAATTAGGAAAATTAAAAAAAAAAAAGCCCAAATTGATTAACTCCAAAATATTTAATTTATCCTAATGGAAAAGCACTAATCCATGAGTGACTAAAGAGAGATCGGAGATCAGGTTTTGGTATTTAAATAAATTAAGAAAATACAATTTCTTCATTTTGGCTAAAAGTTGCAAAATAAATCTAAAAAAAGGCAATTTTAGTGTATGTATAAACAAGAGTAAAAATGATAAATGAAACAGTTACAGATGGTAAAATGAAATGACAATTGTAAATAAATAAGCAAAAATAAATCCTACTTAATTATTACAAAACCAAAATGAATGAAATAAAAAGGAAAGAATCTTTCTTTTAGCCTTTATAGATACTAGGGAAAGCACACCTTCCTCTTGAAAAGGGGATCTTTTCTCTTGCCCTTATGGGATTCTAGGAAAGGCACACACTCCCCAACTAAATTAAAAAAATGAACATAACGAATTAGAAATAAAGTGCATATACAAATAAATAACAAGATGAAATGAAACTTAAATTGTAAGTATAAAAGGGAAAATGTTATTAAAAAAGATTTTGGAGTTGATACCTAAAAGACTGGTATGCTTGTGAATCCTTCTGAATAGGAATCAAACCCCACATAATTCTTTCTTCTTGCGAATGAGGGGTCTTGAAAAATGTTAATATAATTTGTTAATTTAATTCAGATTTAAAATTAGCAAGATTAGATCTTTCTCAATTCTAGATCTAAGGAAAGATATAAAAGAGGTAATTCTAGATCTAATTTAATAAATCTCATAAAGAATGAATTATACCTTAGTTTTTCTTGACTTTCAAATGAACGGGGCGAGCTTGACTATGGATCTAAGCTCCACCTTGGATTAGGGAACCTTGAAATTGAAACTTAAATAGAAAATGTTAACAAAATAGGGTAATAATTACAAATTAAAAGAATTTGAATGATAGATTTTAATATTAAAATTTAATTTTAAATATAGCAAAATTTTAACATAAAAAAAAGAGTTTTTAAGTGAATTTTAATCTCAAATTCCATGTCAAGAGAGCTAAATGGAAGCTTTATTTATAGAGCATAAGTGAAGGGCACTGCCAGATTCCAATGGTGACGCGCCAGCTAGATGGCACCAAATTGGTGCCCTTTGTGCCGCCGGCATGCTGGGCATGCTGCTCGACCCTGTGGCACGCCTAGCGCACCGCTGGAGTCAAGGTCTGACTTGACTCACCCAGATTGACCCGATTTTGCACTGTTTTAGTTTGTTTTTATCCGATTTGATTCTATAGATTCATAATAAAAAATCGATCGACTAGATATGCAATTTTAAGAGTTCACAGGTACATACAACCTAAGATCTGGATCTAGGTTCACTACATTAAAAGGGCAAGGGTGGTTTGAAAGGGAACCTGTCACACAAAAGAGGCAATATATCTAACCACATGTGAGTCAAGGAGGCTCACATAGGTCCAGATGTACTTAGATACTCATTACACCTCTAAAAGGATTAGAGGATACATTACAGGCTGGATGATTTCACTATCAGCAAGCAGACCTAAGACAGTTGCCTATTCGATATTACTTTCTATCATTTGTTTTCCTGAGAAACTAAAGTTTTGGACAAAGAGCCCAATGTAGTGATGCATGAAAAACTATTTTGTATTAAAAGCCAAACTTTTTTGTTTAGCAAAAGTAATCCACTTTCATTTTTTAGTTGAAAAATATTTTAAGTCCCCAGTGAAGTTGCCAATTATGAGATCTTGCATGAGCTCCAATCTAATCTGCTAAGGGATCAAAATGCTCCTTGGGAAAAAACATCATAATTAGAACTCGCTATGAGTTCAGAAAATTGTATTTTGTAGATTGTTATTTGAAAAAAGGAATTGCCACTTTAATTTTGTTTATTTTAGTCAGGAAAATTAAAGGAACAATCCAATTTGATTGACTCCAAAATTATGCCATTTATCCCAAGGAAAAGCACTAGTCTTTGAGTGACCAAAGAGGGCTCGAGGACTAGGTTTTGGTTAATTCAAGAAATTTAGTTTGGCTTAAACGCAAAGTAGCTTTTATAAAAAAAAATAAAAAATAAATAAAAAAAAAGTTTTTTTTATGTATGTATGAACAAGTATAACATGACGTATATAACAAATATTATTTATGCAATGTATGGCAAATATTAAGCAGTAATAAAGCAAAATAAAAGAAATCTACTTAATTATTACAAATGAAAATGACAAACTTAAGAGATCTTTTCTCTAACACTTATGGATTCTAAGAAAAATACACATTCTTTAAATACAATCTAAACAACTAAATCAGAGTAATAATCTTAAACAATTGCAAAAAAGAAAATAAAGAATAATAAAAAAGAGAATTAAAGTTTTGATTTTATTTAAGAAAAGCGATTTTATCCCTAAACTACGTGAAGAAAGTGATAGAGAGGAGGAGTTATTAGTTTTAGTAAAGTTTATGCCTTAAAGATGGCATGTTTGTGTCCCTTTGAATGGAAATCAAACCCCACACAGTTCTTCCTTCTTGTAAAGGAGGGGTTTTTTAAGTCATAGCCTTTGTTATCATATTTTGATTGATTTTAAGATTTAATTATTTGTTAATTAGATCAAGTTTTAATTAACAAAAATTAAATCTTTTCAAATTTAGATCTTGAAATTGGAATTAAAAAAAAAAAGGAAAATGAAAAAATTTTTACCTTTGGCTTTTGATGATGAGGCATGTAGGGCACAAGCTTGGCACTAGATCTAAGTTCCATCTTGGCTTGAGGATGGCACAAGCACTCTTTTTGGAAGCAGGACTCTTAAATAGCATGAACTCTTCTTAGAAGGAGAGACTTGGATCACACCCTTCCTTAAGTACTACGAATTTCTCTTGAAATGAAGAACTTAAACCACACCTTTGATTGATTATGAGGCTTTGAAATAAATTTTTAGAGAATAGGAGATTTGAGAATAGAATTTTAGGTGATGGAGGAGGTTTAGGGATAGAGTTTTAGGTGATTTGAAGGTTTAGGAATGGGGTTTTAGGAGATTAAAAGGTTTAGAAAGAGGATTTTGATGATTAAGAGGCTTCGAAATAGGATTTAGATAGCTTTAGAGAGAGTATAGAAGCATGTAGTAGTGTGTAGAAACTATAGGGAGATCTAGGGTATTTATAGAGGGAGTCTAGGAGTTGAATCCAGTCAATTTTCAATGCAAGTTTCAAAATAAACACGCTGTGATAACTAATCAGGGACTACAGCAACCACAAGGCTCTTTGTGACAACCGTAAGGCCTATTTTAGTAGCCTGTTTGGCTAACATAGGGACCCTTGTAGCAATCGCAGTGATGGCTGCAAATTACCGCAGCCGCTCACGGACTGCCACGCTTCATTTGTTAGCCCATTTCTTATCCCTTTTTTGTGATTCTAGTTCCTTTTTACTCATTATCTAATCTTAGATGCAACTATAAGGCTTTTTGTAACAACCCCAAGGCCTACTATAGTAGCCTATTTGGCTGCTGTAGGGACCCTTGCAACAATCGTAGTGGTGGCTGTGAATCACCGCAGCCGCTTGTGGACTGCCATGCTTCATTTGTTGGCCCATTTCTTATCCCTTTTTTGTGATTCTAGTTGCTTTTTGCTCGTTATCTAATCTTTGATGATCTAATTATGGTTCAGAGGTCAAAGGGATAAGTTTTAATTTTAGAAATTCCATTTCCTAGTTTTTTAATTTTGGCAATTTCGACTTCCAAAGGTATATTTACCAAGTCTAAGTGCTTCTAAGGATCAAAAGCATATTGGAGGATGCAAAATTAAGGAAATCCTTTTTTTCAATGGGTGCTGCCCCTTGACCCTTATTTGCTAACCAGCTAGTGGGACTGCCATATTGGCTTTGTGTAGCGCATTGATCTTAGCAGATGTCAAGCTGTAGCTTACTAAGAGGTTGCAAAATTAAGGGTTCACAATTATGTATTTAAAAAATAAAATTAGTCATAGACAAATAGAACAACAATTAGAGCAAAGTTTTATACAAAATAAAATTAAAGATTTTTAACAATTATTTGTAAAAGACATTTATGCAAATATACCTAATGCTTTTTGGTCAAGAAAAAAGCATACAGTCAAATTACCATATACTAAAAATTTTGATAAAAAGATATTCCAACAAAAGCTAGAGTTATACATATGAGTAAAGAATTATAAGAATATTATTATAAAGAGATTAAAGATTTATTAGATAAAGGATTAATTAGAAAATCTTCTTCCCCTTGGAGTTGTTCTACTTTTTATGTACAATATAATACTAAAATAGAAAGAGAAGAACCAAGGTTAGTAATTAATTATAAACCTTTAAATAAAATCTTACAATGGATTAGATACCATATGCCCAATTGTGAACCCTTAATTTTGCATCCTTCAGTTTGCATTTGAACCTTAGAAGCACTTAAGCTTGATAAATAAACCTTCAAAAGCTGAAATTGCAAAAAAAAAAATTGCCAAAATGGGAAAATCAGGAAAAGAAGTCTTGGGAATTGAAACCTATCCCTTTGACCTTTAAACCACTCTTAAATCATCTAGGATTGAACAACGAACACAACGCAACTAGAATCATGAAAAACGGATGAGAAACGAGCGAGATCGGGTAAAACTATATGAAAATGGATTTCTCTTCATTTTTTGCAACAATCCTTATTGAAAGATTACAAACTCTTCCCCCAACATTTCTACTATAAATATAGGCCCCCTACCTCAGTTTTCCACACCTCTTCATCCTTTGGTTTGCTTAATTAACCTTCGCATCAAGCGAACCATCTCTTTTATTTTTCTTTGCTATTGCTCCTTGCTTTGCAAACCAAACTGGGTTGTGACTTTCTGAGCCGACCCCTCAAGTCAAAAGTTTGCTGCCGTCTACGGTAAGCTGTCGCCTGAGGCCAGTCATTGCCCATCATCCGAGGTAAGTCTCTTTTCCCTTTTCTTTTTATTTATTTCATTTTATTGTTTCCCTCTTTGGGATTTATTCAAATCTCACTCCTTAGGATTTATTTATTATTTTCCTCCTTAGGATTCTCTCTTCTTCCTCTAAGGCTCCTTACCTTTTTTTAATTGATTCACTTAGGATAGTTAAATTAAAATCTAAACTAATTAACTTAACTTGGCAATCAATTAAAATCAATCAATCAAAATGTGGTAAAGTTGTTTGGCTAATTAAACCCTTTAGCAAGAAGGGAGAACTTTATGGGTTCTTATTCCCATTCAGAGGGATAAGTAGGCATGCATGATTCATCAAGTAGCAAATTCAATTAAAATAAAACTTCTCCCCCCATCATCTTCTTTATTAATTTAATTTCTTTTGGTTCATTACATTAACTTTATTAGGATTAGTTTGATGAATATGCGACTTTCCTATAACCTATGAGGGCTAGAGAAAGTATCCCCTAATTAGATTTTTTTTTTTTAATATAGATTTAACTTTTTGTTTTCTTTTACTTTTATGTTTTGTTTACTTGTGAATGGGATGAATGTCATGTATCAATTAAACTATATATGCATAATTCATGAAATTAATTTTAAGCACACTTAAGTTCATTGCCAAACTAATTTTGTTAAAATGAATAAAAAACCTAGTCCCCAAATCCTCTTTGGTTTTGAAACTAGTGATTTTTTCCTTTGGGATATTAATTGGAATCAATTTAGATTTTTCCCTTAATCTCTTTCCCAAATAAACTAAAATTAAGGTGACGACTCTTCAAAATCAATCAATCTAAACTCAAGGGTTCCATTATAGCTTCCAAATTGATTATTTCCTAAAGCAAAATATGACCTAGCCCTAAACTAACCCTTTAAACGAACTCTCCAAAAGTCAAAACCTTACTAAGCTAATTTTATCTCCTTTGTTGCTGAACTTGACTAAGCCTTCTAATCTAAAACTAACTAAGCCGTTAATCGGACCTCTTATATGGCCAAACCAGACCGAGCTTCCAAATTAACTTTATGGCCAAGACATGATTGAGCTCTCTAAAATTACCTCAGCCAAGGCCAATCTAGCCTTCCAGGATGACCTCGCTCATGATATTCTCTAAAGCTGAAACTAGCTTAGCCATCCAATTTGATCCTAAAACAAAAATTCTTTAAGACCAGTCATGTCTAAGTCTTTCCAAGCTGATTAGCTTGATCTCTTAACTTAGCCTTCTTCCAAGGCTGAATCAATAGCCTTTGACCAATTACCCTCATATCCAGTGCAAGTCGAGTATGACCCTACCATCCCCAAACTAGTCTATCCAAATAAAATGATTTAACTACTTTCCTTTATCATTTTAAAGTGGGGGCATCTCTCTTCTAAATGTTCGCTTTTCTAAAATGGGGGCAGTTTTTTCCTAAAAGATAAGCACTTTTATACTAAGTTGACCCTTCACAAGTTTAAGGTACCCAATCATTGCATAACCATATGCACTTTACATTAAATAGGCTCCTGAATCAAAAGGATCATCAATCCATCTAAATCCTTGAAGCAATGCGAATCATGAGTCTAAATCAAGAAAGATCATCAATCCAAATTCCTGAAACAAGATGGATCATCAAACCAATAAATTTTCAAACAAAGTTCCTAAACCAAAACTGGGACCATTTGACATCTTTAACATTAAACTATACCTTAAACCTGAATTAGGTATCTCTTGTAGAATCAGACCCATCCTAGGATAGCCTTGAGATTTATACCTTAAAATAGAATTAGTTATAATCAGATCATCCTAGGATAGCCTTAGGATCATTAATCTAGTATAGGATTAGGTTTCTCTTGCCACAACACACTTATCTTAAGATAGCCTTAGGATCCATACCTTAAATCTGAATTAGGTATCTCTTTTAATCAGACCCATCCTAAGATAGCCTTAGGATCCATAACTTAAATCTAAATTAGGTATCTTCTTTACAATCAAACCATCCTAGGATAGCCTTAGAATCATTAGCCTAGTATAAGATTAGATTTCTCTTTCAAAGTCAGATCAGATCATCCTAGGATAGCCTTAGGATATTTCACCCATTAATATTTAGGAAACGATCACTTAGACATTCTTGTGATTCATTTTTCTCGCCTTTATTAAATCCATCTATCAACTCCACCCATAATGGTTTAGAAATAAGCACTCAAACACTCATGTGGTTTTTTTTCCACCTACCCTTTACCTTTAAAATTCAACCGTGCCTTTCATTTAAATATATCATAGCTCTTACTTAGACATTCCTTTAGTTCATTTTTTCCATCCCTCATCCCTGGATTCATTATCATTAGAATCGTCTTTTAATTAAGCCTATTCTAATGAGGGAGCAGCTATGAACCCTAAATTTTGCACCCTTCAATTTGCATTTAAACCTTAGAGGCATTTAGGCTCAGTAAACCAATGTCCGAAAGCTGAAATTGCCAAAAAACTGCCAAAATAGGAAAATCAAAAAATGAAGCCCTGGGAATCAAAACATATCCCTTTGACCTTGAACTAAATCATCCAGAATTGAATAATGAACACAATGTAATTGGAATTATGAAAAAAGGATGAGAAATGAGCGAGAAAGGCAAAAACAGACAAAAATAGATTTTTCTTTGCTTTTTTGCAACAATCCCACATCAGAAGATTACAAACTCTTTCCCTAACCTTTCTACTATAAATATAGGCCCCTTAATTCAGTTTTTCACATCCCTTCACCCTTTGTTTTGCTTAATTAGTTTTTACATCAAGAGAACCATCTTTATAAGCTTTATCCACTAAGGAGCGAGCTCCCTAATTTAAAGTTTTTCTCTTATTTTTTTATTTTTGCTTTGCTATTGCTTCTTGATTTACAAAGCAAAATGGGTTATGACTTTTTTAGCCAACCCATTAAGTCAAAAGTTTACCGTTATCTAAAACTAGTCACTGCCTGCCCTCTGAGGCTAGTCATCGCCCGCCGTCTAAGGTAAGTCTCATTTTCCTTTTCTTTTTATTTATTTATTTATTTCATTTTATTGTTTCCCTCCTTAGGATTTATTTATTGTCTTCCTTCTTGAGACTTATTTATTATTTCCCTTCCTAGGATTCTCTCTTCTTCCTCCAAGGCTCCTTATCTTTTTTAATTGATTCACTTAGGATAGTTAATTAAAATATGAACTACTTAACTTAACTTGGTAATCAATTAAAATCAATCAATCAAAATATAATAAAGTGGATTGGCTAAATAAACCCCTTTGCAAGAAGGGAGAACTGCATGGGTTCCGATTCCCATTTAAAAGGATGAGCAAGCATACTTGATTCATCAAGCAGTGAATCCAATTAAAATAAAAAAAATAAAAAAAAAACTTCTTCCCCCATCATCTTCTTCA
This sequence comes from Reutealis trisperma, assembly GCA_947687605.1. NCBI lineage: Eukaryota > Viridiplantae > Streptophyta > Magnoliopsida > Malpighiales > Euphorbiaceae > Reutealis > Reutealis trisperma. The sequence continues at coordinate 295,357 of CANTUT010000606.1, forward strand.
TTAATTTAATTTCTTTTGGTTCATTACATTAACTTTATTACTATTAGTTTAGGGAATGTATGAATTTCCTAGAACCCATAAGGGTTAGAGGAAGTATCCCCTAATTGGTTTGTTGTAATCTAGCTTTAACTTTCTGCTCTCTTTTACTTTTATGTTTTGTTTACTTGTGAATCAGATAAATGTCATGCATCAATTAAATTGTACATGCATAATTCATGAAATTAATTTTAAGTCACAACTAAGTTCGTTGCCAAATTAATTTTGTTAAAATAAGCTGAAAAACCTAGTCTTTTAATCCTCTTTGGTTTTGAGGCTAGTGATATTTTCTTTTGGGATATTAATTAGAATCAATTAAGGTTTTTTCCTTAATTTTTTTCCAAATAAAATAAAATTAAGGTGGCGACTCTTCAAAATTAACCAATCTAAACTTGAGAGTTCCATCGTGAGACTCAGCTCAAATGAGTATTTTGATTCCTTTTAGCGGATCATACTAGTGCTCGGGTGAGGCCTCATCCCAATAAAAGAGATTTATCAAAGTGATTATACAATGCTACTATATTTGATATAAAATCAGGTTTTTGGCAAATTCAAATAGATGAGAAATATAGATAGAAAACCGCCTTTAATGTACCACTTGATCATTATAAAAGAAATGTTATGCCTTTTGGATTAAAAAATGCACTCTTTGAATTTCAAAATATTATGAATGATATTTTAAATGATTTTCAAAGTTTTACTATTTTTATATTGATGATATCTTAATTTTTTCATCTAATATAGATCAACATTTTGCTCATTTATAAAAAATTTATAATATAGTCAAACAAAATGGATTAGTAGTCTCAGCTCATAAAATGAAATTATTTCAAACAAAAATCAAATTCTTAGGACATAATATTTTTCATAGTTAAATTAGACCAATAGATAGATCTATAGAATTTACTAATAAATTTTCGGATGAAATTAAAGATAAAAATCAATTGCAAAAATTTTTAGGATGTTTAAATTATATAGCAGTTTTTTACCAGGAATCAAACTATTATGTCAATCCTTATTCCAACAACTTAAAAAAAAAAAACCAAATCTCACCTTAGATATCTCAACACGCACAAATAATTGAACAACTTAAGAGTCAAGTTTGAAGACTTCCATGTTATCCATTCCTCACCCTGATGCTTTCTTATAGTAGAAACATATGCTTCTAATCTAGGTTATAGTAGTATTCTTAAACAAAAGTTACCCTCTAGTACTCAAAAGTCATTAGTAAGATACCATTCTGGAGTATGGAATGATGCTCAAGCAAAGTATTCTACCATTAAAAAAGAATTACTTTCCATAGTTTTATGCATCTTAAAATATGATGATGAATTAGTAAACAAAAATTTTTTATTATGGTGTGAATCATTAATTTTGCAGCCTTATGATTTGGTCGCAACTTGACATTTATTAAGATTAGTACGCTACACAAAGCTAATATAAGGGTCCCGCTCGCCGGGTAGCGAGCAGGGGTCAAAAGGGCAGCACCTCGTCAAAAAAGATGGATTATGTCAAATTTGCACCTCAGACGACCAACCCTCAATTACAAATCCAAAGATTCAAACTCGGTGTAAATCATATTAGAAAAGGGCCAAATAGGATAGAATCGGGTCAAATTGAGATTTGGAGCATATAGGGCCACGTGGCACCACCTAGGTGCCACTGTGGTGCCACCAAATCGTGGCTAGTATTGCCCGTGCTACCAGCGCACTTCCAGTGCCGCCAACCTTTCCTTCGTTCCTGATTTGCCCTTAGATTTTTTCCTACAAATATGGTTTCACTTCCAGTCATTTGACATACAGTTTCAAATATAAAAAAAATCTCCAATTTCTGTTAGTTTTGAGCCAAAAATTTTGTCAATTTTCAAAAAAAAAAATTCTTTTCTTTAATTAATTTCTACTAAAGTTATTTTCAAATCTAATTTCAAATTTTTATTTTTATTTTCAATGGTTATCTTTTTTTGTTATCTTTTTATTTAACTCTTTTTGTGCAAGGTTCATCTTGTGGGACCCCAACCAAGGTAGAGCTTAGATATGATGCAAAGCTTGCCCCATTCATACAAATAAAGTGCAAAACTAAGATATAATTTGTTCTTTTGAGATTTCTTAAATCAGAGCTAGAATTTTCTCTTTTATATCTTCTCTTAGGTTTAAAACTGAAAAGCTCTAATCTTGTTAATTTTAAATATGAATTAAATTAATAAATCAAATTAACTTTTTTCCAAAGTCCCTCCTTCATAAGAAGAAAGAATTGCGTGGCATTTGATTCTCATTCAAAGGGATACAAAGGCATGCCAGCCTTTTAGGTATGAACTCCAAAATATTTTTTAAAATAATTTTCCCTTTTCCTTCATCTTTTTTTAATAAGATTATTTCTATTTTATTATTTTTTATGTATAATTATGTTGTTTCTTTTATGCTAATCTCTTTTTAATTTGTTGATTCTTGCAATTAATTGAGGAATGTGTGCTTTTTCTAGTACCTATAAGATCATCTCTTTTATTTATCTTTAATCTATTTCAGTTTGTAATAATTCTTAAATAGATTTTATTTTGTTTATTGCTTTATAATTGTCATGCATTGCACAAATATTATTGCTTAAGCATCATCCTTATTCATGAAATTTATTTTAACTCATTTTGTATTAAATTTGCTAAATTAAGTTTGTTAAAACAAATCAAAAACCTAGTCCTTGAATCCTTTTTGGTAATCAAGGACTAGTGCATTGAAGTCATTTAACTAGGTTTTTCCCTTAACTTTTTTCCAAATAAAAAATAAAATTAAGGTGGTGACTCCAAATAAATTTTCAAAATCAATCAATCTAAACCCAAGGGTTCTACTATGAATTCAAACTTAAATGAGCATTTCGATCCTATTTAGCGGATTAGACCAATGCTCGGGCAAGGCCTCATAACTAATGACTCTGCTGGGGACTACCTTCTTTTTAATAAAAGAAATAAAAAGACTAATAATTGGTTTGAAATCAAAGTTTGACACTTTTAGAACACAAATGGCTTTCATGCATCACTTGCATAGGCTCATTGCTTGCAAACCTAGTTATAAGAAAACAAATGGATAGTGAGTAACATCGAGTGGGTAACCCTCCTTGGGTCTATTCGCTAATAATAAAATCATCTACTCGGCGACGAATCCTTTGATCCTTTCGAAGGTGTAATGAGCATACACGTATTGTTGAATCCACGTGAGGCTCCTTGACTCACATGCAGTTAGGTATATTGCAGCTCTTTTGTGACGAGTACCCTATCTAAGCCACCACCCTTACCTTTGTCCTGCAATGAACCTAAATCATGACCTTAGGTTGTATGTACCATAATCAAAATCTTATATCTTTGTATTCTCATGAATTGTTTCTCCATGGTATCATGCATTTATATTGTACAAAATATGCATTCATCCCAAATCTAAGGCTATACCTTAAACCGAAGAAGGGTCACATACTCACTTTTATCCAAACACCTTCCCTTCTAAGCCTTAGTCACTCTTACCTCTATCCTAATCACCTTTGCTTACACAAACCTAATTACCCTAGTCTTTAACCTAAAACACCTCGCCATAGCTTTACCCCTCATAATTGTTATCCAAGCTAAATACTGACTTAACTTTATCATGATCCTTTATCCCTTCCCAAGCTAAATGCTGACCTAGCTTCATCTCACTCATAACCCTTTCTCAAGCTAAACACTAACCTAGCTTTCATTCTTCACAATTCTTACCCCAGCAAAATATTGACCTAGCTTTCATCCCCACAATCCTTACCTAAGCTAAACACTGACCTAGCTTCATCCTTATCCACAATCCTTACCTAACCTAAGCACTAACTTGGCTTCATCTTTTATAGTACTATCCAAACCTATGGCCTATCTAAGCCCATGGTCCAATCTAATCAAACCTATTATCCAACTGTCACCAATCCCATGGTTTACCTAACATCTAAATCTATAGAACATCCATAACCCAATCGCAAAACCTATGGTCCCTCCATCCTTAAGCCCATTTTAAACTATCCATAAATTGAAATCCCAATTACTTGAGGCTAAACTCTATCCTAGCATTCCAAACTAAACTTTAGCCACTTAAAACTAAATCCTAACCTGGTTTCTAAAGCTAAAATCTGACCTAGCTTCCCTAGCTAACACTGACCTAGCTAATATTATACAGCTCTACCCTCTTCTTTACCCGTAACCTGTCAATCTAATCACAAGTTTGACTCACATCTCTTAACGTTGTAGGACCCTAGTGTCAGAAACATCGCCTAAAACCCATTCCTTGTCCGAAAACTAACCTATTACCTTAAGGCCTAATACCTTTGGCCTTATATACCCAATATTCAAGCTGGCAAGCACCATTACCCACTCTAACTCTTCCTCTCTCCTAGATCCTTCAAAGTGGGGAAGCTTTCTCTCATTTGGACAGCAAGTTGCTTATTGATAAACTTGAAGCTATGGAGAAAACCATCAAACCACAATGACTTAATTGATATGGATAGCTTGACCTTATTCCCTGATGCCAAGCTTTCTCTTAAATTTAAAATGCCTGAACTGGATAGAATTAATGGAACCATATGCCCCAAAACTCAGCTGAAGATATATATGGAAGTAATGAAACCTTTGAGACTTAGTAATAATCTCCTTACTCAAACGTTCTAACAATCACTAACCAGAGCTACCAGGAGATGGTTTCTTTCATTGGACAAGAGCCAAGAAAGAACATAGAATGATATATGTCATGCCTTTGTCAAGCAATATCATTACAACACTAAAGTGGATGTAACTAGGCATGACTTGGAAACCACCAAACAACTTCTAGATGAATCTTTCTCCATGTTCCTTACAAGATAGAGGGATAAAACTGCTCAAATGGTAAATAGGCCAACCGAGCAAGGACAAGTGGATATCATTGTCAAGAATCTACTCTTGACTTATCGAGCCCACTTGTTAGCATAACACCTATCCACCTTTAGAGCTTTGGTTATAACTGCATCAAAGGTTGAAGATTGCAACCAAAGTAAATCATTTCAAGCTGAATTCCATATTACCAACCTAAACAATGATGAGGAATCTAAACTCAACTCAACCCCACCTTACCTCAATCTCAAGAGGCAAGTCATGGAATAGTTCAAGTTCAGCTAATCTGACTTATCTAAAATTGAATTCTAAGTATAAACCTGAGTTTGAGTCTAAATCTCAAAGTCTGAAGTCTAAATCCAAGTCTAATTTATGGTCTTATTTTCTTTTTCATGTATTTTGTGTCTACCATGTCGATCCTTTTTTGTCATCTTCTAATAAAGTTTCCTTTATAGTAATATATCTATATTTTCTTTTCATTATTTATGCATTTATTTTCTTATCTTTCTCATGTAGTCCAACATGGATGAGCTTTAAAGAAAAAGAAAAGAAGGAAAAAAAAAAGCAAGAAAAAAAGAGAGAAATAAACAATCAAATCCATCACAATTAGCACATGTTAGAATTTAAGGTGCCACCAAAAAGTCACATCTAACCAAAGAAGGTCAAATGATCAAGTAGCGAAAGTATAAAGAGCAAATCAAATGGAATTACCTATTGCACTTTGGGTAATAAATGATGCACCTTAATAAGGGGTAGCAAGTTCAGAAAAGACCTTTGTCAGACCCAAAAATCAAAAATCGAAGCCCCTCAAAGCAGCAGCCCAAATCACGATGGAATGTTTTCTTCTAAATTTTATTAATTCAAGCTCATTAAGTTAAAACCCAAAAGAGCGTCTTAGGCAGTAGTTAGAGCTGAGACATAGAGAGAGAGAGAGAGAGAGCTCATCCCAGTCATCTTTTCTCGTGTCCAAAGTTGTCAAATCATCTCTAAGCAATCCTCTTGTCTCATGTCTTCAAAGTCATCCTTTCTTATTAAACACTTGGTCTCTAAAGTTATGTTATCTTCTATGCCCTTATCCTATAATGGAGGCATGTCTTCCTTGAACATCATCATCTCTTGTTAATTTGTCTCGTCACTTAGCTCAAAGAGCTAAAATGCATATCTCTGGTCTATCACATTCCTATCTCTCACTAGTCCTTTAGCCACTCATTAGGGCACTTCACCTATGTTGAGCCAAACTAATAATGGGTCATTCTAAGAGTCTCTTCAATCTCAAACGGCAAGAATAACTTAACTTGCTCTTTTCCATAAATCATGCTATAAATAGCAAAACTATATGACCTCTCTGATCCTTTTTAGAAGTTTCAACCTACCATTCTTGAACTTTATGAAATCATATTATTCCATCCTAAACCTCATTGGCAAATCATAATGTCATTTCAAGCTCAAGTCTTGTACCACCCTTTCCTTGGCAAAATATCATCATAAGTAGAACTAAAAATCTAAAGTCTATTAGGACTCATCATTCTTAAATATAGTTTCCTTAGCAAAACCAAAGTCGAGGCATATCCCCCAAGGCCTATCATCCTCAAGTTGATTAAAAAGGGCTCAAACTAGTAAAAGCTTATCCCATGCTTATTTGGCAAACATCTTAATATCCTTGAAAGAATTAAGCCTCCTACACAAAATATATAATCCCTAAGATCAAAGTCTTTTAAGGCCTACAAACCATTCTTAGTTTAATCCTTTTAAATTGATACAACTATGCCAAAGGGCAAACCCTTATCCATGAGAATATGGTCTCCTTATGACCAAAATATTTAGCGCCATACTTAAGCTAAAGCTAACCATTTTCAAAGGAGGTCCAAAGCACCGTTGAAGAAAAGCTCAAGCTAATGAACTATCCTTAACACCTAGAAGCCTTCACCATAAAGCCCAAGCCAAGAAGCTTTCACCATGAAGCCCTAAACCTAGAAACCTTTACCATGAAGCCCAAACTAAGAAGCCTTCACTATAAAGCCCAAACTAAAAAGTCTCTACCATAAAGCCCATTCTCAAAAGGCCTTCATTTATGAAGTCTATGATCTCTTCTAAGGCCAAATCTGAGTAAGCCTTCCAAATTAATTTCCTAGCCTGACCTTTTCTCTAAGTAAGACTTAGCCTTCTAGTTTGATCTCCTATAAAGTTTAACACTCTAGCCTGATCTCTTTGACACAGTCTCAAGGCAAAATTTAACTAGGCCTTCCAAATGAACTCCTTAAGGGCTATAACCTGACTGAGCCTCAAATCTGACCTCTTATATAGCCAAACTAGAATAAGCTTTCAAATGAACCTTGTTAAGGCCAAACCTAACCTAGCCTTCTAAGATGATAGATTCCTTTTAAACAATCTTTCCTAGAGCCAGACCAGACCAAGCTTCCAAATCGATTCTCTCTAAAGCCTCTAATTGACCAAGCTAACTATCAAACCTAACCAAAGACTTTCGTATGAACTTCTTTGAAGATAAACCTGATAAACTAACCTTCCTTAAAAATAGGGCTAACCTAACCTTTTTAACCTAATCATCTTCAAGGACTTGACCTCCCTGATCAAGCTTTCAAATTTAGCCTTAAACCAAACCTTTTTTGAAGCCAAACCCACCTAAACCCAACTTGACCTCTTTCAGTCATACCTAGCTTAACCTCCCAAAGTGACTTGTTCCTAGGCCAAACTGATAGCTAGTAAGCAAGCAACGTCATACCTGACATGACCTTAAGCTAATCATTTAATATGATCCTAAATAAAAAGGCCATGCATGACTAAGCCTTTCAAACTGACTAGCTCGATCTCTTCTATACTTGACTTATCTTTCTTAAATGACTTCAACTAAGGCAGAACCAATAGCCTTTGACTGATCCTTCAACCAACCTCATACCTGGCCCAAATCGAGTGTGACCCTAGCATCCCCAAACTGGTCTATCCGAATAAAATGACCTAACCACTTTGCTTTATCATTCAAAAGTGGGGACACCTCCCTTCCATATATTCATCTTTCCTAAATGGGGACATCTTTCTCCCAAAAGCTTAGTATTCTCCTACCAAAATGACTCTTCACAAATTCAAAGTATCCAATTATAGCATAGTCAAATACATTTCACACTATAATAGGTCGTTAATTAGGCTCTTGAATCAAGATGAATCATTAATCTGAATCAAGAGAGGTCATTAATCTAACTTCCTGAAGCAAAATAGATCATCAATCCAATAAATCATTAAGCAGAGTTCCTGAATCAAAACTGAAACCATTTACATTAGACCATCCTAGGATAACCTTAGGATTCATACCTTAAATCTGAATTAGGTATTCCTTTTTATTAGACCATCCTAAGATAACCTTAGGATCATCAACCTAATATAGGTTAGGTTTCTCTTTTAAAATTTTCAGACCATCCTATGACAGCTTTAGGATCATCAACCTAACATAGGGTTAGATTTCTCTTTCAAAATTATCAAACCATCTTAGAACAGTCTTAGGATCATCAACCTAACATAAGGTTAGTTTTCCCTTTTAGAACTTTTTAGACCATCCTAGGATAGCCTTTGGATCATCAATCCAATATACAATTAAGTTTCTCTTTCAAAATTTTCAAACCATCCTATAACAACCTTAGGATCATCAACCTAGCATAGGATTAGGTTTCTCTTTCAAAACTTAGCAGATCATCCTAGAATAGCCTTAGGATCACTTCACCTATAAATGTCTAGTAACAATCACCTAAACATCCTTGTGGTTTCTTTCTTTGCCTCTTTTAGTCAAAATCCACCATCTTCAACTGTAAATATTTAGTACTGATCACCTAAACATCCCTATGGTTCATTTCCCATCTGCATCCCTAGGTTCACTATCATCATAATCACCTTTTGCTCAAAACCAATGCTGATGAGGGGACAGCTGTGAACCCTTAATTTTTGCACCCTTATAATCCGGCTGCAGCTTGACACCAATTAAAATTAGTGTATTACACTGAGTCAATACGAAGGTCTTGCTAGCCGGTTAGCAAGCAGAGCTCAAGGGGGCAGCGCCCCATTGAAAAAAAATGGATTTTCTTAAATTTGCATTTTCAAATGATCGACACTCAATTACAAACCCATAGAATCAAATCGGGCTTAAATCATATCAGAAATGGGCGAAAATGAGCCAAAATAAGGATGAAATCAGTTCGAATCAAGAACTGGCCCATATAAGGCTGAGCAGCACCACATAGGTGTCGCCGGCACACCTCTAATGCCATTGACCTTTCCTTCTTTCCTAATTTGCCCTTAGATTTTTCCTATAAATATGGTTCCACCTCCAGTCATTTGACATACAATTTCATATATTAAAAAAAAAAAAACTCCAATTTTTGTCAGTTTTAAGCCAAAAATTTTGTCAATTTTTAAAACCAAAAATTTCTTTTCTTTAATTAATCTCTACTAAAATTATTTTCAAATCTAATTTCAAATTTTTATTTTTATTTTCAATTGTTATCTTTTTTTTGTTTTCTTTTTGTTTAATTCTTTCTAATCAAGATTTATTTTATGAGACCTCAACCAAGGTGAAGCATAAATCTAGTGCAAGATTTACCCCATTCATACAAATAAAGTACAAAACCAAGGTATAATTCTTTCTTTGAGATTTCTTAAATCAGATCTGTAATTCTCTCTTTTATATCTTCCTTTAGGTCTAAAACTGAAAAGATCTAATCTTGTTAATTTTAAATATGAATTTAATTAACAAATCAAATTAACATTTTCCAAAACCCCTTCTTTGTAAGAAGAAAGAAATACGTGGGGTTTGATTCCCATTTAAAAGAATACATAGGTATGCTAGCCTTTTAGGTGTCAACTCCAAAATATTTTTAAAAATAATTTTCCCTTTTCCTTTATCTTTTTTTTTTTAATGAGATTATTTCTATTTTATTTTTTTATGTATAATTGTGTTGATTCTTTTGTGCTAATCTCTTTTTGATTTGTGGATTCTTGAAATTACTAGAGGAATATGTGCTTTTCTTAGTACCCATAAGGGTTAGAGAAAAGATCATCTCTTTTATTTATTTTTAATCCTATTCGATTTGTAATAATTTTTAAGTAGATTTTATTTTGTTTATCGCTTTATAACTATCATGCATTGCAAGGATATTATTGCGCAAGCATCATCCTTATTTTTATTCATGAAATTTATTTTAAGTAATTTTGTATTAAATTTGCCAAATTATTTTTTTTAAATAAATAAAAAACCTAATTCCCGAATCCTCTTTGATAATCGAGGACTAGTGCACTTTTTCTATTGAAATAAAATTGGAGTCATTTAACCGGGCTTTTTTCGTAACTTTTTCCAAAATAAAAAATAAAATTAAGATGGTGACTCTAAATCAATTTTCAAAATCAACCAATCTAAACTCAAGGATTCTATCATGAGTTCAAACCCAAATGAGCATTTCAATCCTACTAAGCGGATCGGACTAGTGCTCGAGCGAGGTCTCACATACACATTGGTTGTTCAGCTGCTAAAAATACTTTAAAAAAAGTTGTTAAAAAACTTTTATTTTTAAACAAATTTTTACACATTAGCAAGCTTTATTATCAGTTTTTGATTTTGACATAGAATATATTAAAAGTTCTTCAAATTCTTTGCCTGATTTTCTTACATGTGAATTCTTGCAAGGAAAGAATTAGTTCAAAATAATAAATTTTATCCCCTTACTCAAAACTACTTGATGGGCACTCCTATTAGGAAAAAGGTTACCGATGACCTATATAGTGAAAAACTAGCCTTTGCTTTAAATACACCAATGAATTACTCAACTGCTTTACAAGGTAATCTAGCTTCCAGTTCTAGTCAAACATCTTTTTCAACTCCTCCTACTAATTATATAAACAAACCTCTTTATCAAATTATTACCTATTTAAAACCATAACATAACCATCAAAATAGTAATTTTCCTAGTATTATTCATAAAACCTTTCTTCCTAATTACCATTTTATTCCAGAATCCACTATAAAAACCCGAAAGTTTTATGAATTTATTTTCACTGAAACAAATTTTATAGAATTATAACATAATTTTGATAGTAAAGAACCTTCAAAAATCCTTTATTCAAAATGCAAAATTCTTAAAGTCCTTGCCCTTACCGATTGGAATCATCATATTTTTTACTCCAAGAACTTTTGCAAAACCTTTTGTTTCAAATTTCTATATGTACCAAGACTATAAGAATGCTTGGTATTAGATGCTTTATATTCGTAATTTTACACATTCTAGATTTATACATTTTAATAAAAATGTAAATTCTACATTCTCCTCATAGTTTCATGAATAGTAGATGTATTTTGATTTTAGTCAATCAATTTTACCATCAAAGATTAGTCAAGATTTTGAATTATTTAGTCAAAAAATTTCTAAATTTATTCAAGACAAATTGTTGACTAGGAATAAAAAAAACAAAAAAAAGAAATAGAAAAAAATAGAAAAAAAATAAAAAAAAAAATTAAAAAAAAAAAAAAAAAAAATTAAAAAAAAATAAGAAAAAAAAATAAAAATAAAAAAATAAAAAAAAAAAAAAAATAATAAAAAGAAAAAATTAAAAAAAAAAAAAAAAAAAGAAATAAAATAAAAAATAAAAATAAAAAAAAAAAAAAAAAAATAGAAAAAAAAAAAAAATAATATAAAAAAAAAAAAAATAAAAAAAAAAAATAAAAAAAAAAAAAAAAAAAAAAAAAAAAAAAAAAAAAAATTTATCATAAGAATCAAAAGATGATATCACATCATCTCTCACTCCTTATAATGAAGATGACTATTACGACATAGACATTAATCATATTTAATCTAAGCTCTTACTCAAGCATATTTATTGAAGATTGACTTTACTTCTACAAGCATCATTTCAAGAAAGTTGTCCAACCACTTGTCAATAACTTTTTTAGTAGTGATGGGAGATTGATAGATAAAAATTATTCAAGATAGTGATTATCAAGATTATATAAGATTTATCATGTTAGTCCAAAATTGTATTATTGTAAAATTATTATAAATTTTGTAACTAGTTTTTTGTCTTTTGTAGATGTGTCAAATTGCATGACTGAACAAGTGTCAAATTGCATATCTATACATGTGTCGGATTGCATGTGAAGTTTATCCGCCATATGTCTATTTGCATGCTCTCCTTTGCATGCATCGTGTCACGTGTCCAATGACTAAGTCTTTGCAACATAAATAAGTCAAGTCTATATGTACAATCCATCATTAGCTCCAGTCCACTCCACTCCCTCTTGTAAAAACACTCCTTGCAATCAATAAAATTTGTAGTCTTTCGCTAATCTCTTCCATGTGCTCTAGATCTTAATTGTAAGTTTTTAAACTAATTTATGAATTTCTCTTCTTTTTTTATCTCGTTTTAATCATTCTGAAAAATGATATTCTAAATCATTTTGTATAGCATACATAGAAAACCATTGAAAAAAGAGAATATAAGTTCTATTAGAATTCATATAATCATAATATTGTATTCTAACATTATCTCTTTGTTGACTATCATAATTTTCTGCTAACCAAATTCTATTTTCATTATTATAAGGCATTAAAAATTCCTTTCTAATATAATCCTTATCTATAGACCAATTATGAGAATCTATTTCGATTTTTGGATTGTTTATTTCATTTTTAAGACCTAAATTATGATTTTTAGTGTTAATATATTTTTTTTTGTTGGAACTTGAAATAATTTACTCATCATTTTAAATAACATTACTATTGCTCCTATATACACTATTTTAAAAGAAATCAAATCTTCTTTAAATAATGTTACACTTAAATTAGAAAATAAAAATATTATTATACCTCCTGCAGAAATAGTTAAAACTTTAGACAATTCTCCACTTACTCAAATTTTAGAAAATATTTCTTTAGATAATAACAATTCAGATAATCTTCCTTCTTCTATAGATATTAAAGATAATATTCCTTCTCTTTTAGATATTAAAGATAATAACAATTTAGATAATCTTCCTTCTTCTATAGATATTAAAGATAATATTCCTTCTCTTTTGGAAGATAACAATTTTTTACCTAGTATTAATATTACTCCTTCTCTTAAAACTATATATGATAACAATTCTTCTTCTATACCAAGTATTAATGTTATATCAGAAGAAACAGAATTTCTTTTAGAATGTACAAATAAAATAAAAGATCAAGATATTAAAAGAGTATGTTTTAAAATTAAAAGATGAAATAGTAAATGATAAAAAAATAAAAACAAGATGACAATTATAAGTTAAAAGATGTTTTTAGTATAATTTTATGTTTATTTCTAAGGACAACTCTAATGATGATGAACATATAATAAAATTTGACCATAAAGAAGATTTATTAGCCAAAATTCATACATGACTTGATCGACTTATGTTAAATTCTTCTTCTTCTTCATTACCAAATATTAATGTAATAACAAGAGATAAACCTAAGTATATAAATATACAATAATTAGAAAATCAATTTCATGAAAAAAACTATTCTATTCAAAAACTTCAAATTAATATTTTGATGGTTATATTTTGGTTCTAAATAGGTAATGATGTATCATAAAACCTTTCCTCCCAATTACCATTTTATTCCAGAATCCACTACAAAAATCCAAAAGTTTTATAAATTGATTCTTGTTGATACAAATTCTATAGAATTAGAGCATAATTTTGATAGTAAAGAACCTTCAAAAATCTAGAATCTGATGAGTGCTGGAGCAAAAGGTGGAGGATGGTGTTGTTTAATTTTGTAAATCAATGTAAAAATCCATGGAATACCAAAAGTAACTGTAAAATTTAATAGTTTGTCTTGACTAAATTGAGGAATTTTTTACTAAATAATTCAAAATCTTGACTAATTTTTGATATAAAAATTGATTGACTGAGACCAAAATACATCCACATTCCTGAAACCGAGAGGAAAATATAGAATTTATATTTTTATTAAAATGCATAAACCAAGAATGTGTAAAATTACTAATACAAAACATATAATACCAAGCATTCTTATAGTCTTGTATGTATAGGAATTTCGAATAAAAGGTTTTGAAAAGTTCTTAGAGTAAAAATATGATGATTCCAATGTAAACTTCGTTATCAAAATCTACTTTTACCAAAAACTCAAAATTATTATTCTAGACTAACTTCTCCTGATATATAATATGAAGAAGACCTAATAGGATTGTAATGGTGATTATAGCATGAGGAGTGGGGAAGTGGACGATGAAACTCATGCTTTTGAAATAATATTTTATGATTAATACAATAAGAAAAAGTGGGATAATGATTAAAATGAGATAAGAAAAGAAGAGAAATTCATAAATCAGTTAAAATTAAGATCCAGAGTAGGTCAGCTGAAGATAGGTGGTCTATGAGTGATGATAATCATTTCGAGGAAAAACTTTTGTAAGAAAAATATTTTTGTACCAGTGAAAATCTTTTAAATGTGGACAATATAAATTTGATAAAACTTCAGAAGTACAAGCTTGGTATTGATTAGATTCACCAATAAAATGTTTAGTTATTGAATAAATAAGAGTGGCAACTGTATCTGCTTCTTGAGTTTGAATTTGTTGATTTCCTTCTTCTTTAATAATAATTTTTCAAGCATTTAATATGGCTAAATGTTCTTGAAGAGTGAAATAGTTATCCCACCATCCTTTTAATTGACCAATAAAATCATAAATTAATTGATGAGTAATTGCTAAATCAGAATTATTATGTGTTTTATAAACAGAAGAAGCCATTAATATTTCTTGTAAAATATTAATAATTTGATATTAAGAATGACCACTATATTCCATTTATAAATAGCTTGATCATCATATTTAGCTTTAACTATTTAAGATCTTTTTCATATTGTATATCAGAATGTGTTGGTCTAGAATAATAATTTCGAGTTTTTGGTAAAGGTAGATTTTGTTAACGAAGTTTTTGAATAGATTGATTTTCTTCATGAAATTGATTTTCTAATTGTGTTATATTTATAGACTTATGTTTATAGAAAAACACTTACTCTAGAAAATTATAGACCTTCAATTTCAATTTCTAGACCCTTTACTTCTAGTCCTAAAATACCAATGCAGATGATTAAAGCAAGATGATATGAGATTTGTAAAATAGATGCAAACAAAATTTAAAATGATTGATATAAAACTTATAGTAAAGAGCACTTGAATAAGGATTTGATTTCCATAAGGCAGAGAATTTAATAAAGTAGGGGAGATTAATTGTAAGAGTATATACTTTATTAAAGTTTTCAAGTTGTGTTTTGTACAGACTTACTTGACTGGTATTTCATGGATTTTTACATGGAACTATAAAATTAAACAACACCATCCTCCACCTTTTGCTCTAGCGCTCATCAGAGTATTCTGCATTAAATGGTAGTCAGACTAGAATCTTAGTAAAACCTGCATTGAAGCAGTTATCCAATATTTTAGTACAAAACGAAATACTTTTGTAGCAAAAACTCCTCAACAATTAGATTTCTTAATCAATAAGAGCAAGATTCAAACTTTTTTAGCTTCTACTTCTAGTCAATATGGGTATAAGAAATTATTACAAGATGCAATCTCCACTCTATCACATGAATTAGAAGATGATGTCACATCACCTCTCATTCTTCATAATTAAGATGACTATTACGGCATCGACCTTAGTCACATTTAATCCAAGCTTCTACTCCAACATATTTATTCAACATTGACCTTACTTCCACAAGCATTATTTCAAGACAGTTGTCCAACCACTTGTTAGCAACTAAGTTGAGTCTATATGTACAATCTATCATAGCTTCACTCCACTCCCCACTTGTAAAAACACTCTTTGCAATCAATAAAATTTAGTCTTTTGCTAATTAAGTATTATCTCATTTTAATTCAGAAATTTCTTTTTTAATAATATTTATTTCTTCTTGTAAATCTTACAAAGAAGGAGTTTTAAAATTTTTAGGACTATTAAACCTATTAAAAATATCTTTTAATTTATAACTATCATCTTGTTTTATTTGTTTATCATTTACTATTTCATCTTTTAATTTTAAAAGATACTCTTTTTTAATATCTTGATCTTCTATTTTATTTATACATTTTAAAAGAAATTTTGCTTCTTTTGATGTAACATTAATACTTGGTATGGAAGAAGAATTATTATCATCTATAGTTTTAAAAGGAGTAATATAAATACTACGTAAAAAATTGTTATCTTCTAAAAGAGAAAGAATATTATCTTTAATATCCATAGAAGAAGATGAATTATCTAAACTATTATTATCTAAAGAAATATTTTCCAAAGTTTGAATAGGTAGAGAATTGTTTAAAGTTTGTAACCTTTTTCTTAATGGGAGTGCCTATCAAGTAGTTTTGTGTAAGGGGATAAAATTTATTGCTTTGAACTAATTTTTTTCCTGCAAGAATCTACATGTAATAAAATAAGGTAAAGAATTTGAGGAACCTTTAATATATTCTATGTTAAAATAAAAAATTAATAATAAAACTTGCCAACATGCAAAAAATTTAGCAACATGCAAAAATTTATTTAGAAATAAAAGTTTTAACATCTTTTTCTAAACTATTTTTAGCAGCTGAACAATCAATGTGTTATAAAACTTTTTGTTTACTAAATCATCTTCAAATTTTAAGATGCATAAAACTATGGAATGTAATTATTTTTCAATGGTAGAATACTTTGCTTGAATATCATTTCATCCTCTAGAATTGTATCTTACAAATGACTCTTAAGTATGCTTAAATAAGGAGTTGATTTTTGTAAGACAGAGAATTTAATAGAACAAAATGAGATTAGTTGTAAAAGTATAAAATTTATTAAAGTTTTTACAAGTTTTGTTTTGTACAAACTAACTCAACCTATTTATAGGACTTAGACCTGAAACGTCATCAGACACATGTCACCATGCATACAAAAGATATCATGCAAGCTGATACTTGTCAGACACATGACACCATGCAAGTTGATATAATAGTCTAATTCCTTGTAAAAAACCTACCACATAATTCAAACATCCTAAAAAATTTTGCAATTGATTTTTAGTAGAAATTGGAGCAAGCTCGTTGAATCGAAAATCTAAGAGGGCGACTCGTGTAAAAGTTAGAGCTAATAATAAAAAAGGTTCCCTAAGTTGAAAAACCAAAAGAGCAGCTTAGCCAGAAGATAACGCAAGACAACTTAAGCAAAAATTAGTACTATGTTTTGTTCAAATTGGATTCGATATCTTGTTAATCTTGTCTCGTACAAAAATCAAGTACGTTATCTATCAATTTCCATCTAGGAAAAGCTAGTAGTTTTATCCTTCCCCAAAGTCACATTTCTAAAGTTTTTAAGTCATCAAGTGAAGTTGCTTGCATCATTTATTAAGGAAATGTTTGAGTCATCGTCCTATATCTGTTAAGCTCATCCTTGTAGCCTTTACCTCTTAAGTCTTTTTTCTACCATCATTCTTCATATCAAGTAGTCACCTTATTAGGAGTTCATTCTATATGTCTAACCTACTAAGTCCAATTCATAAGGTGGCACCCTATCTTTCCTACCCATTTCACCGAACCCAGATTAATAAAATGTCATCAATCTCAAAAGACCCTAGCTCCTTGGCTAAAACCCTAATAAGATATGTCTCTCAAAGCCCATCATCTCACACTCTTAGCAAAATTAATTCAAACTATTCAAGCCCAAGCCTCTTTGGTAAAACACACCATCCCTCTAAGCCTAAACCTCCTTGATAAGTCATACCATCACTTCAAACCCAGGTCTCCTTGAAAAAATCTCATCTCAAGTCTCTCAAGACTTTTCATCCTTGAAACCCAGTTTCCTTGACAAAACTAAATTCGAGTCATGTCCCCTAAGGCCTATCATTCTCAAGCTGATTAAAAAGTTAAAGCCAATCAAAGCCCATCCCATGCCTCTTTAGCAAAAATCCTTAGAAAGACCAAGCCTTTTTGGAAAAACACAAGATCTTTAAGGTCCAAATCTCTCAAAGCTTGCAAACCATTCTCATTGTAATCTTCTTAAAATGACACATCATTATCAAAGGTCAAACCCTTACCTATGAGCCCATGGTCTTCTTATGACCAAATCAGCACCATACCTGTGTTAAAGCCAACCATCTTCCAAAGAGGTCTAGATCACTATTGTAGAAAGCTCAAACTAATAAACTATCCTCAAAACTCAAAAGCCTTTTAGCAAAAGCTTTCACCATAAAACCTAAATCTAAGAAGCCTTCACCCTAGAAAGGTCTTCACCATGAAACCCAAAACTAGAAGCCCTTTATTATAAGCCCACTTTAATAAGCCTTCATCTAAGAAACTCATTCTAAGCTCCAAGCAAAACTTGACTAAGCTTAATTTCCTCTAAAGCTGAAATCCGATCAAGCTTGATCTCCTTCAGAGTTAAAAAAATTCATTGAGCCTTTCAACCAAACCTTCTCTAAGGCCTAAACTAACCTAACCCTCCAAATGACTTCTTCCAAGGCAAAATCAAACTTAACCTCTTAACCTGACCTCCTTTAAAGTCACAGTCTAACATTCTAGCATTAAACTCAATTTAGCTTTCTAGCCTGATCTGACCTAATCCTATGCCAGAACATAAATGAGCCTTTCAAATAACTCCTCAAAGGCCAAAACCTAACTGAGCCAACTTCATCTCCTCAAAGGCTAGACCTGACCAAGCTTTTTGTATAGACTTCTTTGCAGACAAGCCTAACAAACTAACCTTCTGCAAGGCAGACCTGGCCTAATTGTCCAACCTAATAATCTCCAAGGACCTAATCTCCTAACCTGACTTCTTACAATCCGATCCTAAAACTAAACCTTCTTTGTGGCTAGACCTACCTAAATCTCCTAAGTTGACTAGGCTGACCTTTTCTAAAGGCCACACTTAACCTAGCTTTCTCAAAGGACTTCATCTAAAGCTGAATTGATAGCCTTTGATTTACCTTTCAACTAATCTCATACCTAAACTAAGTCGAGTACGACCTCATCATATCCAAAGTTCATCGAATTAATGAACCACTTTCATTCATCTTTCTGAAAATAGGGGTACTTTGCTCCCAAAAGGTTAGTACTCTCCTAACAACTTTTCTTTTTAGATGGTTCAAGACATAATTTTTTGCATGGTCAAATGCGTTTCACACCTAGTAGGTTGTAAATCAGAGCTCTTAAATCAAGATGGGTCAAGAATGGGATTGATCAGAGTTCTTACAGTAAGATGGATTATCAATTCAAATTTCCAAATCAAGATTAGGACCATCAATATTTCTAATATCATACCATTTTAGGATAACTTTAGGATCATTAGAACATCTTAAGATAGCCTTAGGCTTATCAATCTAACATAAGGTTAGGTTTTCTCTTCCAACATCATACCATCTAAGACAACCTTAAGATCATCAACCTAGCATAAGGTTAGGTTTTTCTTTTAAAATAAAACCATTCTAGGATCATCAGCCTAACATAAGATTAGGTTTCTCTTTCAAAATCAAATCTTCCTAGTATAGTCTTAGGATACTCTAACCATAAATGTCTAGGACAGATTACCTAGGAATCCCTATGGTTCTTTTTTTCAAAATCATTTAAGATTCCACCCATAAATGGCTAGTAATAATGACCTAGACATTTATGTGGTTCCTATTTCTAGCCTTTTATCGAAATCCATCTTTTTCACTTATAAATGACTAGCAATAACCATCTAAGCATCTCTATGATTCCTATTTTCACATCTTTTATTCAAATTCATTAACTTCACCCATATATGTCCAGCAACAGTTGCTTAGATGTCCCTATGGTCCGTTCTCCCACCTCTTTTGATCCAAGTCAAACACATCTTCTACCTATAAATATTTAGAAGCGATCACCTAAACATACATGTGGTTCCTTATTAATCTAAGTTGGTTCACAGTTGAATCAATCTCCATTTTAATCTTGACAATCAAATTAAAGTGATCTAATGTATGTTTTAAGTGTTATTTTTGTAAGACAATTACTTTAAAATCTTCAAGTCATATGGCAGACTCCTAAATCACGGATGCAACTCTAAAATCATGACCATGATAAATGGATCATGATTGCAACTTAGTAGATTGCCACCTAGAAATAATTAAAGGCAAAAGGAGCAAATTTGTCTCGAGAGACAGAGAGGTTCACAACTCAATTGAGACCATGATCTTACTCGTAAACGCCATTTCGCAATCGAGAAAAAAAGCTTGAGACCACGACTTTCATAAGGCAAACTCTTGCTGCAACGGATAGTTAAACTACTAATGGGACAGTGCCACGTGTCAAGTAGTCATTAGGAACCTCTAAAAATCACAACCATAAAATGGAGATCCAAGCTCGAAATGGGAGTCATAATGGCAACCAAGGCTTCGCGACCACGACATTGCTCTTACAAAGCATTAAATGCTGATTTTATGGCTGTTATGGAAGATTTGCTACCAACACTATTTGTAACAAATTTTTGGTAGGTGAAAGTAATAAATACTCCTTCTAAAGACCCTTATAACTATCCAACAACTTTCTATTAAGTCAAACTCTTGCAATTTTTCTTTTTATTTATTTGGTTATTGTAAGAGCAATGATTACTTAAGAGTTGAGTGTTAACCATCTAAAACATTTGTATTAGGTTGAGAGTGAGCCATAAAAAGCTCTTGTATAAGATAAGTGTGAGCTTAAAGGGAAAATGATTATGAGGATTTAGTGTGACCCATAAAACACAATGTAAGTTGGGAATGAGCATTAAACTCCATTGTAATTACATAATGATAGTAGAACATTCAATTGAGATTGGGGGTGGTAGGGTTAATTAACACCTAAAACGCTATAAAATTGCTTGTGTTATTTCTCTCTTTCCCTCCATCTATTAAATTTCCCATTGCCTTAAAATTTTAATTTTCCACCAATTCAACCCTCTTCTTAGTGTATAAGGGAAAATATTCCTTTTGCCATATTCTTCAAAATTCAACCATGTCTCTCATTCAAACATGTCCAAAAACTGACCTAGACATCAATTTGATTCCTTTTATCATCCCTTTTCCTCGGATTCACTATCATCAAATCACATTATAGACTAGGCAATTTCAATAAGGGGGCAGTTGTGAACCCCCAATTTTGCATCCCATGATGTGGCAGCATTTTGACACTTGCTAAAATTAGTACACTACGCAAAGCTAGTACAGTGATCCCACTAGTCGATTAACAAGTAGGGGTCAAGGGAGCAGCGCTCTTTATGGGGATTGAGGGCTATTATAAGGCCTCATCCGAGTATCAATCTGATTCACTGTAAAGGAATCAAAATGCTCATTTAGGTTTGAACTCTCGATGGAACCCTCGGGTTCAAATTAGTTGATTTAAAAAATTGACTTATAGTCACCACCTTAATTTTATTTAGGAAAAGTTAAGGGAAAAATCTAATTAAATGACTCTAATTTTATTCTAATATAAAATATCACTAGCCTCGAAACCAAAGAGGATTTGAGGAGTAGGTTTTTGGTTTATTTAGGGAAATTAGTTTGGCAAGTTTAATACAAAATAACTTAAAACAAATTTCATGAACAGTTTATAAATGCATGAAAAATTTATCATCCATGAACATTCATTCAACAATACAATAATTAAGAGAACAAAAAAGTAAAAGGAAAATATTAAATTTACAATAAAAATCCAAAATAGGGAATACTTCCTCTTACCTTTATGGGTTCTAGGAAAGTCACACGTTCCCTAAACTAATCCTAAAGTAAACAAACAAGATTAAAGGAATCCTAACTATATGAAGAAGGTCATAGAGGAGAAGTTATTCTATTTTAATTAGATTTGATGCTTGATGAATCAAGCATGGCTGTGTATCCCTTCGAATGGGAATCAGAACCCATGTAATTCTTCCTTCTTGTGAAGGAGTTTATTCAACCAAACTACTTTATCATATTTTGATTGATTGATTGATTGATTTGATTAAATTGATTAATTCATTTGATTGAGTTGATTAATTTATTACCAAATCAAGTTAATTAGTTTAGATTTTAATTAACTATCTTAAGTGAATCAATTAAGAAAAGGTAAGCAGCTTTAGAGGAAGAAGAGAGAATCCCACAGAGGGAAATAATAAATAAATCCCAAGGAGGAAGACAATAAATAAATCCTAAGCATGAAAATAATAAAATGAAATAAATAAATAAAGAAAAATAAAAGTGAAAGGAGACTTACCTCAAATGGTGAACGACAACTAGTCTTGAACGATAGGCAGCAGCTTACCTTAAATGGCCACAAACTTTTGACTTGATGGGTCAGCTCAGAAAGTCACAACCTAGATTGCTTTGCAAAACAAAGAGCAATAGCAAAGCAAAAATAAAAATAAAAGAAAAATTTAAACTAAAAAATTAATTCCTTAGCAGATCAAGTTTATAGAGATGGTTTGCTTGATGTAAAGGCTAATTAAGCAAATTAAGAGTTGAAGAGGTGCCTCTTATGGTATATAGCAGGTCCCATATATATAGGGTGAAGGTTTGAGTGTTTTTGATGTGGGACACAGAAATTCATAGGAGTTGTGGCACAGGGTTATACGGAATTGCATAAGCTGTATGGCAGCCAGCCTTAGTCCAATTATTCAATCGATTTTCATATATCTCTCGTCCTTTTTCAGTGATTCCACTTGCATTGCAATCATCATTCAATCCCGGATGATCTGAGGGTGGTTCAAAAAAAAGGATGGGTTTTGATTTCTACGGCTCTGTTTCTCGATTTTCCCATTTTGGCTATTTTTGGCAATTTCAGCTTTTGAAGGTCTGGTCACAGAGCCTAAGGGCCTCTAAGGTTCACATGCAAACTGAAGGGTGAAAAATATAAAAAATTTGTTTTTTAATGGGGTGCTGCTCTCTTAACCCCCACCCACTAATCAATTATCGAAACTGCCGTACCGGTTCTACGCAATATACTAATCTTAGAAGGTGTCAATTTGCGGCCAGATCATAAGAGTATAAAATTAAGAATTCACAGCTACCATTGTGAATAATTAAATTTACACCTCAAAATTTCTAAAAATATAAAAAAGCTTGACTTACGACTGCTGTAGGCATAACCTACAGTGCTGCAAGGCTAGCTTCTGATTACCATAAGTAGCCCCTTTAGAATTGTAGGGGCATTGTGTGGCAGTGGCGACCTTTTCCTAGTTTTTGCAATATTTCTTCAATTTTTTTACTAAATCCCACATTGAAACTTCACAAATTCCCTCCTCAACCTTTTCCACTACAAATATAGGCCTTTAACTCAGTATTCCTCACTCCTAGATTCTTTGAAAACCCTCTCAAGCAAGCCTTTTCTCCTTTCTCCTTTTTCTTAGCCGGGTCTGATAAGGAATGAACTCCCTAATTTAAAGTTTTTCTTTTCTTTTCTTTTTATTTTTATTTTCGCTTTGCTTTTACTCCTTGCTCCACAAAAGCAATAAGTTTAAGACTTTCCATTGCCATTCAAGGTAGCTTCCCACAACTCGATTAAGGCAAGTTCCATATTGTTCGAAGTAAGCCACTGCCCTCCATTGGAGGCAAGTCTACCACCAACTAAGACAAGTCTCCTCCATCCCAAGGTAAGTCTTTGTTTCTTTCTTCTTTCCTTTCACTTATTTATTGTTCTCTTATTGGGACTCTTTTCTTTCCTTTAGGCTCCTTGCTTAATTCTTTTCTCTTCTATCACCAAGTCTTCAAATTGATTCACTTAGGTTAATTAATTAAAATATGAAATAATTATTTCAACCTGAAAGTTAATTAAAATCAATCAATCAATAGAAACATGATAAAAGACTAAACTAAACAAACCTTTTCGCAAGATAGGAGAACTGCTTGAGTTATGATTCTCATTCAAAAGGATATGCAGACATGCTTATTTCAAGTAGCGAATCCAATTAAAACTAACTAACTTCACCCCTTATCACCTTCTTCACTTTCCTTTTAAGTTAATTTACTTTATTATTTGTTATTTGTTTATTTTAGGACTTAATTTAGGGAATATGTGACTTAGTTTAGGGAATATATGACTTTCCCATAAGGGTTAGAGAAAGCATCCCCTATGTTGGTTTTTATTGTAATCTTAATTTTAATTTTCCACTTTATTTTCATTTTTGTTTTATTTATTTTGTGAATGAATGGAATGAATGATTATGCATCAATTAAACTATACATGCATAACTCATAAAATTATTTTTTAAATCACAATTTTGTTAAATACTAGACTACTTTTGTTAAAATAAACTGAAAACCTAGTCCCTGAATCCTTTTTTGTTTCAATGCTTGTGATCTTTTCCTTTGGGATATTAATTCGAGTCAAATGGGTTCTTTCCTTAACTTTTTTCAAATAAAATAAAAATTAAGGTGGTAACTCAAAATTATTTTTGAAAATCAACCTATCTGAGCTCAAGGGCTCCAACGTGATCCAACATGAGTTTGGAGCTAATGAGTATTCCAATTTCCTTTAGCAAATTAAATTAGTGCTCAGGTGATACCTTACAAAGAGACTTTTATAGCTTTCTTTATTTACTGACGCTTTTATTCCCAATTGGTGTAAAGATCAATTATCCACCATATCGATAGATTATAGATTAAAACTCAATTTGGTCACTTCTATTATAAGGTATTGCTATTACCCTATATTATTGTGAATAATATATTTTTTGCTACATATACAAAATCATAATCTTGTTTGATATTAA